>OY829915.1:94142989-94742989 GCA_963691935.1 Nephrotoma guestfalica
GTTCAGGTTGTCATAATGCTGTTGAGTTATTACGAACGTGAAGTCCCTTGGTTACATGGTAGTGGATGGGAAGATAGGGCAAAATAAGGTTGCAAGCAACATATAATGAGATGGGTCGTACATGTAAATTAAATAATTTAACCAGTCTAATATTGCTGATGCCGAGTACATATGATGAATATTAATATCCTTTACCTCAACCACAACTAACCCAAATTAATAAAATAACAAAATCTAATCTAGAGTGAGAATTTAATTGAGACTAACATTTTAATATATTTAAGTAGTTAGAAAATGACTTTGCTGCGGTTCGCCCTAGTTGTTTTCTGTGACTAACATCCTTTCCTAACTAACCTTATCTGTTAAGGATGCAGGCAAATCCTGGGCCCGCATGATGCTGAAATATTATTATCATTCAGATATAATTTGATTGTTGATATTTCAGGATTATGGTAACGAACCTAGGATCACCGTTTTGGTTGGCGTGTACGCCTCTATCATATCATATATAAACTTAAAGTTTCAATAACTTATTTGAATATTTCATTCACCATTCTTTGTTCACCATTTTTGTTTTATTTAATAAATGAAATTTGGATTTATTTGCCTTTTTTTTTGGGTTACCCGGGTAGTACAAAGAATAACTACCCGATACTCGGGTATTTATTTTTCGGGTATTTTGGAAAATTTAGGCCAGATATACTTAATATATATGCAAAATATATGCAATAAAAATATATCATTCTACCTGAATGTGTTATCAGTAAAACTTTGAAAATGCTTTTTTAAGTTACTTATCTGATCTGACATCATAACAGGTCTGCTAGAATGGTTTAGACTGTTTATAGCTGCTACAATGCACATGTATGCTATATTATGTAATCTACGGTATACAATATATACAAATTTGAACAATCTAGAACACAAAATGTTAAAATGAAATTGTATAAACTTAAAGGAATTGTTAAAGGGTTGATTGAAAATTTTTGTTATGTCGATGGTTTTCTTAAAAAATATAACGGGAAAAATATACTACATATACGACTAGAACACTTTATCCACCCGACAGATAATACAATCATATGTACAAAGAAATGAAGATAAAATTTTTTCATTTGAGGTGAAAAATTATCTGTGCACCACGGAAATCGCTTTTTCCTTGGTTATTGCTTTCTATACACATACATATGTTCTATAGGTATAATAGAAAGTATGTATAAAAAATGAAACACTCTATACATCTTATATACACATCTATACTACAAGTTGCCTGACATGAAAAATTTGTTCCAAAATTAATGATTTGTATTTGCTTCATTTTCCAATTTGTAATCATATATTTTGTATTTTTGGTATATTATTAAAGCTTGCGCATGACGAAGAATTTTACCGAGGACGTAAACATGGAAACATAAACGGAAATAAATTATGAAAAATTACATTTAAAACAATTACATTTGACTTATATTAGGTTACAAGTATTTGTTTTAATCGTCGAAATTAAAAAGTAGAACAGAATAAGTTAAAAATAAATGGACTTCTTGAAATTTTAAGGGTTGCAGTATTCATTAATTGACTATTGCACTCAGCAAATCGAATCCTAAACAACATAATGTTTGATTCTGTCCCATCCTTACATAAATCTCCCAACAATATTTATTTTAAAAGCGTATTTTAAATCCCAGTTGTAATTAAAGAATTGAATTATTAATTTAAAATAGTTAAAATACGTCGTGTTTCAATACTATACTTAAAATTAATTTTTAATTCCTAATTCCTTCAAATCATTCCTCATTGGGCTATAATATGTACCCCTCCCTCCAATCAGATAAACATTTTAAGATTGTCAATAATCTGGTTTCTTATTAACGATAATTCTCGTCCCGTAGAAGCGCAATTGTTCTTACATTACATATAAGTTTGACATAAATTTGCATTAATTGGATTAGTGGGACAACAATATCACTACCATCGAAAGTGTTATTGTGCTATGCAAAACAAGAAAATTGAGGGATAGGTTCATCCAACGGCCTCTGAATGTGGCATGTCTGGATACCTAAATCCGATTTTTCATTTCTCTTCTCTCGTATTTAGACAATATTACGAAAAGGATTATGCTAAAGCCATCCTAACTAAACATAAAATTGAAATGAATTATGGCTGGGGATTCTTAATATTTTATTCAATTTTGAAATTGATTAATAATTTATTAGTATTACGGAGTATGTACATATTATACATTTTTGTTTTAATTTTTATTTTTAATTTAACTTATTTTTGTTTCTATAAGAAACAACAAATACAAAACCAATAAAATATTTAATAAAATAAGACGAACAAAATAAATAAACTTTTTATATCTCAAGTTTTTAAACTTTTGTAATTGAACTATGGATATATGAGGATGATTGATAAAAACGTTTTCCTTCTTCCCCGCTTTATGTTTTATGCGTTGTTTATGGTGCTTTTCTCTGATTTCATTCATTTTAATTAAATATTAGATATGTGTAAAAATTTAAGAACATATTGCTGCGATTATATTAAACACATATTAATGGCGAGTATACTATTCTGGATAAACGAATACATACATTGAAACAAAGTAATTACCTGTAGTAATTTGTATTTATTTTTTTAATAAAGGGTGTTTTTTAGTGGTTCACAATTTTAATTCAAAATAGAACAAAGAAAAACATTTTGAATATTAGTAACTATAGTTTTGTTGGATAGATAATTTTATGCCATTAATGCTTGAATATAATTTCGGCCATGCTTGAATATAATTTCGGCTGGCGCGTACATGGCGTAATCTGGAGGTCCAATTTTCGATCACCCTTCGCAGCAATTGCGACCGTATCTCGCTAATAACCTGCCGAAGGTTGTGTTCTAAGTGTTCAATCGTCTCTGGTTTATCGGCGTAGACAAGTGACTTAACATATCCCCAAAGAAAATGATCTAATGGAGTTAGATCACAGGACAATTACGTGAAATTAGTCTTTCATCAAATGTTTCTTTGAGTAAATTAATTGTATCCAGCGCTGCGTGGCATAAATCTTGCTGATATGACAGCCAATTTAGGTAAAAATAACTTAGAAATCAGGTCTCTATACCATTCACCGTTGACTGTAACATTCCGCCCATACAAACATTGGTTTTGTGATTTAGTGATTTTGTCTGAATGGTGTTTCGGCTTGTGGATTATCTTCGCTTAAAATCAGCCCATTGACCGAATTGGCGGCGTGTGCGATGGTCGGATGACTTTAATTCCTGCACAAGTTGAAGCACGTAAACCAAGATTCTTTGATACAATTTTACAGAAAGTGGATGGACACATTTCCAGTTGCTGAGAACGACGTCGAATTGATTAATTTGGAAACAAGTGAGAAGTTATATGTATATGTTTAACTCGAGTACTTTACAAGACAAATTCTACAGTGTTTGCTGCAGTGTCGTGCTCATGCACGATTGTGTAGTTTATGAGCGCTATAACGCCCACATACCAGAATATGTTGTCGGGCAGGGTTCACTTCTATTCCACCAAGGCACCAACCCCGAACTGGGAGATTCCGCCGTGAGTTTATTTACGAAACATTGAACGTGTACTAGTAAGATAGACACACACACGATAATCGAATTGTTAAAGTTTCAGATATGTTTTATACGACGGTTACCTGTTATGTAACTAAAACTTAATAAAATATTAAGAATTGTGGAAAATTGGAAAACTTTCTGTTTTTATTTCATGTTTGCTTGTTTGATTTCTGTTTTTCATTTTGTGTGAGATTTAAAATCGATAATTACAATAAAAATATTGTTTGCTTTTCTTTTCCGTCTTTGGTTTGTTATTTTTTCGAAGAAAATAAATTTTCAAACGACGAAATAATCTTTGATCAGTTAAAAATTAATTTATTATTATTTCGGTTTAACTTTAGTTTTTAGTGTATCTTCTAGCTTTTATTAAATAACTATTATTTTTCTACGTCTGTGGGATGTTTTACGTTTGTGGGGTGTTTCTTTGTTTTGAATTGTTTGGTGTGGAAGATGGAAGGAATTAACATTTTCACCTGTCTGTCAATATTAATACATTCTGATTGATTTGTGTGCAAAAATTACATCACTGTTTTAGAAATATGTTTTATATTTCTACTGATTCCCAGTATAATTTTAAGAATTAATATTTATCATAACATTCAGTAATAATGAACTAAAAAGTGTTTTAGAGGTTCACAATTTTAAATTAAAATAGAACAAAGAAAAACATTTGCAATATCAGTGAAACTAACTTTATTGGATAGATAATTTTATGCAATTAATGCTTGAATATAATTTCGGCCATGTTGCTGCCGCGGCTGGCGCGTACATGGCGTAATCTGGAGGTATAACTTTCGATCACTCTTCGCAGCAATTGTGTATCTTGCTAATAACTTGCCGAATGTTGTGTTCTAAGTGTTCAAGCGTCTCTGGTTTATCGGCGTAGAGAAGTGACGTAAAATATCCCCAAAGAAAATAATCTAATGGAGTTAGATCACATGATCCCGGTGGCCAATTAACAGGACCATTACGTGAAATTAGTCTTTCATCAAATGTTTCTTTGAGGAAGAAAATTGTAATTGAATTGTATCCCGCGCTGTGTGGCACGTGGCATCGTCCTGTTAGAACCACATATCAACAAGATTTATGCCAGCCAATTGGAGTACAACAAAGTTAGAAATCATGTCTCCATATCATTCATCGTTGACTGTAACATTCCGCCCATCATCGTTTTTGAAGACAGATGGACCAATGAATCCGCCGGCCCATAAAGCTCACCAAACAATGACTTTCTCTGGATATAATGGTGTAATGGTATTATTAACGTACCCATTCAACCAAAAGTGAGCATCATCGCTGAACTAAAGTTTGGTTGGAAAATCAACATCAATATAAATTTGTGCTTCAGCCCATTGACCGAATTGACGGCGCGTGCGATGGTCGAATGGCTTTAATTCCGGCACAAGTTGAATTTTGGAGGCACGTAAACCAAGAAGCTTAGATAAAATCTTTCATAAAGTGGATGGGCACATCTCCAGTTGCTGAGAACGACGAGCAATTGATTGACTTGGGTCTTCCTCTCTACACTGTAGAGCGTCTATCGCTTGTTCGGTACGCATTGTTTGACATCTTACTGGATGCGTATTATCATTTAAAGTATACGTGATACGAAAACAATCCATAGTTAATCAAATGACCCGCTCTGATGGACCATTATAATGACCGTAAAATGGACGTAATGCACTATGAGTTTGTTGAACAGAACTATTATTTTGATAAAAGATTAAAACAATTTACATCCATAACAAATAATTTGCGCAATTTGCGGGTCACTGGATACGATCCAGATTAGGGTGTACTCAAAGGACCTCTGACTCTAACCACACGTACGAATACGTGTGAACAGGTTTCCAGATTGGGAATGTACGTTGGCTGTTCTGTTGCATGTCGTGCATCTGTAGGAACTAAGGCTCTCATGGTAGTACGTAACTGCTTCATGAAATCCGAAGCATTTGTGTTTGGGTTCGAATTTTGATCGTTGGTGAAGAATTCACCTGAAACATTGATGTTTTGATCATATACTAGTTCTGCTGGTGTGCAGTTGAGGTCTACCTTGACAGAAGGTCGAATACCCAATAGGATCGTTGGAAGTTCTGAATTCCAATGGGATGTATTACATCGAGCTGTTATGGCGGCTTTTAGTTGCCTGTAGAACCGTTCGGCAAGACTATTTGCTTTCGGGTTGTAAGCAGTTGTCCAAATGCGACGGGAACGTAGGAGCTTCGTGAGCTCGTTGAACAACGTTGATTCAAATTGTGTTAGTTGGTCTGTCGTGATGAAGAGTAGGATGTCCCCCATATCTACAGATATACTCATTGTAGAAGATCTTACTTACGGGTTTTGTGGTCATTTCTCGGATTGGATAAGCTTCTGGCCAACGGGTAAATCAGTTGAGTATCGTTAAAATGTTATGATATCCATTGGTTCAGTGGACCAACCAGGCCTATGTGGATGTTTTCAAACCTGCCACTTGGTAGCTCGAATTTACCAAGCTCTGATCTCGTGTGGCGGTGAACTTATTATTTTTGGCATGGCATACAAGATATAGCCCAAATCTTGTATCAGTATTCATTCTTGGCTTCAAGTATTTTGAAGCAATACGTTTTCGCGTAGCACGGATGCCGGGATGTGATAAGCCATGTAGACTATCGAAGGTTGTCCGTCGCATCATGAGGGGAACGAATAGTCGATTTTTACCTCTAGAAGTCTCACACCAAATTTGCTGCTTGTCTGGTAGTGATAAGTCGATACGTTGCCAGTTTACGCTTGATTTCGTTCAATTTAGGCAATTCGTCATCGCATTATTGCGGTACAAGTAATTCCTTCGCGTTGAAAGAGAAGACGGTTAGTCCTGAGAGAAGTGTTTCATCAGAACGAGACAAACAGTCGCTCACCACATTGTGTTTCCCTTTAATGTGATGAATATCGGTGGTAAACTGGGCAATGTAATCGAGATGTCCTAATTGCCGGGGACTACGTTCTGACTTTAACGCAATAGTTGTAAGGGGTTTAGGCTCGGTAAATATAGAGAAATTTCGGCCTTTGACGAAATGGCGAAAGTGTTTGATTGCTAAATATATAGCAAGAAGTTTTCTATCGAGAGTAGAGTATTTAATTTCCGCAGGAGAGAGGTTTTTTGCAATGAATGCTAATGGTACCCAACATCCTTTGTTGTGTTGTTGTAAGACAGCTTCAACTGGAACATTGGAAGCGTCGGCAGTTATGTTGAACTGCGCGTCGTTCAATGGGTCTACCAAAAGGGTGACAGTGGCAAGAGAATGCTTGATCTTTTCAAAAGCTTCTGTGCAATCTTCGGACGAAGAGAAGTTTCTTCTGTTTTTGCCTTTCTAGAGTAAGGTGGCCAAATGCCTGCAATAGGCGATAACGGTTCGGCAAACCGTATCAAGCGGTGGTAATAGTTCACCATACCGACAAACTGCTGTATTTAGCGGATTGGTGTTGGTTCTGGGAAATTTGAAATGACATCAACTCTATCTTTCGACGGGAGGATGCCATATTTCGAAATTGTGTGCCTCAAGAAGTATAGTGACTTCACGCCGAAAGTACATTTCGAAGCAAATATTAATTCCATATGCGGAGAGACGTTCAAGTACCGACTCGAGATATTCCCTGTGTCCCATTTCGGAGCGGCTCGCAACAAGGATATCGTCGATATAAGAGTATACGAAGCCCAGTCCTCTTAACACTTCGCTAAGGAATCGCTGGAATGTCTGGGCTGAGTTACGAAATCCATATCGCATTCGGGTAAACGTAAAAATCCCAAAAGGAGTAGTTATCTCTGTTTTTTGAATATCCTCGAGAGCCATGGGAATTAGATAATATGTCCTATCCAAATATATTTTCGAGAAAATAGTGGCGCCGGCGAGTTTCAACTAGAAACTGTGTATGCGGGTGAAAGGATATCTATCTGGAACAATGACAGTGTTTAACTGTCGATAGTCTCTACAAAAGCACCAGTCCTTGCCTTTCTTTTGCACCATATGTAGTGGTGAGGAGACTGGTGATGATGAGGGGCGACAGATTTCGATGCCTGTCATAAACTAATTCAGTTTTTGCAGCTTTTAGTTTCGTTGCGTCGAGTTGTCGCGATTTAGCACAAGGTAACCTACCTTGCGTGACAACGTAGTGGACTTCGTTATCCTTCACTGGGAGATTGTAATTTGGGGCAACAGTGAGCGAGGGTTATTTCTGCAAAAGAGTGCCGTAACCGTTGTTGATGCTGAAATGTTTTGGGGTATCAAGTTGGGCGATGATTGCGTTCACAGCGAAGGTAATAGTTTAATCAGAGAGTCTTCTGTTCTTCAAATCGACCACGAGACCATATTTGAACAGAAAATCAGCACCTATAATAGGTCTGTCTACTGCCGCGACGATGAAGGGATGTGTGAATGAGCGCCTGAGACTGAGATTATACCTTCAAAAGTTTTGTATCGCAAGTGAAAATTGGGGATCCTTTATGGGCTGCGGTATAAGAACACAACAGTTATTACAGATACTTCAACCCCCGCCCCGAATCGATCAGAAATTGCAAGTTATTTCCGTGATCTTGGATTTAAAGACGGCGAGACTAACCAATCCCACTGTTTGCCATAGAAACAGCAGGATTTAGCGGTTTTCTGAAGACTTGAAATGTTTGGAAGTAGATTCCCCATATGCTAGGATTATTACAATTGCCTGCACGTGAGCCGAAACAACGGTGGTAGTTGCATTGCTTGTGGATCGCATGGAAATCGCTTGGAATACATAAGGAAAAAGTCCAATAAAGTTATTAAATAAAATTAATGAAAATAAAGAAATAAAAATAAGCAGCGATTGCTTTGGTGCTTGAGCGTAAATCCAGATGTTGTCGGGAACCGGTGGGATAAGTCGTAAGTCGTCTGGCGAACGTTTTAGCCAGAGATTTCTGAGTAAATCGTGGTTTACTAATTTGGAATCTCCTGCTTATTGTTCAAACAGGCGATAAAAGTGGGACGGTCTAATCAGGTCTCCCATTTGTTGGAAACCGGAGAGCAACTCGTCAAGTTGTTGTTCCTCGATAATGGTCATTGCTCTGCAAGGAGATTACTTAGAATTATAAATTGAACTAAAGCCAAAATTGTAACTGAATTTACTGTGATAATTAAAAATGAATTTATTGAATTATAAATTACACAATCTGTTTGTCATGCCTTCTCTTATATTTCTTTCTATCGCAAGGATTGTTGTTGGATCAGTTGTCTCTAGAACATCTAAGATGTTATCTTCTCTTCTCTTCTGAAGATAGGAGTAGTTCGTGCAGCTTTAATATGTTGTGAAAAACAACACAAGCATTTTTAATTAGCCTGCCTTTCTGCGGACTTTACATCAAAATAGGTTGGCGAAACCGAACCTCAATACCCCGATGCACTGCTCCACAAAATTTAGAGTTTTTAGAACTTCTTGGGTCTGAGAATAGCATCATTAGCCTAGTAACTACTGTAACCTAAAATCATAAGTAACAAAAACAAATTAACAAAATTAAATTAAGAAAATTAAAATTTTCCAAACAAAAAAATATTTTGTCCTCCACTTTCAAAATTGGATTTTGCAGCCACAAATAAAATAAACCGAGAAATAATCCAGGCTAAACCACTTATAGAACTATCTTCTTCTTTAACAACCATCTAACAAACACCTTAACTAACTGGTTGAAATTCAAGATGTACATCTGTTCGCACATCGAAATGGCATCTACACTGCAGACGGCTAACGGTATAAACATTGCTATGGATAACTTTAATGATTTACTTTGACCGCAGCTATTTCAGCCTCGCGTAAACCAAAGAGCAAACACACACGACACATCATAACATCCGCTGAAATAGAAAAAATGTTAATAGGGAAACGCCGTTTAAGACATCTGGTAAAATAATCGATCGCCAGATGCAAAACACAACTTTAACGAGGCGAAAAGAAAACTGCAAAGCCTACTACAAGAAACAAGATGGATCATATACAAACCTGTCTTAAGGAATTATCTCCCCATTCGGACTCAAACTATTCATTAAAGAAGGTCGCTAAATACCTTAAACGGCCTCAGCAATCAATCCCGCTAATTCGTCTTTGTAACGGTGAATGGGCTAAAAGTGACGAGGAAAACCTAAAGCCTTTACTGATCACCTTGAAAGCGTATTCACTCCAAACCTCGGATTGGTGGTTCAAGCTGAAAATGTAGCAATCAGACCTGAGAGGAAATTTAAGATAAAGAAACAACTAGTAAAGTTTATTATTTCACATTAAATTTAATTAAAGAAAATCCTGCCTGAGTGTGACTTTGACGACTGCCTCAAATATTCAATTCAATTTACGAATCAGAATACCTCTTTGATTGCTGGAAATTGTCAACTATAAGAATGGTCCGGGAGCTTTGCAAGGATCCTACCAAAGTCTCGTCATACTAAGCCTACACTAATCATCTCGAATGTATTCGAAAAACAATTATTGAAAGTTGTTACGACTATACTATCGCAACTGCGTTCTTTGCCCTAATTGATTCTTATCGGTTGGTTTACGTAACGTTTCTTTAGCCCGTTTTTTTTATATCTAAACGCGGTTAATGGTGGATGGATTCCTGTGTGTTTCTTTCTGTTTGGTTGGTAGTGATTGTACGAAAATGGGAGAGAGGGAGAGCAATGTACATCGAGTGGTGTGTAAAGCAAAACATTTCATAAGAATGTTTTTTATATGCCTCTCGTTTACATCAATGCGAATTGATGTAAACGAGAGACAGAGAAGAAAGACAATTCTTCTGGAATGTTTTGCTGCGCGTCGTTGGTGCGGCGTAAGAGTTTTTTTTTGATGGAGATTAGAGTTTGGATTTTTGTCAAATACAGTCGAGTTTTGGTTTTTGAATAAAAAGGTCAATTGTTATTTTGGCAGTGAACAGTTAAATGCATTAATGTTTATTGGTTTTAATTATTCTGAAAGTAGTGAAATTTCAATTATTTGTAACGACAATTATGTAATTTGGTGCTGAATAAATATATTTTGTATACACACAAGAAAATAGTAATTCGTTTTTTTTTAGTGTATTGTGTAGTGTAGAGTATTAGTAAAAAAGAAAATCCTTTTTCAATTAATGATAATATTTTTTTTTTATATAAATTGATTTCTTGTCAATTTGGAAAAGTGGATTTGACCCCTAAAATTGGAAAACATCGACGGGTACCGCATTTTTAACGGGTACCGTTAAATCGCAGTAATAAATGGACAGTGACCAATTTTTATTCAACGGGTGCCGCATATAAATTACGGGTGCCATATTAAACGGACACCGCATTTTTATTATTCAACGAGCGCCGCGCGTAACCAACAAATATTTACTGTTTTCGGCGAAAAGGCGCCAAAAATTATTCTGGTATACGGCGGGAAGACGCCCAATAATTAAGGCGGCCTATCGAAGCATAGTATCCATAAAGGCGGGAAGACGCCCAATAATTAAGGCGGCCTATCGAGGCATACATTTTATTACGGGGAAAGGCCCCGCAACGTCCGACCGCACAAGGTCGCTACGTACGGGTGGCCAACCGGCCCCTCGTGTTTTCGAGTTTTTTTGTGTAACGGTGAAAGGCACCGCAACGGTCCGGGTGTGGCACATCACCTGTGGCATGAAGGCCGCGCAAGGCCGCACCAGTATTTTTTATATATATTAAGGTACCATTTTTTTATTTATATTTTTAATTTTTTTTGATTTTATTTTTTTATATATTTCATTATTATATTGAATTTCTAAATATTATATTTTGTAATCGAGCGTCGCACAGCGGGTGCACGCTCGATGCGTGTCGTTCTCTCTCTCTCTCTCGTTTTCTCCTGGTGCGGGTGAAGGGGGAAGTTGTTTTCCTTTTGTGTTTTGTCCCTATAAATAAAATGAATTATTAAATTTTTTCGGTGTGGTGTGATGGGAGCGGAAACTCCCTCTGTGTCGGCGTAGTGTTTGCGGTCCCTTGGTGCTCGCATCCGATTCCGTAACCAGGGCTTGTCCCCGTTTGAATTCGGATGGATAAGCGCACCAAGGCACCGCTCTCGGTTTATAATTTTGTTGTGTTCGTTCCTCAGGCTCCGGCCGACGAGTTTCGGCGGAACTCCGGGTACATTTTATTATTATTTGCGTTCCCCCTAAATTTCTGTAGCATCACGGTGTAAGCCAGGAGCCCTGTATGCCTCAAACCCCACGACCTTAGCACTTCTCCCTGAGAACGTAGCCGGCAAAAATCACCGTGGAGGCCTCTGCAGGTGCTTAGTGATATTTGCAGGTTGGCAGTAGCCAGCCTGTAACAAAGTATTAAATCGGAACTGCGAAATACCATCCTAATCCATCATCCCTAATCCAAACCATTGAGCAAGTGCACGGAGTAGCTACAGAAATAAGTAGCTACAGCTCTAAAAAATTAATACCATTAATTAAATTAAACGTATTGTTTGCCAGAAATTTATCAATTTATGAAGTCGTATTTGCCAAATCGCAAGATTTATGTCAAATGGTCTGGCTAACGAAATGGAAGATGAAGGTCAAAAAAGAGAAATCGACCCACGTAACATTCACACTAAATAAGTTTACATGTCCACCTGTCACAATAAACGGCACACAAATCCCTTAAGCAAATCGAACAAAATACCTAGGCGTCCATCTAGACCAACGGTTAACTTGGCGAAAATATATTGAAATCAAACGAAACCATATCAAATTAAAAATGGATAAAATGCACTGGTTGATGGGGAAATATTCTATTGACCTAGAATACAAACTTCTCCCGTATAATACAAGATTAAACTAATTTGGTCGTATGGGTGTCAATTATGGCAATCATCCTCATTTTTCGAATATTGACATTATAAATCGAACACAGTCAAAAATTCTCAGATTGATTACAGCAGCACCCTTGTTCATAAAAAACAAAAATATACAAAAGAATCTTAGCATCCTAACTATCAAAGATGACCAACAAAAGATGCGGATACAGGGAAAGGGATGCAGGGAAACTATTACCTCATCCGAATTTGCTGGCGCGAAATCTAAAAAATATATCTATTTCTTCACGATAAAATAAGAAAACGATGGCTGTGCCTGTGACAACATAAATTATAAAATTTATTTATTGATAAGAAGTAGATTCTGCTCCCGAGATTTACATAATTACCTTAGTTATAAGATTTGACTGTTATTTTCAATAAATAAATAAAATTGTTAAAAAAAATTAAAAAATAACTATCATATTTTGCTTGATTATACAACTATTCCAAATGGGATCCGTTCAGAACTGCATAATTTAAAATTGCATTTTTCAAAACGGCATATTTAAAAGCTGCATAAGGTACAAAACAGCATTTTTCAAAACTGCATATTTCAAAACGGCATAAGTTACGAAACGGCATAAGGTACAAAATTGTATTTTTCAAAACGTCATATTTCAAAACAGCATTTTCAGAATTGCATTTTTGAAACTGCATGTTTCAAAACGGCATAGGTACAAAACGGCATTTTTCAAAACAGCAATTTTCAAAATGGAATTTTTCAAAACTGCATATTTCAAAACGGCATTGTTCAAAACTGCATATTTCAAAACGGCATAGGTATAAAACGGCATTTTTCAAAACTACGTTTTTAAAACTTCACAAGATAGAATGAAATATCTTAATTGATTATGAATCTAGAATTATATTTTCATTAATTTCTGGAATATGACCAACTGTTACGGTAATTTATTAACGGAACACAATGATATTTGATATGAATGAAATTTTTGTACAAATCTTGGATCAAATTCTAGGATAAAGCCAAATGAAAAGGAACTTATCTATTACTTGGTCGATTAAGATCAAACTCACATGTTCCACAGTTGAGTTTATAAATGATTTTGAATAAAATTTATGAAATGAAATTGATTATGACAAATTTCTTCTACATGTTTTATATAAAAACTTTAGTAGGCATGTTATAAGAAAGGTATTTACCTTCATTGGATTTACAAATTATTTGAAGATTTAGTATGCATATAATATTCTCCTTCACATAAATTTTTATATAGAGCTTCGAAGTTCTAGTTAGTTACTACAATTGCATGGACGTAGTGGATTACCCCATATTGGAATACATCTCATGCAAGTATTTTCTTAATTTATCGGGTTTATCGACAAATTCTATTCAAAGATATTAGTTTCAAGATATGTAGCGTTCTTATTACCTTACGTTGCCACTACAATTTTTGTTTGAGGGTTCTTCCTTCTTTTATGATCGTGCCCAAGATAGTACATTTTTAAGAAATCACAACAATTTTATGTTTATCGCACCTATATAATATGGTGTATAGCATTCGTTTCCATCAGAATATCGTGAATACTACATCGATCAGGAATATATTTATACATATGACACCTGGTATATACAGGGTGGGCATCTAATTATTTTTTTTGAACTAGCGGTTATTTTGAGTATGGTAAGGGTTATGTCACTTCTGATTTGACAGTTAGTTAGTTTTATCCTTCCGCAGAACGAAAATGGTTGTGTATTCGCTTGAACGACGCTGGGAAATATTGAAACATTATCTCGAAAATCATGGTAATGTTGCAGAATGTGTGCAAAAATTGCGTGCGGTTTTCGGAAGAAACAGGCTTGCTAATTAATAAACCAACACGAACCAAGCAGCCAACCAAGCGTACACCCGAAAATGTTGATGCTGTAGCCGAGAATGTGCGTGAGTCGCCGGGAACGTCAACTCGTCCTCGTGCTCAAGAATTGAACATTTCACGCACAACAATGCGACGAATTCTGCATAAAGACCTTGGTATGATACCGTATAAAGTCCAATTGGTTCAGGAATTGAAGTAAAGAAACCACCCATTGCGTTTTCGGTTCGCTGAGTGGGTTTGCGATCGACTTGAAGAAGATGCCGATTTTGGCAAAAAAATCATCTTTTCGGATGAGGCACATTTCCATATTGGCGGCTATGTAAACAAGCAGAATTGTCGCATTTGAGGCACGGAGAACCCGCACGTGATCGTAGAGAAGCCGATGCATCTTCAACGAGTGACTGTTTGGTGCGGAGTTTGGTCCGGTGGCATCATTGGGTCATTTTTATTTGAAAATGAGCAAGGAGCTGTCGGTACTGTCAATGGTGAGATAAACGATTTTTTGTTCCCAGCATTTGAAAAGGAGGACATAGGCAACATTTGGTTTCAACAAGACGGCGCTCCGTGCCACACAGCACACGTTTCAATTGATCTATTGCGCACTGTCCTCGAAGATCGAATTATCAGCCGACTGCTGGCTGCCTCGGAGCTGAGATTTGACGCCATTGGACTTTATGGTGCCGTCATAGATAAGTATTGTTTATAGTGCCGATAAAACAGCAACGATTGACGCTCTCAAGAACAATATTCGCATTGCCATTGAAGACATAATGCCGCATACCATCGAAAATGTGCTCACAATTTGGAGAACTTTTTGTTTTATTGCATTTTTAAAAACATATTTATTTGGCCCACCCCCTATATATATTATCAAATATAATATTGCGGATCTCATATAAATTTTTTCGACAAATTTTATTTTAACAAAGCGCACGAATGCACAGTAACCTCATCATGCGGGGATTTATTTCATTAAATAAAATTAGCTAAGACAAATATTCAACGTGACATCTACTTTTCATGAACAAAAGTTTACGATTTCAATAATATCTGTATTTAGATGACGCTACAGTTGCCGATCGATACCGAAGATCACGTTATTGTTTTGTTTTGTTATAGTAGAAATATGGAAATGGGAATTGAAGTAAGACGAACAAATATATAAAATATATAATAATTTTTTATTTTTTGCGCTATAATAAACTTTTATTTAGTATGTAGACACATTCAAATATTAATTGAAAATGACGTAAAAGTAAAAGTAGAATACATAATGTATTGTTGTTGTTTCTAAAAAATTGTTTTTCTTCGCTCTTTAAATATTATGAACAGGAAAACGAAATTTTAAGTTCCTATTGTTTCTTTATTATTTTGTGTAGTTTCGACTGCAAAATATTTTAATGATAATATAGATGATTATTAATATAATATACATATATATTATAATATGTAATTACATTAATAATATTAAAATTTCAGGTAGCCATTTTTTTAACGATTTAAGTATGAACTGAAGTATGGGCAAATTAAATAAATCTTACATTTTTAATATTTCTTAGCTATTGAACAGATTAAGATGATTAAATTATGTGCAAGTTTGATATCTGTAAATTGCATCCTAAAATTATTGCGGATTAGTTTGAGAATGAATAATTTCTACTTAGTTGGTTTAGGTGGGATTATTTCACTTATTCAAGCGATGTTCTGGAACATGGAAATAATTAACTAATTTTAATTCGAATTGAAAAATCTAATTTGATTGGCAGATTTCATGTTATGAGTTTTTGTTTTAAGTTCTGGAATAAGTTTAAACCAAATGGAATAGTAATTTCAAAACCAAATTTAATAAATGATTATATTTTGATTATTTAACGATTGCCGATTGCTATTTAACAATATCGTCAAACAGCTTGGAATGAAAATGACATTTTATTATTTTATTTCCAGTAAAATTCCGTCCAATTTCCTGGATCAGTTGGATGTTGATTTAAATCCGGTTCATAACCGGTTAATAACTATTAAAATTCCATTAGTTTGGCCATTTCAATTTAGAAGTTCCGGTTCACAATACCAATATGACTATAAATAATCGTTTTAAACTGTCTTGATTTACAATTAACCGTTCTGTTAAAACGACTATTGGTATTGCGAAACGGGAATTCTAAATTGAAATGGCCAAACTAATGGAATTTTAATAATTATTACCCGGTTATGAACAACAAATTAGGCTTTTATAAGGTTAATATCTTTAATAGGATTTAGAAGTTCAAACTCTCGCTATTAAGATCAAATTGAATTCTTAGTGGATCTGGGATTCTATTATAAATGTTGGGTAATATTTCGTTTTCCTGTTCATAATATTTAAAGGGCGAAGAAAAGTAATTTTTTAGAAACAACAACAACACATTATGTATTCTACTTTTACTTTTACGTCATTTTCAAAAGAATTAATATTTGAATGTGTCTACTTACTAAATTAAAGTTTATTATAGTGCAAAAAATAAATAAAAAATTATTTTCATAGCATTTATTGCTCTAAAAAATAAAAAAAAATAATACAATTTTATATATTTGTTCGTCTTACTTCAATTCCCATTTCCATATTTCTACTATAACAAAACAAAACAATAACGTGATCTTCGGTATCGATCGGCAACTGTACCGTCATCTAAATACAGATATTATTGAAATCGTAAACTTTTGTTCATGAAAAGTAGATGTCACGTTGAATATTTGTCTTAGCTAATTTTATTTAATGAAATAAATCCCCGCATGATGAGGTTACTGTGCATTCGTGCGCTTTGTTAAAATAAAATTTGTCAAAAATATTTATATGAGATCGGCAATATTATATTTGATATTATGTTAAAAACGGTTTCTAATAGTATTATTAATTTGATGTTACTTAGAAACAGTGGGCGAAGTGCAACGGAAATACTTACTAAAATTTATTGAATATTCCAGCAGCATCGAACATTAATATTTACTCCGTTTCAAATTTATAATAATTAATTGTTATTGATGGCGCATCCCAAAATTATTCAATTTTTACCAATTTCCCTTAACATATAATTTTAAATGTAGCATTAAATTTTTTGTACCTTAAGTATATTAAGTATTATTTTGTATATTAAGTTATAATTTATTTATATACTATATGTATGTATTAAAGAGAATCTAAATAAAAATGGTAAATGTCGTTTTGCACCTATGTCGTTTTAAAATATGCAATTTTGAAAAATGCCGTTTAGAAAACTGCCATTTTGTACCTATGTCGTTTTGTACCTTATGCTGTTTTGAAATATGCTATTTCGAAAAATGCTATTTTGTTCCTTATGCCGTTTTGAAATATGCAGTTTTGAGAAATGCCATTTTTAAAAATGCCGTTTTAAAATATACAATTTCGACCGGGACCCATTCCAAATGAACCTGTCATAAGATGATCCTCCATAACGAGTGTTTATACACTTAAAATAACCAAATTTATGTAGCATATAATCTGCAGATTCATTTCAATGATACGATCGGACACTAAACTGAATACAACGAACTCATTTGCTAATTGCCCGCTATTATTTTGTATACGTCGTCGAAGCAGCGCGGTACAGAGGTTTGCGGCATGGTAGTAAAAAAGTTCTGCCAGGGCGATCGTACCACCCAATAACTAGTTTCTTTGCGCACACAATATTCTTAAGGCAACATTTACACCGTGAGTACGTGTCCTTTGTACCATACGTGGTTGAATTAATACAAATAACAACCTATACTTATATATTTATTCAGACGGAACATGCAATTCATCATTTGTGGCTGCCTCGAAGGAGTTACTGGCGTCTCTTAAATTCCGACGTATTCCGACGTAGACGAAACCTAAAATAGCACAATCTTGAGTTATAAACGCAAAACGTATTAAGCGACAAATTGCAGTAATATTAACTTGTATTTAAGTGCTTTCTTCTGATTCTCCGTATAGGATGTAATTCATCCTCCGTATAAAAATTTAGATAATTTTTTTTCAAATTTGAAATTGACTTACATTTTTATTATTTAATTATTTTTAAAAATTTAGAAATTATTATTTGAAAATTTGATAGTTCAAGCGAACGCTTACGAATATAAAATTTATTGTGCCCATAAACCCATCCGTAGACTTATTCTAAATAAACCGTCCACTCAATTGCGCAATCGATGTAAGCGAATTGATTATTGTCAATAACTTGGGTAGCAATTCTTTTAGTAGTATACGTAGCCTTAAAATAGAACGAGCGAATACGAACAGCCCGGAAATTTATTAAATTCGTGTTTGTGTTTTCTAAAATCTATTATTCATTGTTGTTTTGTTCGCGCGATTTCAATATTTGTTCACGCTATTTGGTCATTGAAGTAAGATATTCACGTACCAGACTTAATGAGAATTCAATTTTATCAAACCATAGCATAAAAAATTTTCAAATCAAACTTTTAGTGAAGGTTCATGAAATTCTTGCAAAGATTCGTATTTTTGCGAGTATTTTTATGGTAACAAAATGAAAATCAACAAACAACAAATATTTTATATTTATAAATTTTAAGGATGCATAATAAAAACAGACGCCATAAGCTGCGTTTTTCTGAAAAACAATCGGGTTAAGTTCACGATATCGTTTTTCAAATTTCTCCAAATTAAAATTAAAAATTTAATTTTTTTTAATTAAATAATTTAAATTTAATAGTAATCTACGTATAACAAAAAAATCCATCATAAAAGTTGTTTAGTTTTCTTGTAATATCGATGTTCTGTATAGTTCTGAACTGCTACACACAACAACTATACAACTTTTATGATGGGTTTTTTTTTGTTATACGTATGTTACTGTTAAATCTAAATTATTTACAATAATTTAAAAAATAATAATTTTTAATTTTAATTTGGACAAATTTGAACTCAACCCTATTGTTTTTCAGAAAAACATAGCTATATATAAAAATGTAAATATTGGTTTTGAATTAATTAAAATTAAATTAATAATAATTCTATAAACAAATTATGGCATTATTGCATGCATCTTATTTACTTACAACAAATCGCAGACTAAAGAATTTTTTTACATGTAAGTGGGCTTTAAATCGAAAAATTAAACAAAACGAACAATTTTTTTTTTCGTTTCCTTGTCTGATTTTTTTAAGGGAAATGGATTTTTACAAACACAAAAAATGTATTTTCTCAAAATATTTTTCATATTTTTCTGCAAAGGCCGCTGCACGACTGTGAGATTTTACCCGCACTCACAATCTGAAGTTAGATACTTTTTGCTCAATAAAATTCGTCTACATTTTTTTGATGTTTCCTTCATTCGATTTAAATTTTCGTCATTGTGTGTTGTAAAGTGCATAGTAAGATCCAGCTGGTGCCTGAATTGAAGCCACTAGACTATTATGACCGACCGTACGCTTAAACATTCCCTGTCCGGTTTTCTAACTTCAGAATAAATTGAAAAATTATCTTCAAACCGGCAATAAAACAAACACAATTTTCAATTAGTTTACATATTTTTGGTGTTTTGTTAGTTGAATTATATCAATACATTCAAAACACAAACATTGAAGTTATAATCTCACTTTTTATTACTCAAACATGTGAATATATTTTAATGATATGCGTACATGAACACTTACTTTTTCCACGATTATTTATTAAAATTTTCATTCATATAAAATAATTTTTAGTTAAAAATTATTTATATAAAAATAAACCAAACACAAAAAAAACAACCTACAATTCAAACATAAAAATAATTGAATGACAAATAAATACTTGTCATAAGCAAAATTTTTGACTCGTAGGGGAATTTTTATATGGAAACAAATGGAGGACAAATATTTTCAAACGTTTTTATTGGTTTAGCGTGCGGATCAAAAATTATAAATTTTCTCTCGCATTCGTGTAGTCTGCTTAAGTCAAAAATTGTCTATTGGTGATGCACTGTAAATTTTTCGTTGTGAAGTGATGGCTATTTTCTGCTTCACACATTCGTGTTCTAACATATTTTCCATAACTTTTCTCAAAATTTCAGGTATTTTGGACGGGATTTCATTTCGTATGTTTTTTAATTCTGGTATAGTCGATAGTTTATTGGCGTATACTCTTCCTTTCAAATACACCCAAAAGAAAACGAGAGCGAGTTAAACATTTCCTCGTAGTGAAATGGCAAAATCAAGAAATCCGAAGTTTCGGCTTTAATTCTAATACAAATTGAATTTCATTAAGTTTGTTTTTATTAGTTGTTTTCGGATCCATACTTAAGAAATATATTTAAGAAATATTGGTCCGAAAACAACTAATAAAAACAAAATTAATGAAATTTATCACGGATCCATTAAAAACATAACACACAAACTGAATTTTATATGGCAACATTCTTAATGTGGCAAAAATCCTCTGTACGGACGGACCTTCGCGATGGTCCCAGTTGTGTTGAACGTCTTCTTGTTGACGTTTCTGGACAATTGTGCACACTCTCTTCTGGACACATTGAATATTATCATCCGTGCATTCTTTGCGTCGTCTTCTGAAGCCTAGGAGGTTTCTTACCATAGGATCCATGTAATTCTTTCCGCGGTCAAAAGGTCTTGGGAATGAAGCAAAAATCTGATGCAAATCCTCCGTTGGTAAATTATAGTTTATTATAGAGTATAACGAGAGAAACGAGTAAGAAGTTCAAGAAGGACGTCAAATATTTACTCTAAACTTGCTTTGATGGTAACATTTTAATCGTTTATTAGAGAATATTTTCGTGTTATAACATTGTTACCGTAAACTGATTTTGAATTTGGAAAGCCACTTGACTAAAGACTGGTGGTGCAAAAACATAATCCTTCTGATTTTCTTGGTTTTTATATACAGATTAATAGAAATATTCAAAGGATATTGGTCCCGCAGAGTTTTTAAAATGTCCCGCTTTTTTCATAAAAGTTGAATGTGGTAGTTGTCTGGTAATTTAACATTTTGCTTCAACCTCTTGTAAGTTATTGCAGTAGTCTAGTTATTGCAATTACCATATTTCTTTTTTAATTTCTCATATATTTCTTATGGTCACGAAGAACACCAATTAGCATTAGCCGAATGACATTTCACCGTTCACCTTTCATATTATGAATCACAGGCATCAATGGCCTGTAGTTCAAGAATTATTTGAAAAAAAAAATAAAAATTGTTTTTGCCAGGACGATAATAAAACTGAGGCAATATTATGCAATGTTTATTACACATTCGTTTCAGTTTATTAAATGCATCTAATCATAACGATTTGAAAATGTTTGCATTACTAGTAAGATTAACATTTTAAAATGAAACTGTCATTAGTAAGGGAATTTAAATCAGGACTGGGATTTTGCACACAGCGAGTCGCCTTTTTTGAGTGACTTGTAGCTAAAAGCGAGTAAAAGCGATTATGCACTATGCGAGTAGACACTCGCTCTCGCTTTTATTTCCGACCATGTATATTGCATAGTGGGAAGAAAGGCGACAAGATTTTTAAGTTATATTTTCATACTCGTATCATACTAAACGTCAAAAAGTAAAGTATAAAGTTTAAATTGGATGTCGGTAAGATAATACATACTGCCAATATATATTTTTATTTATTTTTTATTTTGTCATTTTTATATTTTCAGTATTTACATACATATTTTCGTCAAGGAACGAATAACAAAAAGACAAAAACCCATGTTGATACATTTAATTTAACAGAAATTAGAATTTAAAAAAATAAAATATTACTTAATATTATTAATTAAATTAATTATTAAACCTTTCGGAAGTCGATATAGTTCCTGGAATCTTTAGATTAAATATTATGTTAATTAAATATATACATACAGTTTATTAGACTAATTATTAACTACCTTGTATCATCGATGTTAAAAGGGTTTAAATCTTCGTTAAGGCGAGACCGGATAATTCTCATATAATTTTTTGTTTATCAAAAACAATAGCAATGGGCAAATTGTCCATTGTTCGCTAGTATAATTATTTTAAATTTATTAAAATATTACTAAAATCTAACAAAAATTGAAAACAACACTAAACCGCATAACGACACAAATAATTTTAAACACAAAATAACATTTTTACAGCTAAATCCGTAGTTGCTCAATTTTCTCGCCTTTTACTTTTGTCGATTTGTGCATAATCGCTAAAAAACTGTCGGACAAAACTAAAAGGCGAGAAATCAAATGTAAACTCGTTTCTCGCCTTTTGTGCAAAATCCCAGTACAGAACTTTAGAATTTGTGTCCATGCCGGAAACTACACAAATAACTTTTGAATCAATTCACAGTAATTTAGAAACAAATAAACCGAGAAATGAAAATACGGCATACTGTGCGGACAACACCAATGCACATTTTGGTGTAAAAAATCGAAAAGGTACGACTATTAAACTTAATCATCATTTGAACCAAAGGACAGTGGCAGTGGGTTGTGTCGCATGCATATATAGGCTGTGAAATACAGCCACATGTATGCGAAAAACTTTCACTATTTTTGTAATGTGTTTTACAATAAATAAACGTTGTTAGTTTGCATACTTCTCCATATTCTTAAATTACGTGGTCTGTACGTGACAACTGACAAAAAAAAATCACTGTACGTACAACTCGTATTAAGAAAATGGCGGCAAATTTAAATCCGGCGCTCTTCCAGAGGCACCCTATATATGCATGCGACACAACCGGCAGAGGAAATACGGCGCGTGTATTTCCTCTTTAAGATGTTCAACTGTTTCAGGCTTAGTCGCATACACCTTTTCCTTCACATAGCCCCAAAGAAAAAAGTTCATCGGCGTTAGATCGCACGATCTTGGTGGCCAATGTTGATCGCCAAATCGAGAAATGACACGGCCTGGAAACTTAGTCTGCAGTAACACCATTGTTTCACGTGTTTTGTGGCAGGTCGCACCGTCTTGTTGTAAAACATGTTCTCCGCATCAATTACATCCAATTCGAGTCACAAAGACTCCGTTAATATTTCGCGATACCGCACTCCCAAGTTCCTGGATTCTCGGCCACAGATTCCCTTACTGTGGCTATATATTCAAGTGACCGACATGGACGACGACGAACAATGAGCTTCTGATCCATCAGCGTAAATTTAGTCTCAAATTTTGTAATTAAACGCCTCACTGTCGATTGTACAACTCGTATTAACAAAATGGCGGAAAATTTAAATCCGGCTCTCTTGCCGAGACACCCTATATTATTTATAATGCAATTCAATCGGCCACAGATTTTTTGTTAATTCATATAGGAAGTATAATTTCAAAAACATATTTATATTTTTATATTTATACTGTTCGTGTTGATAATCTGAAAGTTTTGTGAGACTTTAATCGTGGAGTATACAATTTAATAAAGCCCTTAAAATCGTACTTCCTGTCACATGGTAAGTGTCCAAGAATATGAAACTAATGGATCGGAAATATGGCACAAATTCGTTCTTAGTCAGACACTTTTATGTCATAATGATTCGCCACACCATTACTTTTTTAGAAGGAGCTGGTTTAGTAAATTTTGTCGGACTACTTAGCCGATTTAAAATTTCTGTAGGAACTGTTTGGATTACCTAGATAAAGAGACATCAGAGTGAAATAGTGTCGAATCAGTTCATCGGATAACCAATTTTATGGGAAATTGTACAAAATTCACTTGCAAATATTACGTCAGATTTCCATAGAATATTGATGAGAATGTTCGAAATCGCTTGAAATTGGAAAAAGTGGAAATCGATAAAAAATGGGAAGATATACTTTTACATTTCCAATCAACGGATATTTCTTTCACTAACATTTTGCAGATGGTGGAAAACTTGCTTTCGTTACCCAGATCGAATGATGCAACTAAACGAGTTTTCTTATATGTTAATAAAATGTGGACATCCGACAAAAATCAACTACAGATTGCCATAGTTAAGTGTATACTAAGTGTAAAATAGATCTTAACAAATTCCTATGACGAATTTTATAAAATTTTGAATGAAAATTCACTCAAATGAAAAATACTAGTCGTCTCTTGTGTTTAAACATCTTCGTGTCAAACGTAAACACAACAATATTTAAACAAAGGCTCGTTTCTGACTTTGAGTTTCTTTTTATAAATGTCTTCGTAAATAAGCAGGTGGTTTTTGGTGTGGTTTATTATCCACCTAAAACGAACAACAGGTGGCATGCTCAATTTAGTTTTTAGTTATTTTTCCTGTCGGTATGATGAGGTTTCCATTTCGGGTGATTTCAATTTTTATATTTCTCAAGAGACTTTATTTTATCGTAGCTATTTAAATATCTTAAATAGCATTAACCTTTCAGTTTATAATACTGAAGCGCTCACTTACTCGTATGCAACCGCAAGTGGTGGTTCATATTCTCTCATTGATCACGTTGTCGCTTCTGCTGATAATTCCATCTGTTTTTTCAATCAAATGTCTTTTGGTATTGGCTCTAATCATGATCTCTTTGTTTTTTATTTCATCAATTTGTGGCTCTATTTGTTGGGACAATATATTTCTTAGTACTTCTACCGATCACTTCTACCGATCACCGAATTGATTATTTTAATTCCTCTATTAATTATGTATTTAATAATTACGTTACTCTCACTACTGATTATTTTAGACCTAGATCCTAACCCCCCTTGGAAGACGCAAGAGATTTTGAAAGCTGATTCAGGATTAGTTGTACTAGTTAATATTCATTAAGTTAGTACTATTGTTAGTACTAATTAAGATTAGTTGTAAAAAGGAACTGAAGCAGAAATTAATTTCGAAATAGATATTAAAATAATAAATAAATATTGCCATTCCAAAGAAAGTTCCAAGTGTTTTAATTAAACCAATTTAATTCAATTTTATAAAGTGACGAAAGTTATCAGAAATGCTAGAAATGGATTTTAACCACTACAGCACAAATCATAAAATGTAAATTACTTCTCTGAAAATGAAAAAATCAGTTTTATTTTTTTGTTTTGTGTCGTCGAGGACGTACAGCTATAGGTCCGATTTAAGTAGCATCTGCGCATTAGATTGCTCCATGCCAACCGTAGTTGTGTTAATTTTCTTCAAAATCGTAATATGATGATGAAAAATCCCTTTTGCATCCTGGCCCTATCGGGTTTCGAGAACACGGTACCTCTTGATCCAAATTTCAAAGCTAGCCACTGCGCCGTTTTGTCGGTAAAAGAAAAATTACAAATTGCTAAACATGCGAATTAATTTAGATTTGCGTTCTTAAGTGAGTTCATAAATCTATTGTTTTTCAAATGATTTTATAAACCGATAAACCTCAAATAAAAGTTGAGTATTATCAAAAATTTTCAATTTCGTTTACAATTTTGGTGAAATGAACCAGTTTTATTGCAAATTTAATTTAGAAATAAATTATCTTTTCTTTTTAACCGAATTTTTCGTAATTGCTATACTTACAAAGTATTTTCAAAAAAAAAAAAAATAATAATAAACCTTATGGACTGTAGAGGCCACCACCTGGGGGGATGGTGACAAAACCACCTGGAATGTGGTTTGGGGTTGTGTGTGATGTTTTTCCGACTTCATTCATAGCGAATGGTAAGTTTCTAAAACCTCGCGGTCGATAATTTTCATTGTGTATTTTACGTATTTAAAATCATGAAAACTTTCTTTTCGAAAGAAAAGGAAGCAAAATAAAACAAAGAAAAAATAGAGACTCGTAAACGTCTCCCTCAATATACAAATCATGTATATTTATTACATATGTTCATAGTCAAATTTACATACTCATTTTATTGCCGATGGTTTTATTGAAAAATTATAGTAACGGGTGATTTTTTAAGAGCTTGAGAACTTTTTTTAAAAAAAAAACGCATAAAATTTGCAAAATCTCATCGGTTCTTTATTTGAAACGTTAGATTGGTCCATGACATTTACTTTTTGAAGATAATTTCATTTAAATGTTGACCGCGGCTGCGTCTTAGGTGGTCCATTCGGAAAGTCCAATTTTGGACAACTTTTTCGAGCATTTCGGCCGGAATAGCCCGAATTTCTTCGGAAATGTTGTCTTCCAAAACTGGAATAGTTGCTGGCTTATTTCTGTAGACTTTAGACTTGACGTAGCCCCACAAAAAATAGTCTAAAGGCGTCAAATCGCATGATCTTGGTGCCCAACTTACCGGGCCATTTCTTGAGATGAATTGTTCTCCGAAGTTTTCCCTCAAAATGGCCATAGAATCGCGAGCTGTGTGGCATGTAGCGCCATCTTGTTGAAACCACATGTCAACTAAGTTCAGTTCTTCCATTTTTGGCAACAAAAAGTTTGTTAGCATCGAACGATAGCGATCGCCATTCACCGTAACGTTGCGTCCAACAGCATCTTTGAAAAAATACGGTCCAATGATTCCACCAGCGTACAAACCACACCAAACAGTGCATTTTTCGGGATGCATGGGCAGTTCTTGAACGGCTTCTGGTTGCTCTTCACTCCAAATGCGGCAATTTTGCTTATTTACGTAGCCATTCAACCAGAAATGAGCCTCATCGCTGAACAAAATTTGTCGATAAAAAAGCGGATTTTCTGCCAACTTTTCTAGGGCCCATTCACTGAAAATTCGACGTTGTGGCAGATCGTTCGGCTTCAGTTCTTGCAGGAGCTGTATTTTATACGGTTTTACACCAAGATCTTTGCGTAAAATCTTCCATGTCGTCGAATAACACAAACCCAATTGCTGCGAACGGCGACGAATCGACATTTCACGGTCTTCAGCAACACTCTCAGAAACAGACGCAATATTCTCTTCTGTACGCACTGTACGCATTCGTGTGGTTGGTTTAATGTCCAATAAAGTAAACTGAGTGCGAAACTTGGTCACAATCGCATTAATTGTTTGCTCACTTGGTCGATTATGTAGACCATAAATCGGACGTAAATCGCGAAACACTTTTCGAACCGAACACTGATTTTTGTAATATAATTCAATTATTTGCAAGCGTTGCTCGTTAGTAAGTCTATTCATTATGAAATGTCAAAGCATACTGAGCATCTTTCTCTTTGACACCTTGTCTGAAATCCCGCGTGATCTGTCAAATACTAATGCATGAAAATCCTAACCACAAAAAAATCACCCTTTATATGAGAACGAATAATATAACAAAATTGATCATGTTTTTCAAGCAATTGAAACGTTTAGTTTATAGCTACAATATTTAAAACAACAATTTCTAATTTAAGAACACAAAATATAAAAATTGCACACCACAAAATTTATTTATTTATTTTGTAAAAAATGGAGGGATGAGTACCAGACTTTCTTTATCACGAATGTACATAGATTTCGAATACATCACGCATTATTTCTAAAGTGAAACTAAACCTACCGGATTTTTGATAAAAACTTATATCATCAAAAATCATTATTCCCACAAAAACCCAGCAAGGTATATTCTAGTTGAAATTCTTTGTCGTTTTTCGTAAATGCTGTGTGTACTTTTCAACATCATTGCAAACATTGAAAAAGTTCCTACGGAAGCTGCCACTTCCGGTACACTGATTTCCACAACATCTCGCAAGAATCTCAGAATTTATGGAAAAGCTAAAGTATGAGGTTTCATCCCGATCAGTCAAGCCGTTTGGGCTGTGAAGGAGCCGAATTGTTGTTGGAAAACAGTTATTTTTTTCAAAAATTGTCATTTCCGCATAAATTTTAGAAAAACTCATTTCGACCGGTAAGTTTGCAATATTAATTTAGATCATAGACGTTTTTCTCGTAAATGATATAGTATGCAAAATATTTGCAAAAAACGAAAAAGCTTCCATGGAAGCTGCCAATTCGGGTGGACCGATTTCATTGGGATCTCCCAATTTTTGAAAAAAGCTTAAGTATGAAGTTTGATTTGGATCAGTCAATTCATCTGTGCTTTCGACAGCTAACAGACATTTAGCCTGCATGGCACTACATACACAG
Organism: Nephrotoma guestfalica; assembly: GCA_963691935.1. NCBI lineage: Eukaryota > Metazoa > Arthropoda > Insecta > Diptera > Tipulidae > Nephrotoma > Nephrotoma guestfalica. The sequence goes on from OY829915.1 coordinate 94,171,210, forward strand.
AACTTTATGAAACCTATTTTTTCAGACTTCGGCGATATAGCAAAATTTTTAATAAGTATAAATTGATTTTTCTCATGTATTAAAGTATCCGTAACTGACGTGACGGTATTATATTGAAGGTGTTAAAAGAGAATACAATTTTGTGTAAAAAACACCAAATGCAGATTATCAAAATTGTCTACCGTTAAGCCGTTATAAGCCATTAAAGTTCAAAAAACTTGGCTCACTTTTTCACCAAAATCATAAAAACTCATGGTGGTAATATTGGCCCATCTAACGTTTACAAATTAATTTGGCTCTAATTCAAAGACGAATGAATATTTTTCAAAGGGATTTGTTTTATTAGAAAGAGTATACATTGCCATTAAGTATGCAACAAATTTCATTCAAATGACTTCCACGACTGGTCGTTCTGCAAAATTCTCATGTTCAATTCTTGAGCACGATGGCGAGTTGATGTTGATGGATGCTCAGACACGTTATGAGCAACAGCTGCAATGTTCTCGGCTGTACGCGCGATAAGTACACGTGTACGTGTTGGTTTATTCAATAACAATCCAGTTTCACGAACTCGCTTCACAAGTTGATCCACAAATTGCCTTATACGCATTTCATTTCTACTGAATTTTTCACGTAAATTTTTTACATTTTGGGTAGAAGACTCACGCATCACATTAGAAGTAAGTTTTTAATATTACCCAATTTTGTTCTAGCGTAAAGCGACCCATTTCATAAATGTCAAACATTAAACTAATTTTCTGTCATAACACGAATGCCATAAGTATTGCCACACTCGAAATAATCAGTGGTTGAAATTGCAAACGCTAGATGGGCGACCAGTTAATCTAACTGTGGTCATATTCGATCAAGAACTATTCGAAATGAGGGATTTTTTTTACGAAACAGTATAACTTTGTTATTTTGTAGCTTTAATGGATTTCCCACTATTTAACAAATAACAATATAAATGTATGGCACAGAATGACCGTTATTTTATTTACATGTGTAGGATTTGAAATGAAGCTATTTGAAAATGAAATATTTTGAAATGCATAACAGTTACGAAAAAATAGCATATCAAAATCATCAGGTACTAGCTTATTGAAGAAAATTCGCACCTTAACGACCTCGTTTCCAAAATAAATCAAGGTAAACATAACTTTTTGAAATTTTTCCCGTTATTTTCAATATTATTGCCAAAATTATTACTTATAGGTTAGGTTTTTATGATATTGGTGAAAAAAGTTTGAACTTTAACAGCTTATAACGTTTGAACGCTAGAAAATTTCGATAAACCGTTGTAATATGTTTTACTCAGAATTGTATGCTCTTTCATCCCCTTTAATATAATACTGTCAGCCGTAGACACCTTGTAGAATCCCATTCAGAAGAAATAACAAACGCTAAAGTACAAGATAATTGGGAAAGTTCATAAAAACCCAACTTATCCAAACAAAAAATTCAATTATAATTTTTAATTACTTACCTAAATAAATACTCGTATGTATATAAAAACGATTATTACACATAATTTTTTAATGATCAATTAAGAAAGATAAATCTTAACAAGCGAAGAACTATGGAAACTTTCCCATCTCCCATAGAAAGAAAACACAAATAAAATATTTCACACCATACTCTTAACATAAGTGTTAATATTAAAATACGAGAATTTTGACTTGTTGAAAAGTCGATCGCACATCTTAATTTCATAATTGTGATTTTCGTATTCATAGAAAAAATTTTATCCATGTTTTTTTTTGTTGAAAAATCGCTTTTATTATACTTTTGGTAGTTAAATATAATAAGAATATAATTTTCTTGCTGTGTTTGTTGATGTTCTTTGGGATTTCAAAATGGAATGAAATTAAATTTTTAACAATCAAGTGAAGTATTATTTTTATTATACATACTTGTTTATAAAATTATTTCATTTATATAAAATTTTATTTCTTTTACAAATCTAAGGACATTAATATTAAAAAAATAAAAATTGTTATTTACGGGGACTAGTATACTCAAACAGAGAGTACGAGGAAATCAGTTTTGGAATGTTTAAAGTATTATTGTATTATTTCTATACTTTTGTGATTACAAAATAATTTTTGGTTTTCTGGTTGACAAAATTTGTGATTTATTTGTGATTTATTTGTTTCAACTTCACGACATGAAAAATTAAATAGTTGTCATTCGACTGGTACGATTTTAGGAATTTTAAGTTATACATATATTACTTTATTTAATTAGCTGTATTTCTATTTTTTCATTTCTAACGAAACTGCTGTATTATATACCAATGTATACCGATTAAAAATATTAGCCTAATTTACTATTTTTGCCATAGTGGTTTGTCAATTAAAGCAAAAGACAGTAATTAATAACTCTTTATGCTTCGAGTAAGTAATTACGATTCACATGAGAGAAATATATACTAATTTTCATTTGTGATGAGTTCGATACTTTGTCTAACTCTGTTTACTGAAATTTGGAAAAATCTAATTTGTATATTGAAAAACAACCGAACAACTTTGTAACCGAAACTGCGAATACAATTGCTATTAATGTGCCAAATAATCAAAAATTTCGCAATTTGGCAAGAAATCGCATAGACAACAATGGTAATGAAATTATCAGAAACAAATTTGATTTACTGATTTTGTTCAAAAGCAAAAACTAATTTGATTATCTGTGCTGATAGTAACATACTGGCAAGAGAGACAAATGGCCGATACGAACACAATTCTAAAAATACAATAAATCAACAGACCTCTTAAAAATAAGCTGACAACTTTTTCATAACTCTGCAGATTTAATTACTTTGAGATTCTAAATTGAATTTTGAAACCCATTTTACAATATGGTCATCCTAACCGATACGATTGACCCATTTAGAAAACAAAAATGTTCCGATTTTCAAAAAACGTCGGGAACTAAAATAATCGAGCATTCTTTGATCGTAAACAAATGTTTCCCAAATCATAATACAAACCTTTATAATATATTTTGTCGAATTGATTCCCATTCGAGGATGCTTGAACCATAAACTCAAATAGCAATTCAATCATATCAACTCAGCAGAAAACCTTCAATCAACCCTAAAAAGAAAATGATTACATCCATCATTAGTACACTAACCTGAAAGCATCATCTTGAAGAATTAGCAGCATCACCTAAACATAAGAAAATTAAGTTAGTTTATTTATTTTATAAAAAAATCTATTCTGCGAGCTACGTGTATGATTTCAGATTTAAAACAGAACATTCGGTTTAAAATAAAAATTGAATTAAAAGAAAAATCAAAATTTTAAATATTTTTAAAATATTTCGTCAGGACAATTTTCAAAACCTATTAAATTAGGTAGATTTTGACCTATAAGATTTTGACAACCTATTAAAGGGGTTGTTTTCTCAATAGTTTGTGGAATGGTGTTCTAGGGCTAACAATCTATGGTTTCTAAATGTTCTGCATGACAACATATATTGATATGTTACAAAATGTCAGCTGATCCAATATGACCAAGCAAACGTTACCAATAAAAGCCGCGCACAAGAGAAGTCGTTTATTTTCTAGGGTGTATATTTTGTAATTCGTGCATTTTGTTGCGTACGGAGGTAACCGAGCCATTCCATTTTCATGGAATGATAAATTTCAAAATACCATTCATTTTTCTTTAACAAAAAAGATCAGAGATTGAAAAAAAACTCTAAAATACAGTATTTTAGTGTTTTGTTTTGTATTTCCATTAGAACAGTACGTTGTACTGAATGTAAACTTTTTTCGCATATAAAATTTGCTATTTCATGTGAAGCACACATGAAACAAGTCAGAGCAGGATGGTTATATAAATAATGCATATGGCGGTCTCATATCTCAAAACAAAAACCCCTCAAACCAGTTTTTGTTTTTGTTTAAAGTGACGTGTTAAATTTTGTGCTCTTAAAAATTCTTGAAAATATTAATTAAAATACTTAAGAAACAATTAAAATAGTTAGTGGATTGTGGGTAGTGTATCATTTTAGTAATAAAAATTATAAACATTTAATAAAATGAAGTGTCTTGTAAAAAACTGCAAAAATACGCCTAAAAAATGGAATTTCGTACCATCAGTAAGTGTTTATAAAAATAAAATGTAAATTATGTTAAAAATAAAGTGATTTGTGATAAAATTATCCTTAATTTAAGTTATAAATCAGAAAAAAATAAGAAAACAATTTTGGTTGTTGGCGTGGGTTTTTATCGTTTTGTAAACATATGTTATTACCAGTGCCGCATTTTTCTTATTTTATTTCATGTGCTAAGTGCTTTGCTTTTCATAATTTATTTTTATTTTGGAATATGTACTGCAAGTACAATTTTTTACCAAATTTTTTTTTTATTTTAGTAATATCATCAGATGATATTTAATTGGCCTAATATGTATTACGAAGATTTTTTTGGATACCCAATTATACTAAGTGAATTTTCAATTAATGGGGGGATTTAAAGTCCGATATTTATATAGAAAATTGAATTGTGGAGACCGTTGCAAACTAATACAACAATGTAATTCTTATAAATCGCTAATCAATTTAAAAATAGGGGTGGTCTTTTAACTCCTTGGCCGTCAGTATAAAAATTTGTAAATATTCCGATGCAGTATTAAAACGGGAATTGGCTATTGCAGAGTACAAAAACATAATGCAACTACAATCTAGTTCCAAATTGTTTAAACAAATAATATAGTTATAACGTTCTTCACAACCTAATAAGTGTTAAATATTTTCAATGATGAAGATCAATATAGTCATTCTCAAGAACACGTTAATTTGTTAGAGCATTCTATCATAGAATGATATTATGACATCCGGTTGAATTATTTGTGTAACCAAAGGTCATATAAATTAACAAAAAGAAACAAGCTTGTTTATTTATCACATTTTAAAGGAATGTGATATAAATAAGCGTAGTGGTTTCATAATTACTAATTTTGAATTTAATAATAAACTAATTTTATAATATTATATTTAAATAAAAATAATTAATGTACTTTTATTACAGAAATAAAAATTTATTTAAATTTAAATAATTTTTTAATTTTAACTTCCTAACTTCATTCCATTCGGTCGAAAAAAATTCTAAATACGACCCTGTTAATTTATATGCTTTCTCTTTTACCCTCCGAATTTGACTCACTTGACAGCTCATTACATTCATTCTATATAATCTATTTCTATGACGAAAACACAAACATAACCTGTGGAACACGCTACATTATCTTCGATTTAATGTTTGTGAACTAATGTACAGACCAAATTGTATAATACAAGTTTCACAAACACAAAGATAGGAAACTGTACTTTGTGCACATGCATTATTATTTCTTTTGTTTTACTGTACTACGTACACATACATTATTTTCTCGTTTACAGTTTGTATATGCAATCTAATACGCTAAAAATACGAAATACATTCAAGTTCTCGATGTTTTTTGTTTTGTTTATTTTCTCATAAGTATGCTTTTTACAAAAAAACTGTGCACTTTTGCATTTCAAATTTAAACAGTGAAAATTAATAAAAATGCCGCGTCCAAAAAATTTTGCGTTACATAATTTGTCTGAGGAAAATGATAAGAACGAAATATTGTGCAATAATGGTAGATGTTCCAGTAAAATTTTAAATACACATACTGGAAATTTAGAAATGCACCTAAAAGTTCATTCGGAGATATATTCTAATTACATAAAATCAAAATACGATTTAAAATCTAAAAATAATGAAAACATTAAAACTAAGTTATGTATAGAAGTGAATAAAAGAAATATTGAATTGGCAATTGTGGAATTATTTACAAAGAATGGTCGCCCTTTATGCATGATTGAGGATCGAGCATTTCAAATCCTAGTGCAACCAGTCTTTGATGCATTGAATGCAAGTGTAAATTCACAAAGTATTAACAACAGGATTATTGCTTTTTCGCAAAAACTGAAAAACGAAATCGTCGAAGATCGAAAGGGAAGACTATTATATCTAAAGATTGATGCTGCGACAAGACAAGACTTCAGTGTTCTAAGAATAAATGTTCAGTATATCAAAAATAAAACTATTACGATCAAAACATTAGCAATCCGAGATTTGAAATCATTACATACAAGTGAATATTTGAAATCAATCATACTAGATGTTTAAAAGAATATAAAATTGACATCACACAAATTTTGACAATTATCACAGACAATGGAGCAAATATGCTGAAAGCAGTGAATGATTTAAATTCTGATTTAAAAAATTATTTGCAAGAAGAAAATAACGATGACGATCTAGAAGACTTTGACTTTGATGATGTGAGATCACAGTTTCTGTCTTATAGTATTACTAGTACAGGGTATTAAACTCATTAAGTTCAAAAAATTCTGATCTTTTAATTAGTGCAGACAAGTGGAGTTTTATGAAAGAATTTATTAATATATTTTGACTTATTTACACAGCAACAATTAAGCTACAATCTGAACAGTTATGCTTCAGTGAATTATACGTTGTTATTATGGATATTTTAATTCAAACAGGAAGTATGCCTTCTACCGAAATGACAGTTTTGCTAGCAGATTCATTAAACAAAAGGAAAATGAAATTATTCGGCAATGAGCTATTTAACGCGGCTATATTTTTGGGTCCAAGAATCAAAGTTTGTTTGTCTACAGATCAAATAGCAAGAGCAAAGAAATATATAAGTTCTATATATAAACGAATTATTTCTTTAAAAGGTAAGTACTCTTTCAAATACAGTTACTACTTGGGAGAGTAAACAATAAATGTACAATGAAGTACTGAATTTGAAATCAATATTTTAAATTTTCTTTTATTGTAAAATAGTGTTAACTTTAACCTGTTTTATTCACAGACTAATTCTGCTTTAATCGAAAATACTTCTCAACAGACAGTAACAAGTATGGATGAACCATCAACGAGCGATAAATTAGAATCTTCAAAAACATTTTCAGAGTTCTTGCAAAATTTGGATCCTGTTCCCACCAATAACGAGCCCAATTCATTATTGTCAAATTTAGAAACGGATTTTCTAATGTATGATCGTCAACAAACAATACCTTTAAATTCCAATATATTACAGTTTTGGAACAATCAAAATAACACTATATCCATCATAGCTGAGATAGTGTTAGTAATACCATCAACCCAAGTGAGTGTGGAGCGATTACTTTCAGCTTTAAAGTCTATATTGGCCGATCAACGGAATAGATTAACACCTTTCAATTTAGAGCACATACTATTAGTTAAAGTCAATGGAATTTTTGACTATAATGATTGATTTTTTAATTTTCGATTATTTTTGTTTTTAAATTAATTCCTTTTTTTATAATTTGAAAATTTTTTATTATGAAGTGTTTTTATTTTTGGTAATTTTTTTTAATGAAAACTTTTTGTTTTTTAAATTATAATTTAATATTTTTATTAAATTATAATTTAAAAAACAAAAAAAACAAATGTTGCAATTTTATATGATTTGACTTTTTTTTAAATCTGATGGATATTTAATTCATGGGTGTCATTTTCTGAAAATATTTTAGTTAAAAAAGAAGAATTTTCATGATTACGTAAGACAGGAAACTAAAAAAATAATAATCCACACTTAGCTCAATCAAAAGTAAAGTACACTAAATATACAGAACGTGTAATGTATTTCGTATTTTTTAGCGTATTAGATTGCATATACAAACTGTAAACGAGAAAATAATGTATGTGTACATAGTACAGTAAAACAAAAGAAATAATAATGCGTGTGCCCAAAGTAGTGTTTCCTATCTTTGTGTTTGTAAACCTTGCATTTAACATTAAGCGTATGGAATTTGGTTTGTGTATTAGTTCACAAACATTAAATCGAAGATAATGTATTGTGTTCTATTGAGGTACCGTATCATTCTGTACATTTTTTTCAATCTCTGCTTTTAATTATGTTAAATAGTATGGATTCCAGAACGTTACAGCTTATTCCAGTTGAGATTGAACGCAATCGAAATAGAGTACGCATAACATATGAATATCTTTAAATCCACCTTTCCATCGTTTGTTTGATACATCCGGCATCCACCTTCGCAATACAATTTTAATTATGCCCTTTGAAAATGGTGTTTTCGATAAATCCATAAAAGACCTAAATCCATAATCTCATTATTTCTTAGCAATACTTCGCTGTTGATTTTGTACGAAGTAATTAATGGTTTCCTTTTACGATGAAAATACATGATTCTGTATTTCTTGATATTTAGGTAAAGCGAGTTTCGGTTACTCCACTCACGTAACCTCTTTTGTTGTTGCAGTTTCTCCGTATCTAGTATTCCATTAACCGTACGAGAAATTTCACGTTTTCAGCAAATGCACGCTTGAGTTTTTGATTATCTCGGTTATTCGATCTATGAAAACAATAAAACTCCAAGGCCTGATGTGTGATCCTTGTGGAACACCAGACGTAACTTTAATAACGTTTGATTTCTCATTTTTCATTATTACAAGTTGTAGCCGGTTTGTTAGATATGACTTGAACTTTTATGTAGTCGGAAATTTATGTAGTCGAGTGAAAACCGAAATGCGAATAAACTCTGGAGTGCTTTATGATGACAGATAGAATCAAATGCTTTACTGAAATCCGTGTACGCTACATCAACTTGATGGTATTTTTCTATTTCGTTAATTATTTTACTTGCGAATTGCAGGCATAAATCCATGCTAGTTTACTGATATATGACGTGCTGTTTAACGTGGATTTAGAGCTGTTGCAAATAATTAATTCAAACAATTTAGGAAATGATGATGTAGTTGATATTTCTCTATATCATGTGATGTCATCTTGTTAACCAGATTTAAAAATTGGTCTAATTATTGAAATTTTTTATTTTTCGGGAAACACGCCGGTACTTAAGGAGTTAAGTAGTAGTACTGTAGTACTTGTTAACATGTTAGCGTACTCCTTCAAAATAGAAAAGGGTATATTATTAAGACCACAGCCGTCTCCAAACCCATTTAAAGCCGGCAAAATGTTATCTGCAAAAATAATATGGGAAGTTGTGGATATTTTGTGAATGCTGGGTTGTTCGTACAATAGATTGTAATGCTTGATCTATATACTGATTGAAAAATCGACGCGAAGCTGTCAGCTATTACTTTGATGTTTGAGAAGCTGGTATTGTTATAGGAGGAAGGCTTACGAAATTTATTGGGCTGTACCCCTTCTTTTCAATAGGTTCCATTTTCATTTTATAATAATGATCTTTGAAACTCATTTGAAGGGGCTGCAATGATACGTTACACTCTTCTCTTCCGAAGAGTACCTGCACACTGGTCCCTCTATTGATTCCATCTTCATCTGGTGCAGTGCAGTCTTTGCCTCCTATTATAAAATCAATTGATTCAAAAAACTCAAACCGCGTTGGCCTCCATTTCGTTTGTTACTCTGTTACGATTTCGCACATACAGCAAAAAGTAACCAAATTTGTCTGTCCGGCTATTCGGTTACTCAGCGAGGTCGCGGATTTCTTAGTGAACAATAATATAAATAAAATAACACAACAGATCACAACTTAATTTGATTATTTACTTAGTTTTATTTTAAAGCACATAACAGAAAAAAAATACAAAGAAACAAAAACTTTATATAACATTATTTATCAGTATTTCTTACATGAAATTATACAAAATAAAAATAATTCATATTCCTCCTTGTAATGTTCTCTTTTAAAGAAACTGGAGGCAAAAATAACTATTGATACCTTTTATAAACATACTCTATTTTAAAGATAAGACTAAACACTGTCTTTCTATCCACTTAATACTACATGAATTAAAATTTATAGGTTTTTATTTACACTTATAACTAAAATACAGAAAAAAAACTTACTCTAAAATGGATCAAGAGGCTGCTATTATGAATGATGACGGGATCTCTGCGAGGCATATCCTCTTCGTGGATTTATCTCATCATTACTTATTTTCTTCGATTAGGATGAGATGAGTATTGGATTCTATTATAATACTTGTAAACTGCACAAATAAACACTCTTGTTTTTCTTGTCATCGGCTTTTATATTTTATCGTTCATTGGAGAATTTAGCCATATAACAATTGTTAAGCACTTCTATTTTTTAGTTTTCACAGATTTGTTTTAATTTTTACATACTTCACACAAACTATTCTTACTTTTCTGCACAGCTCTTCACACCACGAACATTCGACTTGCAATCCCCCTTTCTTCCATCCATCAGTTCTTTTATCCATCATCACCATCCCCTCTTTTTTTTTCTGGTGTTTAGTTATCTCTTATACACATTCTTATATTTACCTTACATATAGTTCTTATACATATCTATGAATAACATATTTAACTAATTAGGAATTTTTATTTATATCCTAAAGGCCTTCCCTTTTTTTTCGTTCTTTTAAAACAAATATTTTATTTTATGATCATATAATAGCGATCATCCTTTTTTTTTTATTGGTTATGACCATTATGTTTTAATTTTTTTAATAAGTGGGATTTTCCTTTCTAGATATTATTGTTAGTTTCAATTTGGCATATGGTTCTTTCGATAATAAATATACTTATTAATTACATAATGGAAACAGCATTTGGTAATAAAAATGCTTGTTTCAACTCTTGGCGGTTTTAAATTTTGTTAATAAACTGCTCCATTTCAAGGGGCCTCTTTGGCTTAACAAATTTAATTAAATGCAAATAAATTAATTTTGGTTGAAATATGCACAATATTTTAAGCGTTTTTTTATTTGTTATATAAATAAAGCTCTGCTTATAATACTTCTTGCATGCTTAATCATATTGATTATTGCGGTCCATGCTGATAACCGTTGGCCCTTAATGAGTTTTAATTTTTATATTTATATATAAAAGGATACGAAAAATCTATACCTGTCGCCTATGAAGAATTGCATAAAGAAATCCATTTCTCTTTCCACCAATTTCCTTTTTTTGTTTTGTTCCTTCGGAGAACCGGAGTTCCCGCATTGTTGTTGGCTGACCGCGGAGTTAAACCTTATTTTTCGCCTTATTGACTGGCATTCTTTACCTTTGAAATAAACAACATTCAATTATGGTTTTATGATTCTATTTTAAATGAAAAGCAGTACATATTCTATACACTAAAATACTTAACTTGGGATTGATAATTTCGCCCTATTGTTTTTGTAGAGGTTATGATTCAAATCATACTAAATCATCCCCTGTTTTATAAATTCGATAAGCTGGCTTTCTATCAAGAATTTAGAACAGAATCAGAACTTTACATGGCGCGCAATGTAAAGTCACAAATACAATCATGACATTGGAATTATCAGAAGTTTTTTACTCGACTCATTTTATCTCTCGATTTATAAAACAGAGAAATCTATGGTAAACTTTATGACATTTTTCATAAAGTGTACGTAAAATAAATTAATGAAATTTTAATCGTTGTAATCTGCGAATTTTAACAAATTTATTATTGTTTTATAGTATGAGTAATTTCTATCGTATGCGAATGACATTAGAATGACATTTCTCTCTTTAATTTATCTCATACTGTCTCGTTTCCTCCGTGATCGTTCAGTTAAAATGCCAACTTGATGAAAAAAATGCAGAATAAAATGTAATTTTTCCGGAATTTGATTGGTTTAAAAAAACAGAACGAACGAACACAACCATAAAGGCGCCTTAAATAATAGAGACATATAACCCTTTTTTCGCGCTACATCAAACATTTTAAATTAAATTATCATTAAGATTGATTTTCCGCTAGCAATCTGATTAAATCAGAAAATTAAAATAAAGTATTTAATAGAAATATTAAAGTTTATTTTTCTTCTCGATAATTATCAAATAAAATTTAAGATAGAAACTATTAGTTTTTACTTTTTAGGTTTTATACGAGTATACTTTTTGATACCCAACCCTTCGTAGACGGAACCAACTCGGTTACAAAATATATTTGTTGGGTTTCTGAATGACAATGTACACGTACTATAAAAAAGGATATTTCATTTATTTACTCGTAGCGTTATCGTACGCAACTCGAACAGATGAATATACCAGTAAGTATAACACTCCCTCCCCATACGGTTTAATGTAATTAAACGATTTTGTGATTAAAACCAGTAATTTATTTTTTAATTAGTACATTGCAGAATTTTTTTTATGTTGTATTTAGAACAGTTTAACGTAAATCAAAAATTAACTTACCTTTTTGGGTAGAATGAAATAAATATTTCAATTCCAGGTAAAATTATAACCGTTTTCGTTGCGGACAGGCGACCATAAAAATTCGTATTTATAAACAAGAATTAAGCACACATATAATGAACTTGAATACATTCGGTCAGTAGATACACATTTTTATGGTTCTTTACAGCAGATTTCTATACGATATAATAATAAAAATAATTAAGTTGTAAATATAAAATACAGGTAGCGATTCAACGTCACGGCAGAAGACGAATAGTTTTGAATAATCGGCAATGAAATTTTAATAGCCTTAATAGGGTAATAAAAATCTAATATGATTTGATGAGGAATTGTGCCAGGCATGGACTATGAAATTGTTGTGTTATGTGTCAGTGTGTGTTGATAGTTTTCATACCATATTGATACTGTTAGTGTTATTGCTATGTCAACCACATTCTTTAGGCATTTGTACGTGTAATTTATATCCTAAAAGGTAATAAAAAGAAGTCCGATTAAATTATATTTTATGATTAAATCCATTAAATTATATTTGTAGTATAATTTAAGTCATAAATTTAAATAATTTAAATCCGTTGTTACCAATTCAACTTGTAACAGAAAATTATAAACATAAAGTGCTGACATATAGCGTTTACTTTGATTTGTATTATTACAAATTACTAAATTACAACCAGCGAAATTCTCAACTATAATCAAGCGATACACAACAAATAGCGAAACCGAGTATCATCATTCAACAGGCACCAAACAACCGGCCATAATGTTAGAGGAAAAATAGCTTCATTCGAGAGCAATTACAACAAAGACGGACTGTTCCGCAAGATGAGCAAATATTTAGAGATGAAGATAGACCAGTTGAATACTCTATACACAGACTTCGTAAAAACGGATCAACAAATATACAACCTTGTTCCACCAATCAATAAAGATCATCCATACACCAACCAAAGAGCTACAGTGGCGGCAACATACAAATAACTTATAGAAGAAAACCGCCAGCGATTAACCAATCCAACACCTCTATCGCCAGTGTGCAGCATGGAGTTCAAAGTCTCCGAGACAGGCAATTCCAATAAAAAGTACGTACAAAAAACTAACACGCCGATAGATCAAAGTAGCAACAGCACGCTCAACCAAATGCTACGAAGACAAGATTTTAAAATGAGGGAATTGTACAGAGAAATAGCGAAGACCAGCTATGTCTTGGATGATGGCAATTCGCTATACAGTACATGCAGCAGTACGATGAATCAAATAATTGATAGGCATGAAGAGTTTTCTTTATGTCGATGCCTTAGACGATGACCATGAAAGGCTAGGATACTTCACAAGAGGGGATTATGAAGCATTAAAAGAAAGTTGCACAACGACGACAATCGGAATCACCACTGCGATAGAAGAAAGAAACATCAGCTACCAGTCGCACAAAACCAGAAATAAAGGTGAAACCGATTGAAATATCCAAGTTTTATAGAAATTACATAAAATGGAGTAGTTTTTCTGAAATATTCAAACGTCTGATAGACTAAAATCACACGCTCTCAGATAAGCATAGAATATACTATCTGAAAAACCATTTTAGGGGAACAGCAGCTAAACTAATAGGCCACAATAGATACAACAACAAACGCTTAATCATATCAGCTTACCTAAATACGTTACTAAACCAAAATTACACGACACAACTAATGAGTACATACGCGCAATCAGAAGTCTAGGAGTAAACGTCGAATCCTGGAATTAATTTCTAATTTTCACATTATACAAGAAGTTGGACAGTGAAACACGACGATTATATGAAAGTTCCAATCCAGGCAACCTCGGGATTTTATGGAATCCTACAGAAGATATTTTCCGTTTTAAAATCAAACCACTAAATATCGAAATACCTATAACAAAGAGAAAAGTTCTATCCGAACCTTCCAACCTATTTGACCCCATAGGGTTGCTGGTACCGGTTTTAATAAAAGCAAAAATATTCATGCAACAACTACGGACATTAGGAACAGATTGGGACATACAACTGCGCCCACTGAATTAGAAGCAAAATGGATTTGCTATGCTACCCAATTGCAGACGTTAGATAAAGTAAAGTTAGAAATATGGTTAAACCACAACACAGACAACACAAGCGAGTTACACTGCTTCTGTGATGCATGAGAAGACGCATATGCAGCAGTATTTTAGTTCAAATCTAAAATTACAAACAACCAAAGCAAAGTATTGTTAGTCACTGCTAAAACATAGGTGACGCCGTTAATATCCAAATTAACCATCCATACAAGAACCGTAGATCAAAACATTTGCATGGACGGATTCAATGATAACGTTAGCATGGATTAAAGGTAAGCCTCATATATTTAAAATATACGTTGCAAACAAGATAGTGGACGTCCATTCAGTATTGTCTCCGGTACAATGGTGTTACGTAAAATCCGAAAGAAAATCCAGCGCATTGTGCATCGAGAAGATTGCGTCCTACCAGCTTAATAGATCACCTTCTCTGGAGGAACGGACCGAGCTGGCTAAGAGGCTCTTTCAACTATGCCTTACAACCACAAGTTGAAGAGACCACAGAAGAAACCAAGAATGCGTATTCACTACTACAACCAAAGAAGAAAACGCCATACTGGCTTTGATAGAACGATGTTCATCGTTCACAAAAGCAATAAAGAGCATCGCCTATGATCTTAGGTTTGCAAAAAGAGCAGCTAAATCGTCACCAAGCTACCTGGCGACCAAAGAACGTCACGACAGTTTGAGGTTATCCTTAAAGTTAACACAAGAGTTTTCACTTAGGAACATTTGACAAACACCATGGCAAACATAGCGAATTAAAATTCCGTACTCTTAATCAGGAAAGAAGCAAAGACGGATTGTTACGAGTAGGGAGAAGGCTATCTAACGCCAGAGTTAGTTTCTACATTAAATATCCAATCCATCCTTATAAGAGTCACTTCACAACGCTGCTGATAGACTACGCACACAAAATGACCTTGCACGGAAGCAAATCCCTCACGCTAGCTTTCATTCGTCGGAAATATTAGATAATAAAGGGTCCACTAGCAGTAAAAACTTTCAATAAATGTATGGTTTGCTACAAACATCAGGCACGGACACTGAGCCTACTGATACTAACGTTATAGGGGCTTAAAAAATTATGAAGAACGATCTGAGCACTGCACTGAAACAGCTACCAGAAATGCTTGCAGATTAGTTTGCAAAGGATGGCATCCAATGGCATTATATACCACCAAGAGCACCGCACATAGATGGGCTATAGGAAGCGGCGGCTAAATCCATCAAGTATCACCTACGTAGAATAATTGGAGAACAACATCTCACATTTGAAGAGATGACAACAATTGTTTGTCAAATAGAAGCATGTCTCAACTCACGTCCTCTTCTCCCACTATCAAAGTTCCCAAAGACTTCGCAACTTTAACACCCGGTCATTTCCTTATAGGTGAACTACTGCGAACGATGCCAGAACCAAGCCATTTAAATCAAAAGATTAGTCATTTAACCCGATGGATACTTCTGCACAAAATAACGCAAGAATTCGGGAAGATCTGGCTAACCGAATACATACAATTATTACACAAGCGAAACAAATGTAACAAAACTGGACGAAGTATAGCGAAAGGAGAGTTAGTGCTTAATAAGGATGATAATCTGCCTCCAGGAAAGTGGGCTCTAGGAAGGATTCATGAGGTAAATAGTGGTAACGATGGTTCTGTTAGAACCGTAACAGTAAAAAACACCAACGGAGGATTACTCAAAAGGCCAATTACAAATATCAGTCGTTTGCCTATTGAGGACGATTGACAATGCAAGAAGGTATCTTCGTCAGAGAAAACCCAAATAGACGCAGTTGAAGCCAACGACCAGGCAAAACAAGATAAACGAGTGACACGAGCAAGCACCAAGTTCAAGCTGTCTTTACACTATCGCATTAATCTGTGCATTAAGACTAGTAGCAGCAGAAACACCGACAAGATACAATATATCGAGATTCTCTTCGCATCCCGGGATCTACTTTGATAAAATTGGTCAAGGAAGGCTAATCAACGGAGAATGGCGGATCATAACTTATTATAACCTTATTTCCTATATTGAGCGGAACTAAATCACTTTGGGAACGCTGCTCGTCAACTAGACAGCTTTTGTTCGAATAGAACGCTTATACAACCAGTACACACTGATACGTTTAAGTACTGTGAAGCCATTGTCTCACAGATAAAAACATCCCACGTAGAATTAAATGAACAAACCGAAGATTAAATGAAACAACAACCACTCTCATCCAAGGAGAGAGAATCCTAATACTAGATCCAAGCTGTGTGTTGAAAGAGAAACCATTACATTGACAGGGTATCAATTCAAAATCAGCAAAGGAATTTAAGGGCATCAGCTACCGAAGTAAACATGCATGACATTCATCACTACATAACATCTACGTCATTATAGGAATATTAGTGATCGCAGCAGCTATCATATATGTAAAGCAGAGAAGACCAACTCAAGTTGCTACAGCAGATTCACTTCCAGACCCGTAGCCAATCAACAACTAGGGCCCGGGAATATGTTACCAATTTAGCTGGTAACAGAAAATTGTAAACATAAAGTGCTGACTGCTGACATATAGCACTTACTTTGATTTGTATTATTAAGTAAGAATGTAAACTTAAAATGCTGAAATATAGCATTTACTTGAATGAAATAATTTTACTATATAAACTGTAATTTTTTTTAATAAAGTCAGAAGTTAAATGAGGTTTTTTTAGAGGTTCACAGTTTTAAATTAAAATAGAACAAAGATGTTTATGCTCTTTTTTATGCTATTAATGCTTCAATATGATTTCGGCCAGGTTTCTGCCGCGGCTGGCGCGTACATGGCGCAATTTGGAGGTCCAATTTTCGATGAATCTGCGCAGAAATTGCGGCCGTATCTCGCTAATAACTCGCCGAACGTTGGGTTCCAATTGTTCAATCGACTCTGGTTTATCGGCGTAGACAAGACTTAATATATTTATAAACCTCCTCTCCTTAACGATAATAAATAATCTAATGAAGTTACATCAAACGATCTCGGTGGCCAATTAACAGGACGATTACCAGAAATTAGTGTTTCATCAAATATTTATTTGAATAAATTAATTGTATCCCGCTCTGTGTGGCATGTGGCACCGTTCTGTTGGAATCACATATCAGCAAGATTTATGTCAGCCAATTGAGATACAAAAAAATTAAAAATCGTATATACCGTTTATCGTCGACTGTAATATTCCGCCCATCATCGTTTTTGAAGACATATGGAAAAATGATTCCGCCGGCCCATAAAGCGCACCAAACACTGATTTTCTCTGGATGTAATGGTGTTTCAACAAAGACTTGTGGATTATCTCCACTCCAAATCCGACAATTCTGTTTATTTGGGTACGTCAACCAAAAGTGGGCTTCATCGCTGAACCAAACTTTGTTTGAAAAATCAACATCAATATCGATTTATGCTTCAGCCCATTGGCCGAATGGGCGGCGTGTGTGATGGTCGGATGGCTTTAATTCCTGCACAAGTTGAATTTTGAAAGTACG
Source organism: Nephrotoma guestfalica (assembly GCA_963691935.1). Classification (NCBI taxonomy): domain Eukaryota; kingdom Metazoa; phylum Arthropoda; class Insecta; order Diptera; family Tipulidae; genus Nephrotoma; species Nephrotoma guestfalica. Next base: position 94,189,026 of record OY829915.1, read on the forward strand.
TAAACCAAGATTTTTAAATAAAATCTCCCATAAAGTGGACGGACAAATCTCCAGTTGCTGAGAACGACTTCGAATTGATTGATTTGGGTCTTCCTCAATGCTACGCTGTACAGCGTCCATCGCTTGTTCGGTACGCACTGTATGAGGTCTTACTGGATGCGTATTATCATTTAGAGTCTACGTGATGCAAAAACGATCCATAGTTAACCGAATTACCTGCTCTGAGTCTATTCATTATGAAGTGACAAATCAAACTAAAGACAAAGCATAAGTCAGCTGTCAAATCGGTTATCAAACAAAACAGTATTGCCAACTTAAAGATGTCAACTTCTAAAAAAACACTCTTCATCGATATCGTTATTAAAATATTTTCTTTTGAATTTGTGGACTAGCTCCGGCGCACGGTAGGGGCATTAATCTCATTTCAATACAAACGAACAAAATTAATACGTTTCCACCATATTTTGAAACAGGCGAAAGAAACATTAATTTTATTTTATGTGGCTGGATCACCTGTGGCTTATAGGATACGGCTTGACCAATGAACTTATTTATCTTAGTGTTTAGAAAAAATATCTCAAAAATATTCTATTTTCTGAATTTAACTAAATATTCTAAATTAACCTTTGACAGTTCAAATCTGTTAATAGGTATAAAGTTAAAATTGAGTAAATAATGACCTACAATGATAATAATAATATATTTTGTTAGAATGTTTTTTATATTCAATTTTTTATATTTTTTTTTTATCATCAATCGGTGTTTTCTAGTGCCATATAATCTCAGTTCAATTTTTTTAGTTTCATTTTCGATTAGCTGCTACTGTATGAAGCTCTCAAACATTTTTAAATTTTTGAGGGCGCAATATGTCGTGGATATATTTACTGTTTCAAAAGTATCACGCATTGGTGCATATCAAAATTTTCAAATTTGAATACCTCTTAATCCGCAATAGATCAAAAAAGAAAACTAAAGCCAAATTGAAACTGATTCAAAGCTCTTCCGTAAAGTATAGACACGCTCTGCTCTTAACTAACATACGGCTTTTTGGCATTTGCAAAATAGCATTTTACTTATTTATTTGTTCAATAATGCAACTGATTCAGAGATCATCTAGTAATTTATCTAATTTAAATTAGTTTAGCGGATGATGATGAATAATCTATTGGTTACTCATTTTAAAATAATTTCTTATTTCAATTAGAACTGCCGCGCTCAGAGGTTTTTCCCTTTGGAGTCCTCTCACTAAATTGTAGCGTCCAACATACGCCGCAAGTCTGCTTGTTTGTTTCTTTATTTCCTCGGCAACGTACGAGTATTCTATTTTTATGAAGGTTAGATCGTTCCTAATGTACCATTGAGTATTCACAATCCCTCGCAGCATTTTATTTTGGAAGTATTGTATCATTTGTACATTGGTCTTCTTGGTACAACCTCCAAGTTGGAAACCATAGTTCCATACTGGTTTTAGCATTTGCCTGAACAGAAGCAATTAGTTATGTATTGTGAGCTCAGAATTTCTACCCATGTGCCTGTACATTTTTCTATATTTAATGTTAACCTCTTCTTTTTCATCTTGATGTACTCTTTTCATCTTAGCTTAGCATCGAGGGACATTTCAAGGTAGCTGTATTTGCATATGTAATTTGGTTTGGGTCAAAAACCATCATTTACATTTTCGATTATAAAGTTGACATTTATACTGATTTGCATTTTAAAGTTTGATTGTTGCTGCCGATATGTCTTTTCCAATCGCTAAAATAGCTGTATCGCCTGCAAATGTTGCTACTGTAGTACCTTGGATATTCGATAAATCTCTCGTATAAAGAATGAACAAAATAGGTTCAAGTACGCTACCTTGTGGTATACCTGTTGATATTCTTTTTAGTTTAGATTATTCGTTTTCAAGTTTGGCTCGAAAGTGTCGATCTGCAATGTGGGATTGAAGAGTTTGAAAAAAGGCTGATCTCGAAACAGTTTAAATTCTAGCTATTGGTGTCAAACTTCGTCGAAAGCTTGAGCTGTATTTAAGAAAATCCTGCATCCACAACGACGTCTGTTATTCTGTGAACTTCTTCAACAGTGGAGAGATTTTCACTAATCCCAAATTGGTGTGGTGGAATTAAACATATTTCTTTTATTGTAAGTTATTATAACAACATATTTTAGTCTGTAGGCTTACACAAGACTTTTTCGGGAATGGTTTTTACAATTTGCTCAGTATAGTTAAGTCATAACCTGGGGCTTAGCACTTAAAATATTAATGATTTCATTTATTACTTCCATTTAGTTTTTTTTTATTTCCGTAATTAGTTCCATCTAGTTTATTCACGACAGTTGCTTTTCACTTGCAGTTTGCCGTTCTCGGCAACGGTTGAAAAGTCTTTTTCAAATGGGCAGCAAATAGAAAAACTTTCTGCTTGTCATTTTTAGCTCAAGATCTTCATCGTGTTTGATAGGTGACACATACATTTCTTTTTAACCCCTCCTTTGCTTTCCAAAGCGAGTAATCGTCATACTTTAGTTCAGAAACACCTCGGAGTCGATTATTTATACTGTCATTGTTTATTTCCTTTATTCGATGGTTTAATTTGATGCAAATAAAATTGAAGATATTTGTATGTTGCGGAGTATGAGTCTGCTGCCAGATTTTACGATCTTTTCAATTCTCTTTAACTGGATTTCTGACCTTAAGAGGATAATATGTTTCCTTAAGGAGTTGGTATGAAGAATAGGTGAACTTTACTGGATAGTATTATGAATGCTTCTAGTTCATCTCCCAGGTGCATTTCTGTTCTAATTGGTTACACTAGCTGGTTTTGTTGTTTGCTAATTTAGGCAAGTTATCTTGATTTATTATCATTGTACATCATCATACTTAGTCATGATCGCAGGTGAGTGATCAGTTAATAGTCCTTCGCTATTTACGATGCACGAGTAGACTCCGAATTCTGTTTTTGTGGCAAAGAAGTCAAGAAGATCTGGTATTTTATGTAAGTCAGTAGGCCAATGTGTTGGCTTAATGCCAGAGTGTAATTCACAGTCATTAGAGCCGATTGCGCCCATGATGTCGGTTAGCCCTCCGAGGAGGAATAAATGAAACTACGGGAATGTAGAGGCGAAGATCAACAAACATTTCATTAACCTCGGATCTCTGTACCCGGTTTTAATCATGTAAGCGAATTAAAAAAATAATTAGTTCGGACATTTAACCGATTTCGGACTGTGTAACATTTGTATTTCCATATGGATATTTTTGTAATGCGTTTAGAAGAAATTGCTAGTCGTTATAAATTGTATTATACACATCGAAGATTATGATGTACAGTACATGTCCAATACTGGTGAATATCCGCCTATTTAGAATGATGTATCTATCTTTCAGTTTTTATGTACTCGACAACCGGTTTTGCAGTAAGGCACATTTTCTAGGCTGTTTTACTACAGCATTGAAATCAAACTAATTTTAAAAAAGTTCATTGGGTTCGGATATGCAGTCTGTGTATGACGTCTAATTTGTAGATATAATTGATGAAATTTTGAGTTAACTTTAGTCGTCTAACGCTTATTTTATTGACATTTCTTTAATAATATGTGCTTAAATTCACGTACTAGGAAGCAATATCAAAATATGATCATTGTGAACCACCTTCTTGAGAGCGTTATATTTATTAACATAAATTTTCATTTGGAGCTAACCCAAAATTAAATTCTTTATGTACATCTATTTTACTTCCCTACCAAGCGATATTGGTTCCCCATTATGTAACAATGAACTAGATATATTATGCAGAACTGAGTTCGCATTTATGAATTTCTGTTGAATTGCATTTTTGCTGCGGTCGGAAATTCAGATTATTGTATTCTTGAAACCCCTTCTAAAATGGGATCATATTTTCCAAATGAGTACAAAATTGGAAAAAATACCCGTGTAAGTTACCGAACAAATGTTGAACTGCGGAAAGTACTGGGTTCCTGTTCCACAAGGACATTTACGGACGACAAGGGCATGCTCTCTGCCGTCAATTCAAGACTGAGCATTCAAGAGAAATCGCAGAACGCAGCTATTCTCCTCCAAAACCATTATGATCCAACTCAATTTGCACTTTACATTAGGACCTTTGGTGTCTGTTAGTGGAAGGATAATACCGAGAAATCATCCGTAAAGTGGTTAGGAGTTGATTTTGATGAACCCACCTCAAACAGGGAGTGGGGGGGGGGTTAAACAAAATACTTTGGCTATGACATACGAAGATGAGTGATTATAGAATAAACTGACACCATCGAAGAACACCAATGGGCGCACAAAGATTGTGGTGTATAGCTGGAGCGTCTAAAGAACAGTCTCAACCGAAGCGGTTATTGTCTTCGCTGGAGTCGTTCCAATCGATATAATGTTGAATGAACGATTGGCTAATTCAAATTCTGGACAATCATTGAAGGCCGAATACCCTAAGTTGGCACTAAGGAGATATTCGAAAAGCGTCCATAGCAACTTGGCTAGATATATGGGGACCAATTGAGTGGTAGCAGAATACTTATAGTGCCTAATATAGCAGAAAGATTTGCGAATAAAGCTTCCCTAAGTGGCTCGTTTACGCAAATGCTAGTGGGACACGAAAAATTCGCAATCTACATGCATATGGTATATCTGACACAAGCAGTTGCGAATGTGGTAATAGCTCGGAAATGGATAACCATATACTATTCAATTGTGATCTCGCCCAACAAATTTAGTCTGACGAGCTAGCAAGCTGGTACTTATGTTACCCATTCAGTTTAAGGTAAAGAACTCAGGCTTAAATATCGAATTATCTTGCAAAATTTAAAAGTTTCTAATTTATAACGCCAGAAAAGTTTTTAATTTATAACGAGTTGAGTTATGAGTTTATCATAAAGTATTTTAAAGAGGCTAGAAGAGTGAAAAGCCTGAAACCGCAAACCCCGAAAACATGTTTTAACTTGGCCAAGCATGCCGAACTCGGACCAACAATATAGCTCGGTCTGGGTGTCATTCTCACAAATACATTGGAACAACAATGACATGATTATGATCGGTGATGCTAATAAAAACAACCATAGCCTTCTGCTGGTGTGCACAAGTTGTTGTCAATCCATGTTCATGCCAGTTTATGGTTTGTCGGCTGTACGACAACGTGCAGATGGTGGTGCTGGTGTGTGAGTGGATGAAAAAGGAAGAATTACAAAAATTATCCCTTCGTCAATATTTTTTAATAAACATTAACTTCTTATTAGAATAATAAAATTTATTCGCAGTTCGCATTCGCACCCATTGTGTTGTACGACTAAGGCAATGTCAAGTAATTTAGAAAGACTAGGACTTCGTCCTAGAAATAATTATTCGAAGAAAATTTTAATAATACTGTTTGTGTTACTCTCTAGAACACATACTTTGTATCAAAAAATATAAATTATTATTAATACATAAAATCCTAAACTAGTTTGATATCATTAGATATCCTCACTGTCAATTTTTTTAAAGTATAATTTCAAAACGAGCCCGTGAAGTTTCTAACAAAAAATAACACGTATACGTGTACGGTTCCAATTGGAAAGCATGGCGGGGACATAATTCTTATTCGATTCAAATAGATTCCAATAGCCGCCATATTGAATTGTTTTAGTGTTGGTGATTTGCACTGTTAATACTTTATAATTGCAAATTAGTAAAAATTTTATTAAAAATTATTATTATATGAAATAAATTCATAACTTACATAATAAAATATAAAAGGATAAAAATACAAAAGATATTAAAGAAATATTTAAATAACTTAAAAAAAACTTAACAAATAAATAAAATTAAAACTTTAACAAAAAAATATCAAATATGTTTATTGAAAATTTTCACTCAAAATATTGAGTATTTTATCAATCTGGGCCAATAACAAGCCACTTCCAGAGATTAGGGCAAGATACCATTATATAGGTTGAGTTGGCCTATCTATAGAGAACATTTCCGGGTATACGGTTTTTCCTAGCGGAGAAAATATAACCTTGTTAATAGCAATTTTCCACCGTAAATTTTGATTATTTTATCCAACTGGGCCAATAACAAGCCACTTCAAGAGATTAGGGCAAGATACCACAATATAGGTTGAATTGACCTATCTATAGAGAACATTTTCCGGTATACGGTTTTTGACACCTTGCTTTCTACCATAGCGGACTGGTGGTTCTGTCCCATAATCTTGGAATAAGAGTAGAGTTGTTCTCATCCTCCAAACTAGTAAGCCGGGTTATACTTATCCCAATTCATTTCGTCCTATTAGTCTTTCTTCAAGTTTAAAAAATAAGTTATTATATTAAAGACCATTACTTATCTATATATAATAGTTGTTTTAATTCGTTGCACAGGAAATTGAGGATATTTGTGTGTTGCGTACTTCGAGAGGATAGTTATGTTTTCTTAAGGACTTGGTATGAGTAGGTGAACTATACCAAGCTGCTTGTTGGATAGTATTATTGAATGCTTCTAGTTCATCTTCCAGCTGCATCCCTGTTCTAATAGACGCTCTAAGTATTGATCGCTCTTTCACTAACTTCTTAAGCAAGTTATCTTTTTTAGCATCATTGTATTCAGACTTATGATCACAGATGGTAGTCCTTCACTATTTTCGATGCACGTGTAGTCCGTTAAAACTCCTTTTGTTATGAAGAAGTCAAGAATATCTGCTATTTTATATAAGCCAGTAGGCCAATACGTTGGTTTATCATCAGAACAAAATTCACAGTTGTTCTTGCGAGCTGCATTAAATAACTCTTTTCTATTATATGTTGTAAGTCTAGATCCCTAATAGGTATTCTTTGCATTAAAATCTCCGTCGATGTTAAAATTTGGTTTTCGTGATTTAAAATCTATATATCCTTCGAGAGTCAGTTTTATTGATCTGGGTTTCTTGACCATTTCCAATTTACTCCGTTTATGGGTGTTAACTGCGTCTTCAATTTGCGGTTCTTTCATCTTGAGGTTTTCTATTCTATCCTCCTTTTTTCAGTTGAGATGAAGACCTCCTTAATTTTATCCTCTTTCCTTGGTATACCACTCTTTACCTTCTTCAGTGAGTTTTGTGGAAAATGCTCTTTATACATCGGGAGCTTTTAAATTTATCTTTCAAACAGTATTGTTTAGTGTCACTACTCTAGTCGTTTGAACACACTGATTTCATTAAAGCTTGGATATTCGCAAACTCTGTAATGTCTATCACATTAATTGGCAATGACGCCTTTGCCTTCATTGCAAACTTGCGTTGTTCTTATTGCTGGTGTTGTTTAGGTGTAGTTACTGGTTCGGTAGTTTCATAAACTTTTCCTTGCGAATTCCCCCCAACTTCTGGCAAGAATTCTGATCATCGTTTTTTCTTAAGCGTTTTCTTTTGTTTGTGAATCAAATCAGTTTCTGCTGCAAGTTCTTCGTCATCTGTATAAAACTCAGTACAGGTAATTGTGTGTTTTTCATTATAACTAGTAAGAGGAGTTTCCAAAATTACTATTAGTCTATTCTTCTTCAGCTCCTCATTTTCTACTTTAACTTAACGGTTTTTCTGCTAAGTTGTGATGGGATTTTTTCTATTTCACTAAGTCTTCTGTGTAGTTCAGCATTTTCGTTGTAATGTTGAGTTGCGGACTGTGTTTGTCTGGTAGTGATCTAGATATTTAGAGGGTGGATTATCTATCTGAGCAGTTGGGGGTACCCCTGGAGTAAAAATTAGTTGAGAACACATGGCTTTTTATTGAAGCAGCTACCAAATAAACAGTGAAATTGGTAGTGGGTCATTGAAAAGAACATCATTTGCTAGGTTCACGATGTTCAGTTTTCCCGTCATTTTTCGGTTGCCAGATTCTCGTTGGTTAATTAGCAGGAAGCACCATGTGCAGGTGACGTTGGTATTTGGACCGGTATATTGACCTTCTAGGCCGGAGCTCCTTACTCTCTATCTGTGAACTAACATCAAAACTAAAATCTTTTATAATTTTTAGAATTTAAATCTTGGTGACACCTGCAAAATAATATCAAACCTGAAACCTTAATAATTTTATAACTGGAATATTTGTACTAGATTAAAATTCTTATGATAACCGAAAAAATATAAAGTGAGAATTGAAGTGTTTAAAACTAAAATAAAATTAGATCGAGTTTCTTTAAAAAATCTCAAAGTTCTATTTGCAATCAACTATATTACAAAGAGTGTCGACAGGGTTCTTTTAATATTGAGGGAAATATAATAGTTGATGTTTTAGTCAAAACGATCCAGCAGCACCTTTTTACGACTAACCACAAATGATTGCTTCATCTACCTGGAAGGCGATCTATTATATTTGTGAACTTAATCTTTAAAAAACACAAGCTACGCGTTAATATGAATGTTGTTATAGTATAATAGAGCTTGTACGAATATCTTCGCTTTTGAAAATTTCGATTATTAAAATTTGAGTAAACGTACGTGATCTGAAATAATTATTCAATCGCTACATCGAATTATTCTAGGTTAAGATTTTTAGCGTTTAACTTAATTATAAAAAGCGTTCAACACCGCAATTAATTATTTTCAATTTCACATTTTTAAATAAGGCCGCGTAATACGAGTACATATACGAGTCTATTATCTATTTAATCTAAAATACATTTGTTCTAGTTTATTTATGTAAAACAAGAAAAAAGAATAAAACAAAACAACAAACATATACTAATTCTTGATGATCTATATTGTATAAACTAACTTAATTACCTTAAATGAACCTTTTGGCATTAATCACTTGTAATCCTCCATTTAGGCGATAATTAAATTTTCTAGAAATATAAAAAAAAATGAAACAACACCATCACCACATTGTAATATTGCTAAAGATTTTTCCTTTAATAATAAAAAAATATTTTAAAATTTAAATGAAATAAATGAAAGCTTGAACCAAAAAATTACCTTATGTTTGAATATTTTAAAATTAATTAAATTCTTAAATAAATTTTAAAAGATTTTTTCCCGTATTTTAATTGAATAATTGATGAACGAGACGAAAGAAGCGAGGGATTTACGGTACTCGTATATATTGGAAATGCCGTGTAAATCAGAGGAAAGTGGGAGATATATACGAGTACGGGTCGATTTTTATATATTACAAATGCTGAACATGATTTTATTTTTGTTTGAAATATCTTTACGTTTAATAAAAAAAACGTTTATATATATTTCAACCAGGTGGTTCAAGAGATCTAAATAAATTTACATAATTTTCATTTTATATATTATTATGTACATACTCTATATTAGGTACAAAGAATGTAAATAAATTTCTATATTTTTGTATTCTCTTTATTAATTTACAGGATTTCCAAAAGTTGTGCCACCACCTGGAACGGTAACACCAACACAAAGTAATACCACCCTAATAAGTGCCGGGTCGATACGCAGACAATCACGTGGATTAGAATGTTTAGCGCCTCCACGAAAAGGATCATTTCGTCAAAATCAAAGAAGTTCACCGATTCAACCGACACCACCGGACCGACCACCGTTAGCATTTTGTCGCCGTCGTTTATCATGGCCTGAGGTTGATCCTCGCTCAACATCTGGGTATGTAACAAACACAAAACTTACTTTATTTTTTTTTGGCAACGAGTTGGCGTTCGTTGACAAAATTATTTCTCATCTTTTGTAACTCATTACATTAATGACAGTCAAAAATTTGTCACAACACAACGAAAAAAACAAAAAATTCTTGTCGTTGTTCGACACATTTTGTATTTTGTTCGACGCAAGGTCGAGTATAAAGCAATACAACATAAAAAATCTACTTTTTTATAAAATGGATTCTTCATTATGCCTTTAACGTATATAATAAAATAAAAATGATAAAAATATAAAAAATTTCCTATGAAAGGTTTCCGTTATTATCATAAAGGGTTTTTTTACTCGTGTAATTTAAGGGAATGAAAATTGAGGTAGAAATTTTTGTAAATTGTTTTAAATAAAAAATAAATGAAAATATGTTTATAAAAGTGGAAGTAAGGGGTATGGAGACGCTTATTTTCTTGAGTTCTCTGGGAATTTATTCTATTCTATTTTAATTTCTGTTTGACAAATACTTTTAAATGATAGCCTATTTTTATACAGGGTAGGTTAATTACGACAGGGAGTGGAAATTTTCTTCCTGATTTATTTTTAGCGGGTATAATTTAGGTTAAATATCGATTTTTTAAATTAATGGATTAGATGTTATTATATCGTGTGTGACATGGCTAATTATTAAATAACAAAAACAAAATAGAAACAGGAAAGTACAGAAAATAGCACAATTGAGAAACAAATTACGCTCGTTTGAGAGATATCTAGTTTTGATATTTGATATAAATAAATACAATTTTTATTACAAAACACACATTCCATTGAACTTTGCGTACCTTTTCTTTTTCACAGTCGCGGCTATCTAATGATATATGTAGTATTTGGTAATTATAACTTCCAAAATAAATATAAAAAAAATGCTAGAAATCAGTTAACTACTCAGCTTAAACATGCAATCCTTTCATCTTCCTCTTTCAAATTTTCAAGCTAGGTAAGCGCTGCACAGCCAACAACTCAATTAATTGGAATGCAACTATATATTTAAGCTTTGATGAAAATTGGGAGGCCCGTAATTAGGTGTAATCGGCCTTTAGAAAGAGGCAGCAAATTTAGTAAATTTAAGAGAGAAATCACGATTTTAATAAATCGAATTTGCTACGTTTGCTCTTCAGCTAGGAACAAAGAATAAGAATTTTCTCATGAGATCTTCTAGATTAGAATTAAATGCTGAAAATCATCATATTGTAGTAATTTCTTCGTAGTAATCAATCGGCGTTCCCCTGAATTTCATACAGTCATGGTAAAAGGAAGTTATATTGACCACCGCTAAAATTTAAGCAATATACTGAGATAAATCTAAAAATCTAAAAATCTAAAATAATGAGTATCGTTCCAAAGTAATATTCCATTTCGCAGAAACGGAGTATTCAGAGTTTCAGAATTTTGATTATAAAAACATCGTTTTGCTATGAAATTATCGAGAAGCGAGAGATAATAATTTGTATTGCTTTAAAAATAAATAAATATTTTTTGAAGTTTGGTCAATTAAAATAATCATATGATTTAAAACAAAAACCAATCCTAAACCTATGCATAAAAATAAAATTGGTGTGTGTGCCTGCAATAATGAAAGTAATGACTGTTTTTGGTTTTTTATATATTTTATGAGGTAAGTAATCATAATTATAAGTATTTTTTAAATATTTATCTCTCTGTCTGTTGGTAAAAGTTTCGCCGCGGGCGATGTCGGGCTATTTTAGTGTAGCATAAACAGATTTGTAGTTATCAACCAAGGCAGCAATCTGCACTTAGTTTTACCTCAATATCTTAATTGGGTTTTAAATTATGAGAGATAAAACATAAATAGGATAGTTATGGGCAATCAAAGATTTTTCTCGGTTCGTTTTTGGGTTTTCGATTTAGTTTTATGCAAAAACAAATTGAAAAATTCAAGCAAAGCAAATTTTATAAAGATTAACCACTTTACATACTTCATTTTCAAACAAAAAATCTAGCAGCACTTGCCAATCTACGCAATTCTGAAGGGCGGCACTCGTCAATTTGTTAAATTTTTCGGTTTAATAATTATGATGTTTGAGCGAAATGGATCGGAAAAACAAAAAATAAGATTTAAAAAATCTAGTAGGATTTGAACCAAATACAAAATGCAAATCATATCATACTTATACATATTAAAATAAGATTCCCAACGTTTGTTCAGGCCCCGGATTTTGCACAAGTCGGCAAGACCGAGTCATTTACACAGTTTTGACCGTTGGACTAATTATGTAAGCATTGGCAAAACAACAACAAAAATTCACAATCATGACAACCCAAATGTTTTAAATTAGCAGACGAGTCATATAGACAAGTACAAGGTTTAATAGAATGATGTTTTAGTTCAAAAAGCTGAGATAACCAATAAATAGACAGAAAGACATTGATAGAAAGAAATTTACTCAAACTTATCCGTACAAAAAATAATAGAAACTCGCCACTCGCCTTTTTTGCCTATTTTTCTACTCTATGTAATAGAGTAGAAAAAATATAAAATTTCTGATCCAAAATTTTGTTTGTTGTGTTTTCGTCTGTATTAATGAGTATGCAACACCAGCCGCCTATAAAACTATTGCTGCAACCGTGCCGCAAAAATTTCCACTCCAAAATTGTGAAATGTAAAGTTTTCTACTTTGCCGTATTGTTCAGTGAACGTTTAGATAATTATTTCCGAGTGAATAAATTAACGGAGTTAACAAGGGAGTTTTCCATATTGAACATAGACGTTTTTATACTTTAATTTGAAATTTAATGTATATTTTTACAGAGAAAGAGAGACAGTAGGCAGGGCTGTCGTTTTAAAAATTTAGAAAGTAGTAAAATTCACTTCGCCAGCGGAGCATTTAAAGTCAAAAGGGAGTATACAAGAAAAACACAAAAACTCAATTAGTTTTTTAAAAATCACTTTTTTATTACGTAAATTTAAACAATACAAATGATGTTGTGTTGAATGGGCCCGTTTAGACTACCTAGTACTACACTACTGCATCAGTTTCATTCTTCTTTTTTTACCTCTTTTCCTATAAACTAAAATTTGCTTGTAGATAAAGAGATAGAAACGAGGAAAGAAAGTAATGCAATAGTACTAGTCTAAACAGGCCTAATGGGCTTAATTGTAAATAAATAAAACAAAAGAAAATACAAATTCATTGTAAATAAATACATTATCATTAACTAAAAATGAATACACATTCGTTGTGATAAACTAAAACTACATACTAGCAAAAAATTAAGGAACTTCTATTTCAAAAATCACAAAAATTAAGATAATAAAATAAATTATTTATTATACTTGGTAATAATTTCTTTGGAGGGAATCCACTGACTAGCTGTCGTTCCTTGTAGTAATTCTTTAGCCATAAGAATGGCATTGACTGTCGCGGTTGACAAAGAATTCCTGTTTTTATTTTTAATTAAATTTAGTTGTGAAAATATGCGCTCGGCCGTTGCGCTACTGTGAGGAAAACTAATGATTGATCCGATAAAAGTTCTAATATTTGGGTACATGATTTCGTTCAGAGCATTTTTCCTATTAAAAATCATATTCCAAAATTCTTCCATATTTATATTGTCTATCTCTGCATTTGGTTGATTTATAAGGCGACGCCACTCATCATCTAAATCTTCAATATTATTTTTCTCGATTAAATTAGGAAATAGCTGAATGAGGGGGGCAAGACTTCCGGCTTTTTTGTTCAGATTTAAGACTTGCACAGCAACCAATGTCCCATCCTCAAACTTAATGCGGGTGCTTATTTGCTCGACGTAGTAGGCACAACAAGCCAATTTTATATTTTTAATTGAATTTTCTGACACTGACCCGCTACTAATAATTATCTCAGCTTTTGTCCCAATATAAATTTTGTCATATTCTACGAAACTATCGTAATTTTCAAAACTTGTTGTATCCAAAGACGTATCATTGATAAATTCTGGTTTTATGAAATTGCACAAAATGGTTTTAAAATAAGTTTTAATCGTTGGTAATAAAATATGGAACCGCGGTGTTTCTGATTGAAACTCAATATTGATTTTATTAGTTAATTTCAGAATATAACTGATAAAACAAAAATAAATTTTGGTTCCATCATTCATTTCAGAGCTATTGTTTTGCGCTAAATCTGCATTTAAATCCAACTGATAGGATATAAAATAATGTTGAAGAGCGACCCATTGCTCGAGAATTCTTGACACAGCAGCTTCCAAAGATAACCATCGTGTATATGAAGTTTTCAATATTTTATGAGTTTTGATTCTAAAATATTCCTGAAATTCCGTATAATCGACTTGTCGCTTTGAACTATGCGAAAAAAAATAAGTAAATGTTCCGGGCTAGACGCTCCACATTTTGCGGGATTTTTTTTGCAGCTGCTGATGAGCATAAATGCAATGAGTGACAAGTGCACCCCATCACATATAAGTTTGGCTGTAATTTCGTAAGCAGCGCTTTCACACCACCTTTATTACCCATCATTACCGAAGCATTGTCTGACGCAAAGCCAATTAAATTAGTTAGAGGCACATTGCCTTCTTCGAAGTATTTTACTATTGCGTTATAAATAGAAATGGCATCACAATTAACCAATTTGACCAGTCCAAAAAATCGGTTACACACTTTCCCTATAGAAAAATTAAAATATCTAACAACTAAAACTAAGCATTTATTAACGCTAATATCCGTGGTTTCATCTATAATAAGTGAAAACTTTTGTTCTCTCAAATAGATAAACATAATTATACGTGGCTCTGCCGTTTTGATTTGCGTAAGTTTTTTCGTAAATGTTGCACCTGGTTCTGTATCAAAAATTGCAGGTTGATTTTTCAACGTTTTTAGCATGGTCTTATGGTAATCCGAATCACCATGTCGTGTGATATGTACGATATTATTTGACAATAGTTTATTACACAACTTACACTGTGGCTTTTCTAAGCCATCGAATTCAACAATTTTTTCTAACCATGTGTATTTTTGTAGCCATGCTGGGCGAAATTTTTGTTTATTCAATTTTTTTGATGAAATATTTTTGGTCACATCGCTAGCGGTATTATTATCATCTTGCAATGATTCCACAGCATCACTAAATGTTAAAGTTGCTACTTCGTCGTCAATTTTTCTTTTTTAGATGTAGCTGTCCCAGATGTAGAAGAAGTATTTATCGATTCCGCATTTATATTTTTTTGATGTTTAATTAGAAACCTATCCATTATTAATATTATAATATATATTTAAGGACTCACTAAACTATACGTATCACCAAATTAACTAAAACACATTTAAGATTTAACAAATCACAATGAAATGTCAGAAACACTTACTTATCATTCAACGCGCGCATCGATTTAACGAAAAAATTATAAAAAAAGACAACCGATTTACAAAACGTTTATAGAAAAAGTCAAAACAACACACACACACACGCACATAGAGATAATAGATATTATAGATAGATAATAGATACATTTTGTATGTTTTTGTGTAAATAGATAAAGTATTCCATCCGTGTGTAGTAGTATAGAAACGGAGAAAGAAATTGAGGAAAAATATATATTGTTTATACAGGGGAGTACCAACTTGATTAGTGGAGTGAAGTAATATCGAATCCGATAGTAGTTCGAATCCGAAAACTCCGATAGTAGTAACTTCGGCAGTGCTAAGTAGGAATAGGGTGTTGAGTTGATAAAAAGATGACACGACAATCCATACTGCGTAAAATAAAAAAAAAATATTTCTAGGTGAGGTTACCAAGACGTTGGAATGGAAGCTTGGTCTCGAACTATGAAACTTGATTTTTTTAATTTAAAAATTCGGTCGTCTCATCAGACTGCAGTGACCAAACTACAAAAAATATTGAAAATACTTTACACTTACGTATAAAGTATAGTCACAATGCCTTAGCGAATTATTATGTTTCGCTACGCAATTGTCAACCCCTTAGTAACCTCGAATTATTGTATTTAACGCATACATGCGATTTCTATATGAATCATATAGAAATCATATAGAAATCGCATGTATGCGTTGAATACAATAAAATTCGAGGTTACGAAGGAGTTGACAATTGCGTAGTGAAACATAATAATTCGAGACGACCTTATTTTTTAAATTAAAAAAATCAAGTTTCATTAAGTGGGACCTATAGATGGAATAAAAAGAATAAAAAAAATAACGTAAGTGAGCGAAAGAGAGGAATTACATGCATTCGACTATACTGAGAATAATGAATATAAAAAGAATAACAGAAATTGCGTTTAATTTTTTTTCATTTTTGTTGTCACTTAAAAAGAATAACCGAGCGAAAATTTTCGTCCAAGAATAAAAAACTTAATAACTACAACAACAAAACCCAAATAAATTTTAGTTTTTTTTTTTTTTTTTTATATATTTATTGATTACAACTGATTTACAAATCATCTAGTAATTTATCTTTCATAATTTATATTCTTGTTTGGAGGGTTGTAGCCCTTTGGCAAGTCCCCTTTACAATTTTATTATATTTTTAGTCGATCCTGATTGGATCTTGTAGATCATGCGGTTTCTTCCTTCGCAGCCGTCTTACTAGGTTTGAATCATCCAACATACGACGTATCTCATCTCAGCATTTTGGTGTAGACTAATACGTTGCATGTATTTTCTCGCGTGTTTGCTTATTTCTTCACTAACGAAATCCATCTTCAGATCTCTATGGAGGTTGTCATTTCTTATGTACCACGGTGCATCAACTATTCCACGAAGGACTTTGCTTTAGAATGACTGGATGATATTGACATTGGTTTTCTTTGTACAGCCCCAGAGCTGAATACCGTAAGTCCACACAGGTTTTAGGATTTAGTAGCAATTTATTATGTAGAGTTAGCTCAGAATTTCTTCCTAAGAGCCAATCCATCTTTCTGTATTTGATGTTTAACTCTTCTTTTTCTTTTTCACATGCTCTTTCCATTTTAGTTTCGCCTCTAGAGTCATGCCTAGATATTTTGCCGTATTTGCATAGGGAATTTGCTGGGAGTTCAGTTCTACTGGTATCCAGTTGACCTTCTTGTTGGTAAAGTTTACGTGAACAGATTTTGTTTCATTAAGTTTTATTCGCCATCTCTTGGTCCAGGTACTGACAATATTAGTAGCTCTTTGCAATTTGCTTGTAGACTCTTCTATGCAATTAGCAACTGCTAAGATGGCTGTATCATCCGCAAACGTCGCTATGTTAGAATTCTCTATCGTTGGCAGGTCCGAGGTGTATAGAACATTTTCTTTATTTCTGAGTATTCGCCATCTAATTTAACTCGAAAGTGTCGGTTAGATATGTAAGATTTTAGAATTTCCTAAAACTGCTTTGGTAAGTCTCTTTGTAATTTATATTCCAAACCTTTATGCCATACTCTGTCAAAGGCCTGTGCTACACCCAAGAAAACGCTTGAACATACTTTCTTTTTTTCAAGTACGTCTTCAATTATGTTTGTAATTCGGTGTACTTGTTCTATTGTTGAATGATTTTCTCTGAAGCCAAATTGATGTGGAGGAACAAGATTTCTTTCTGCTATTATTGGTTTTAGTCTCTTTAGGAGTAGTTTCTCGAATAATTATGAAATTATTGGGAGTAAGGAAATCGGCCTATACGAATTTTTGTCATTAAGTGGTTTGTTTGGTTTAGGTATCATAATTACTTCTGCTGCTTTCCATTGACTTGGAACGTGTTTAAGTCTGAACACTGCATTAATTATTTGGAGTAGTTTACGTAGACCTTTTTCAGGAAGAGCTTTTACTATTTGTCCTGTAATTAAGTCATACCCTTTCTTTGTATTTAGGTTGAGATTGATTTCCTCTTTTATTTCTTGTAGTGTGACAGGAGATATATTGCAGTTATCCATTTTATATACTGGTGGTATGTTTTCCTCTGCAGTTTGTCTAGGTAGTGGCTGAAACGTGTTCTCGAGGTGGGTTGCAAACAACGAAGCTTTTTGCTTTGCACTTATAGCCCATGTGCCATCTTCATTTTTTACTGGTGGAATTTGTAGTTTAGGTCGTTTTAAACTTTTTGTCGCTTTCCAAAGGGAGTACTCGGTATCTTTTTCCCCAATAAGGCCACTCAAGTATTTATTAATGGATTCGTTTTTGATTTCTTTAATTAGCAACTTTAGTTTATTGGATAAAAAATTAAGAGTTGTTTTATATTCTGGCGCTCGACTTCTTTGCCAGGCCTTTCTTGCTTTTCGTTTTGCTGCAACCAGTTCCCTAACTTCTAGAGGATAAATAGCATTTCGGCGCATTTCCTTTGAACTTGTTTTATCTTTTCTATTTATAAAATATTCATGTATATATATACTAATATGAATATAATATCAAAAATAATTTTCAATACACTGTAGAATTGTATTTTTCTAAACCTAACCAAAAAAATAATTTATCGAATTGTGGTGATTTAAATCGCATATAAACAATTTTTATAATTTTAAAAACATAAATTTGTTGATATAAATACGTTTATACTGAAAAATATTGTAGTTTCATTCATAATTGTAGGAAACATATCACAAAGATATATGAATGAACTTAATATTTCAAGTCATCTATGGTCGTAACGTCAAATTGGAATAATAATTTTTTGTCTTCGTTTCTTACGTTATTTTTTTATTCTTTTTATTCTATCTATAGTTCAGCCTTTAGTTCGAAACCAAGCTTCCATTCCAACGTCTTGGTAACCTCACCTAGATGTAAAAACAATATCTGGCTATCAACCAGATCAACCAAAATTTCATAAAAAATGTATTTTCTTAAATCACGAGAGATGTGGCTTTGGCTAACTTAAGGAATATTGAAGGGAGGCGTTGTTTGAAAGCACAGTGTGCATTTTCATGATTTACATTTTACTGTTAGATTGCCATTCTACGATATCCCTGAAACATTTGGGACTATCGTTCGATAATTAAGCATACATGCAAGTATATTAAATCAAGATTATGTTAATCTGCACGTCGCAAATAACTCCTCTTATATGTTTTGTCGATCCAATCACATCGGCGATTCTTAGTATTTTGGGATAATTTTATGGATGAAATGGCGCACTTTTACGATATTTTACAAGTAGGAAGAAGATTAGTAATCACAAATATTTTCTTATCAAAAGGTTTTGCCTTTTTATAGATAATGTAGAAAATATGTCGATAATGTCGAAAATTATTTTTTAACATAGCAATCAGAAAATTCAATGATTTCGTTGTTAATTGAAATATTTCAAGATAGAGAGCTTAATTCTTATGCTTAATTAAAATGTCATAACAAAACGAATTTGTATTAGAATCTGCTTATGCACATTACACCTTGGCAAGGAGAAAATTTATTAAATTTACTGATGTTGTCATTGCCTTGTGACAAAATGAGTAGAAAATTGTATTTTATTCTCAATTAAACAAAACAGAGACCTTAAAATGATTTTACATACATTTTGGTGTCAACAGTTGTGAGTATAAAAATATAATTTTGTCATGAAATTGTTTTGTCGTGACAAAATTGTTTAAGTGAAGACCGACCATTATTTCACATTTGAAAAATTTAAGCCCAAGTTAAATGGGATAAATGACTTTTATACAACATATTAAATTTTTTCTTTTATTTAATTGAATTTTGAAATGTTCACGTTTATCACCAACTGTCTGACTATCCTCTCCTTTTCCAAATCGCATGATATTTTTTCTGATTAAATTTTGTAACTTCTCTAAATTTTACAATTACTATTGTAATTATCAACAACATGGATCATTTGGTTCCACTCAAAACACAAACATAAAATCTTTAAGCAAAAATTACAGCGTGCTTTGCGCGATCGTTACAATCTTTAAACAATTATGTTTATAAACCAGATACAGAGCTGTTGAACTATTAACGTACTACAATAAACAACACCAGTATATCGAGTTTGTCGCGTGAGTTTACTCTTAAAATGAGTGAAGCAAAAAAAAAAATCGAATGCGTACACAGTGTATAATACACAATTATGTCTTTGTATTTGTATTTTTCTTTTGTTCGTGTTTGTGTCATTTTTGTATTATATTTTATTCAGTACCAAAATAACGCGATCCGGGTGAATCGGTTTAATTGTTTGAATTGAATCATTTATTTGATCATTCTGTCATAAACAGCCAAAAAATGGAACCGTCGACATAAGTTGTCGTCATATAGCAAAATTTTTAAAGTAATAAGGCCATTAGTAGCTAAATGCACTGTTTTACCAGATTAAAATATATTGTATAGCCTCAAGGTGTGATTTTTTATTTATTGGCGATATTCGTTTTGTTCTGGCCAACTAAAAATTACATTTGAAGAGATTCACCATTCCCATTTTGTTTACTAAAGTTATATTTCCTGAAAAATCCTGCAAGCCTTTGTTGAAACTTTTGCGGTTATAAGGATTAGATGATTTTACGTTTTATTATAGTTCTGTATATCGATTTTGTCCCAAAAATGTGTGAAACGAAATGAGTGTAACCGGAAAGATATAGTAGTAGTATTTGTGTTTGTGTTAGAGACATGCGCGTATTTTTGTTTTGCTTGACTGCACATGCATGTCACGTGTCATTGTTTTTGTTTATAAATATTAACCATTGTAAACTGCATATTTTTGTGATGTTTACAAGACAGTTTCACTTTTTAAATTAAATATGTGTTTATGTATTATTGAATTTTTTTATATTTAGTAAATTAAAAATTAATTTTTACAAATTTAAAATAAATTTATTAATAAAACTTTATAAATACGTATAAAATTAATTAATTAATTTATTTATTTATTTATATTGAAATAGGTCTACAAATTTGACAAGTCATGATCTCTTAGCTGTCTATACCAGAAACCTTTATTTTAATTGACCTTAGCACATTCGGTGCGTCGATTAAGCCTAGTAGGAAATTACCGATAAATGTACTTTTTAGCAATTTGCGTCTATTTTCTAGAGTTGTTAAGTTGTATGTCTTGCACCCGGTTAAATATGGTGGTTGTCGCTGTATGTTTACGTGGTATGATAGATCATGATCATAAACCCATCCGTCTTTCCAGGTCAAGTAGCGTATAAACTTCTTTTGAATTTTCTCAATACTTTGGATATGATCTTCGAAGAACGGACACCATACATTTACAGCATATTCCAGCTGGGATCGAACGTAAGCACAATACAGGATCTTAATTGTTTCCACATCAAAATATCAAAAATGACACTCGTTCAACGTTTGACAAAACCGAGCATGGAGTTCGCTCTAGCAATGCACCGCTCAATGTGCTTAGTAAAGCTCATGTTTTCAACGAAAGTAACCCCTAGATCTTTACTTTCAACTACTACCTGAAGGAATACACAATTTTTCTTGTAGCCTTGTGCAATAGAGTTGGCTTTGCGGTAAAATTATAGAGATTTGCACTTTCCAATATTGAGACTCAGAGAGTTAAACTGGTACCATAACGCTAGGTTGTCAATATCTTCCTTTAGTTTATTGGCATGGTCGACTGACTCGATGGTTTTGTAGATTTTGAGGTATCCTGGGAACATAATTTGAGGTTTTCTTTATACGCCCTGTCTTTTTTGTTTTTAAGACAGATAAGTTGATCGTCATACCATGGAGGATATTTATTCGGTTTGCTCATAGACACGGGAATGAATAAATCAATTCCTTTATATAGATGTGTGTAAAATTTTTCCACATTTACATGTATGTCATTGCTGTTAAAATTGACATTTCAATTTATTTGATCATAATATTTTTATAAGTTATTCGAATTGGCCTTTCTGAAGTTGTAACATGGTTTCCGGTTTTGGTAATTTTGGAACTTATTATTCACATTGGTTCGTGATTCTTCTGTTTTTAATAAAACTGATTCATTAGTAAACATAAGGTCCAAGGTTCGGTCTCGTCCATTTTTGAATTCGCAGATTTGGCTCAAATTAGAGTCAAATATAGTGTCGACGAATAGGTACTCATTATCCGAATTCACGTTTACAGGCATAATCTCGTTGGTTTCTTCATCATAAGTCCAATTAATATTTGAGAGATTGAAATCCCCAGTTATTTAAATTATGTCTGATTGATCGTATTGGTAATTTCCATAATTGTGTCGCAGCACTTCGTAACAATGACGTAGGCGAATCAGGTGGAATATATGACAGGTAATTTCGTACTGACTTATTATTAAAGACAATTTTAACACATAATTGCTCGATCGATGGATTCGTTAATTCTACCAATTCTTTAGGTAGTGATGTATCGACGGCTATGAGTACTCCGCAACCGGATTATTTTTATGCTTGTTTGGAGTGAGCGATCACATCTGTAAACCACATATTGACAAGGGAAGAATTCTGAACTCAAGATTTTATCGTTGAATGAAGTTTCACAGATGATTTAAACGGGAAAGAGTGTTTTTAAAACAAAATTATGAAATTGAGCTGCCTTTGAAGAGATTTTGTTTACATTTTGAAAGTAAAATATCTGTTTAATAGTTTTTTGTGGATGTGATAAGGCTCTCTCGATCTCAATCAAATTCTTTGACAAACAGTCCCGCTGGCCACAGAGTAGAGTTGATGGTGCTTTGAAAAACTTCACATGGGATATTGATGTTATATGATACGTAACCATATTTCATTCCAAAGCTTGCTTTCGGCACCATGCGGTGGGTAAACAGATCACTAGTTTGCGGAGCTGTTCATCCGGTACTGAATTATGTATGCGGCTAACGAAAAACCACTTTCTGGGTTGCACCACTCGAATCGAGTACTCATCCATTAATTCAACGCCATTGGCAGTTGTATTAATATTAGGGACAGGGATGGTTGATTGTGACGCTCCAGGTAGATTATTATTTCTTGTTGGCTTTTGATGATCTATAATTTGTCGGTCTTGGATGGCTGACGGTATGTTAGTGATGATATGGTGTGGTTTTTGTTCACTAGACTTGGTGATTTGGTCTGGGGAGAGGCTTCGGACATGGATCTTGTGACTCGACTTTCTTCTGGTTGAACGGAAGATTGGGACAATGCATCAACCACTATTGTTAATGTCTCTTCTAATTGATTCATCCTTTGGAGAACATCATCGATTATGGTCTCTTCTGATTTTTCTATTTTTTGAGTGACTTGTCTATTTTGGATAGACTGTTGTTTGGAAATTTTTTCAGAAATTTAGTTGCGTTACTAGTAGCCACTGCACGAAAAAAAACCATTCATCAACGATTATAATTTCATAGTCAATGACTAACTTTTTTATGATAAAAAATATATAATAAATATAAAATATATTACCATTTTAAATAATGACACTCCACAGCAGACGTAATGCGTTGAGAAAAAGAAATAAGCACCATAAGAATTAAACCGATTCACTTGGATCGCGTTATTTTGGTACTATCCATCATAAAAATGGCACAAATACGAACAAAAGAAAATACAAATATGTACAAAGACACAAACGTGTATTATACACTGCATAAGTATTCGATTTTTTGCTCCACTCATTTTAAATGACAAAATCGGGACAAAATCGATATACAGATTACAATATTTGTAATATCTTGAATCATTTTAAACGTACTAATCACTAATCTCAACTTGTTTTGTAAAAATTATTTTAAAATACGGAAAACTCCATTTTGGACTGGAAATCTATAAGAACCTAACATCGTACTGAAAGAACGCAATGGGAAAAACATAAAAGGAATATTATACATTATCTACAAATTGTCAACATACTTTACCCATTATCGACATTGTCTACGCAGAAATCAATTGTCTACATTTTTTTCGACACCTACATATCGACAATTGCGAAATACGCGTAGACACACAACACTGCAGGTAATCCTGTAGTTAAACTTTCAAAATATCAAGTTGAGTCTTTCAGATACAGTTTAATTGATCACAAAACTGAAACATCCTAAAGCTTTCTGGTGAAAATATTTTAACTTTTAGAAACTATGAATCTTTAGAATAAATGTAAAGAGGAAATTTACTAGGAAATTTTTCAATTTTTGCTTGATTGATGCAATATTTTTGCACACCGATTCTTTTCTAAAGTATACTTCGCACTGTAGATTGCTGACGTAATCTTCTTGGTTTGAACGAATTTTTGTTTTTTTTTGATATATCGCGACGCTTATCCCAATTTTTGTTGCCAAGTGACAGTAATAAAATGACTAATGTTGTTTGTTCATTTCGTTTGGGATATTCGTAAAAAGATACATGATAATAATGATAAAGAAAAAATAAATTAGGAACCCACCCTTTGCAATATTAGCGTAGACAAACGCACGTTTCTTTGAAATTTGTATACACTAAATACAGGGTGGCTGACACGAAGTGCTACCAAAACAAAACGCCACAGAATTTTTATTTTTTGATAAATTTTATAGAATCAAAGTAAAAAATTTTCACAAATATTTAAATTTGCGAATTGCAAATCGAAACTACTACGATTTGGCCACTCTTAGCCGCGATTATGGCCTTCAAACGGCCAGCAAAGCTATTGCATGCAGCACGAAAGTGACTCTGCTGTATTTTGGCTCATTCCCGGCGAAGCGCTTGCCTGTGATGATCTACACTTTGGTATTTTTTTGTCCCAACCTTGTTCTTCAAAATACCCCAAACCGCGAAATCTAGCGGATTTGCATTCGGTGAATTTGGTGGCCATTGGACAGTGGGAATGAACCGCGGAACGTTGTTTCTCAACCAATCTTGATTGACGCGCGCTTTATAACTCAGTGCCGAGTCCTGTTGGAATGTCCAGGCTCTGCGGTCGAAATGTTTTTGTGCCCAAGGCTTCAACGCTCCCTCCAACACATGATCCCGATAAATTTGAGCATTTATCTTGATGCCAAGGTCCAAAAAAACGAGCGGTGAACGGCTTTCGGCCCAAACCATCACCATCGGCGGCTTGGTTTCGAGTGGCAATCCGTTGGTCCAAATTTTCAGTAGAACGGCCGGGCAAGTAAATCCGGTCGTTTTGCTTGTTCACATATTGCTCAATAACGAACGGTGATTCATCGGAGAAAACCGAATTCGGCAAATCGCCACTTTCGTGCAAGTGTAACAACTCCTTTGCACTTTCCACTCTAACTTTTTTGAGCATCGGTGAGACCATGCGTTTTATGGAATTTCAAGGCCTTTAGTCCAAGATGATCTTTCAATATGTGCTGCATCCGTTCGAGCGAAATGTTCACCTTACTAGCCATTTTTCTGCCGCTATGGCGCAGATTCCGAGCCAATTTGTCCTTCACATTCCGAATGATATCAGGCGATGTTCCAGTGCGTTTCGGTCCACCACCACTGCGTTTTGCAATGCTGCCAGTATCGTTATAACGATTTATGGTACGATACACAAACATTTTATTCACATGCAGATGTTTTAACTGGTTAACAATCTGCGGCTGTGGTTTTCCAGCCAAATATAGAGCAATTATACTATTACGCTTGAATTCCATTACGGATAACTTTTTTTCCGAATATTTCTCACTAAAATGCTTTTATACGCTTGTAAACAATGGAATAAACTGTCATTAGTGTAAATATGAGCGCTCCGTCATCACTGGTTTGACAGCAATGACAGTCTGAAGTTGGTAATACTTCGTGTCAGTCACCTGGTATATACCGAGCATCGGAGATCGAAACTAGTTGGCCGTGCATATTGGTAAGTTGAGTGCTTCATTAATTTAAAATTCCAGGGCGGACCATCTGTTAGTCATTTTTTCATTTGTAAATAAAACACACCGCATCCGAACATTAAAATTTTCGATGATTTTTTCCAATAAAAGCAGATCAATGACCTAAATTTCAGCTCGAATGTTGCTTTTAAGTTGTTGAATCGTTTGTGGATGATTAGCATACTACCCTTACCTTTCAAATAATCCCACAAAAAATAATCAAGTGGTGTTAAATACAGGCTTCTTGGTGGCCAAGGAACTTCGCAATTTCTTGAAATTACGTGATCAGCTGACAATAAATGGATTGTTGTACGACTTGCGTGGCATGTCGTTCCGCCTTGTTGAAACCAAAGGCCGTTGACACACAATTCATTCAATTTAGGCCACAAAAACCAGTTAACATGTTACTATAACGTTCCTCATTCACTGTAAGGCATTTTCCTGTTCGTTTTCAAAGAAAAACAGCCCAATGATGCCACCAGCCCATAAACCACACCAAACAGTAACTGAGGATGAACTTCTGCTTCGTGAATAACATGAGAATTCTCCGCTCCCTAAATTTGATAATTTTAAGATGAAAATGAGCTTCATCGCTAAAGATGATTTTTGATGAAAAACCTTCATTTCGTTCAAGCATCCAATTAACAAAACGACGACGATTTAAATGGTCTGGTGGCTTCAATTTTTGAGTTAGTTGAATTCTGTATGGATGCAAATGTAGATCAACTTGCAAAATGCGTCGTAATGTGGTTCGTAAAATGTATAGTTCTTGTGAACGATGCCGGTGGAACTATTCTGGTAATTCCCCGGGAATAGGGAACTGGGGAAAGAATTTATATGTAACTTCTGTTCAAATATTTTTTTTTTCCGGCCTACTGAGGAATAAAGTTTGATGTAAATATTTATAAATTGGGAATAATTTTTCCATATCTAAATTAGCAGGGAAAATTATTCCCAATTTAATTTTGTTTTCAAAAAAATTAACACTAACTGTTTACCTCCGCATGCCAGAAAAAAAATGTTTAAATAAAAATTACATATAAAATCTTTCCTCAGTTCCCTATTCCCGGGGAAATACCAGAATAGTGCCACTGGTTGATGTGCTGGGTTCATTACGAACACTTTCACTAACAGCTGCAACTGCATCCGGAGTACGAGCTGGATGAACGTGTTTATTGGATCAATTCATTTAACATAACAATATTTACCTAATATCTCACCCTGAAATACATTTAACCTAAAAGCAAACAAATGTAATACATCAAATAATTAATAAATAAATACTTACCTTTTATCATTATATACATTACAATTTAATTCCCCTAAAATAAATAATTAAGAATTAATTACAACTTTGAATAATTAAAATTTGTATACTTATCTTAAATTTATTTGTATCATATCCAAAATGTCATCCAAGTTGTCAATTGATGGACGAATTCCTGTGCATCATTTTTCAACGTATGATTGAATACCAAAATTTATGATCGATGCGACAACTGCGTTTGAACTTTTTGAAAAGTTTGAACCTTCTCACTAAATGACAATTTTCGGATTCGTCATTACGTTAATAAATACGAGTAGTAATTTTGACTCTCTCTCTTATTCCAACTTTCAGTCTGTTAACAATTTTTTTTTTTTTTAACAACTTTATTGATATGGCTACTACAATCTTAAACATCATTAATTCATTTGTAAGGTTGACATTAGTACTTATGAGATAAGCATAAACTTGTGTGGGTCTGCTGGACCAGTGTCCAGTTCCCTTGGTTGTCTGCTGGACCAGTGTCCAGTTCACTTGGTTTATAATTTTCATACGGTTAGCTCATGTGGTTTGATTCGTTTGAGCCGCCTTACTTTGTTTGTACTGTCCAGTAGTTGTACGGCCTCAAGATTGGTGTGGGTAAGAAGTCTCTTCTCATGTTTTATGGCACATTAGCGGATAACGTCGTCTATCAATTGTATTTCTAAATCATTTTGAATTTCCTTGTTAGTCACAAATCGGTAGGCGTTGGTGACCATTCGAAGAAATTTATTTTGGCTTCGTTGTATAATGTCTCTATTGGATTTATGTGTACAACCCCATAGCTGCGCACCATACATCCATATTGGTTTGAAGATAGTCTGGTATACCAGTCTTTTGCAATACAGGTTCATTTTGGAATGATGTCCAATTAACCAATTAACATTTGACGTTGTTTCAATCGTATCTGTTCAGTTTTTTGTCTCACGTGATGTTTCCAGTTTAGCCTGGAATCTAAATGTAGACCAAGGTATTTTGCCGATTCATCCTGCGGCACTTGCACTCCTTTGAGGTGTATATGAAGAGTGTTATTTTTATGTCGGAGCGTAAATGTCACATATGTTGATTTGAGCTCATTCAGTGCGATTTTCCAGTCAATTGTCCATTTAGTAACGTTGTCCATTGCTCGTTGAAGATTTTCCACTGCTCTTGGTTGAGATTCGTCTACTGACATAATTACAGTGTCGTCAGCGAACGTGCCGATGAATGTTTTATTCGTTGTAGGTATGTCCGCAGTATAAAGAAGGTAGAGGAGGGGACCCAATACGCTTCCCTGCGGAACTCCCGCAATCGCTGGATAAAAGTCAGAACATGTTTCTTCATGAATGGCTCTGAATTGGCGACCAGAGAGGTATGCTTCAAGCAGCTGGCAATAGTTTTGTGGTAGAATTTTGCTCATTTTGAATGTCAATCCCTCATGCCAAACCCTATCAAAGGCCTGGGATACTTCCAGAAATACGGCGGGGCAATATTTCTTTTCTTCTAACGCTTGCTCTATTACCGCAGTTATTCGATGGACTTGATCTATGGTGGAGTGGTTATTCCTGAATCCAAATTGGAAATCAGGAACGTTTACCATTGGCTTTAGACGTTTTAGTAGCAGTTTCTCGAACAGCTTTGATAAGGTCGGAAGCAGTGAGATTGGTCTGTATGATGTTACTTCTTCATCTGGTTTACCTGGTTTCTTTAGCATAATTATTTTGCTATTTTGAAGCATTTGGGTACATACTTCAATCTCATACAGGCATTAAATAAGTATGTGATCAAGATAATTGCTTTACGTGGAAGTTCCTTGAATAGACCCGGTGATATTTCATCAATTCCTGGTGCTTTTTTATGATTAAGATTTTTGTCGATTTCTTTAGCAATTTCCATTGGCGTGACCCTTTTAAAGTCCTGATTTGGTTGATAAACAGGTGTTACATCAATGTTGGATTGAATGTCATGGGGTTGAAACACTGCTGCTTGGCGTTGAGCAGAGTTCCACTTTTTCTTTGTCTTGTCGAACCCAACTGCCTTGAGCATTCCTTAAAGGTGGTACTCGAACTACAGATCGTTTAAATATTCTGGTTGCTTTCCATAACGAGTAGTCTTTATCCATTTCTGGACCTAGCCCGCTTAAGTAGTTATCGAGGCAATTCTGTTTGAAATTTTTGATGAGTCTATTGACTTTGTTACTTATTCGATTAAAAGTTGTCTTGTCAGCGGGATTTCTGGTGAGGTGCCATATTCTCCTCGCCCTTCTTCTTGCCTTGATTTGTTCCCTGATTTCAGCCGGGTATTTGACTTCAATCTCCGCTTTGTCCTTTGATTCAGGAGTAGCAAGTCTGGCAGCCATTCGAGTGTATTCAATAAAATTGTTTGTTTGTTGTTCCAATTCTTCATTGCTTTTGATACTAACTTTTAATTCAACCAGCTCTTCCAATTTTCTCTGAAGATGTCCCAATCCGTGAATCTATTAGTAAGGTTTTGCTCTTTCTGTTTCTTTATTACTGTAGCGCTTACTGACAGCAGTACAGGAATGTGGTCAGATGTTAGGTCGATAATTCCTTCGACTCTAGTGTAACTTAGAGGAATACCTTTTATGATGAAGAAATCCAGTAGATCTGGTATTTTTCCTGCATCCGATGGCCAATACGTTGGCCCCCTGGGGACAGATATTCTCATTTGTTTTCATGAATGGCATTGAACAAGGTGTTACCTGTCCCAGGAGAAATAAGCCTGGAACCTCAAGCTGTATGTTTTATATTGTAGTCCCCTCCAATAATAAATCTTGAACCGAGCTTATTGAAGACGTTATTAAATTGTAACTTCGTTGGTGTATGCCGTGGAGGACAGTACGCTGCTGCAATATTTAGATCTGCGCCATTATATTGGATTGAGGGTTACAGTTGCTTGCAAATAGTTTTCACGAATATCCTCTTGTCGATTGTGTTTGATATTATTTTTGATTAGTACACCTGAACCACTTCTAGCTCTTTCACTAGGATGGGTTGTCCAGTAGGAATTAAAACCCCTTATTCTGATAAAGCTTTTGTTGGAGAAGTGCGTCTCTGAAATCAGTGCAATATCAATGTTGTTTGTATGGAGAAATATTTCTAGTTCGTGGGCTCGTTGGTTGAGCCCATTAGCGTTCCAAGCTACAATGCGTAGGAACGAGTTAACCATTTGTGAGTATGCTGACTTTTTCGCGAAGTGACTGTTGAATTTGGCTAAGCATTTTAATAATTTCAGTGTTATTTGACTCGTTGGCGATTTGCGCATAGGATAATCCAACTGTGGATGGTGTGATTGTTGTTTGTGGTTTAGCAACTTTGGTTTGTAATCGCTGCACTGCGCTTGTTCTGTTATTCTGTTGACTTTTAATTTTGTTCTGATAAACACGGCATCCTTTATAGTTTGCAGTATGCCCTTGTTGTTGACAAAGAGCACTAGAAGGCGCGATATCTGGTGTTTTATTGCATTTTGTCGTGTGGTGATTTTCCGCGCATTAAACGCATTTGGGTTGACGATAGCAAAAGCTCTTGGTATGTCCAAGTTGTTGACAATTCGTACATTGTGGAATTCCCCTTGTCTTGCTAGGTGGCTCAATTTTAACTATACAGTACGCAACTTTCTTGATATTGTATACTTCTTTATTGTTGTCTTTTTGTTTTAAGTCAATGTAAAACAATGGAAAGTGTTTCCT
Source organism: Nephrotoma guestfalica (assembly GCA_963691935.1). Classification (NCBI taxonomy): domain Eukaryota; kingdom Metazoa; phylum Arthropoda; class Insecta; order Diptera; family Tipulidae; genus Nephrotoma; species Nephrotoma guestfalica. The sequence goes on from OY829915.1 coordinate 94,219,326, forward strand.
GACTTTTACACCATCAATTGTGACCATTTTGTATATGTTGGTAATACCTGCAACTTCATGTCCCATTTTTCTAAGTCTGCTTTAATTTCATCGTGACTAATAGAAGAAGGTAAGCCTCTGATAACCACTCACTCACCCAGCAACCAGTTGGAATTATTTGAATGATGTTGACTTGTTGATGGCTTAATATGGTTGACAGGCAGGTTGTTAGCTCGTGCTGAATTCTCAGCTTTACTATTTTTAACCTTTTCTTTTAGTGTAGAGTTTTCTCTCTTAAGTTCAGCAACTTCATTGCTCAGCTGCGCGATTAGTTTCTCCATTTTCTGAAACTTGGATAACAGATCCTCGCTGTTTATAATGTTTGTTGATGCACTCTGCATTTGTAATGAAGCTCCTTTTTCAGTAGAGACCGCGTCTTTTGCAGTTACTGTGGACGCAGTCGCTGTAGGCACAGTTGTCTTTAATTGTAGTGTACGTCTACTTACATTTGGAGGTGGTGATCTCAACATTTTCATGCTCTTAGGAAAGTTGTTCCCTTTATTTTCCAAGGGTTGGTTCCCCCCAGAATCTATAGTACTAGAATCCGAAGAGTATATGGAGCGGCCCGGTTGATTTGATGCTTCTACAGACGCATCCGTCTCGTTTCCTAATATTATTAGGCTATTATTTTCATCATTATTTTTCATCATACATTTTTATTTTATTCCCACGAGTAGCACGAGAAATTAACGGTCGCCTATGACAGAGCTCTGCGTTATCATAAGAGTCTGTTAACATAAGATTATAAAATAAACATTATAAAATAAAATTTATAACCAAACTTAGGATTTACGCAATTTCTAATTGCCTCCGTTTACCAGATATAAATATTAACGCAATAGCGAATTGGTTTCACCATATTGAATAATTATATCGCCGCAATAGTGAATTGCCCCATCACGATCTTGAAGATAGACGATTTTCCACTGAATCAGTTTCTTCAAAACGGCAGGACGTCCATGACAGTAGCACGTCCATGGCCGCCAATACCCTCACGTAATTTACGAAACGTTGTTGTTTTTGAACGATTATTTTCATAATAAACTTGGACAATCAAAATGCGTTGTTGTGTTGTTAGCGACTCCATGATGATAAATGGCATATTTTTGACTTTTCATATGTCAAAGAATTTTTTAGAACAGACAACATTAGTACAGAAAAGTTTAGTTAGTTAGTTAGTTAGATCATTAGTTAGATAAAATTAGTACAGAAAAAAGGGCCAACAGATGGCCCACCTTGTATTTATGCGACTGCGTCATTTTCTCGTAATTTAGGGAGGACACGAATACAAATAAACAAAAATAACAAATTATTTTGCGTGTACGGCGTGCCGTGAACACTGTCAACCGACCACTGTCAAGCTGGTGATTGTGTAGTGAAAATTTACGTGCGGAATTATTTGTGTTGTGCTGCACTACTTAATAAGCGGTATATAATCTTAAAGTTCCTTAAGCTAGCACTTTAAAAATGTCATTTTATGAGCATAGGACCCACGTACGCCTGGACACGCGTCTCAGAGGACCGGTGGGATATTACATACCACTCTCTACTACCAGTGAGTTAACCGATAACCAATTAGGTAGCAAACGAAACTTAAATTTTTTTACTCGTATTGTTATGATTACTATTTTCTTTGTATTAGTTTTGCTTTCTTCTCGTTTATTTTTATGTTCAAGTAGATTACGGTCTCTGTACATTGAATTATCGATACTAGTACTATTTTGGAAATTTCTAATTTCTTCTATTGTTTTATATTTTAAAAAAGTTCAAAGTAATAAAATGCATTTAGGATCACATCTGTTATTGTTTTAAGATTATTTTACGACATTCTTAAAAGGTCGCAATAAAATTATTACGTGAAATAGGACTAAAAAGATGAATAGCATGCATATTTTACTTTTAGTTTATTCTCTCATTTTATGTTAGACGCGCGGTTTGACAAGGTGTTTTTAAAAATTTTGTGACTGAGTTAAAGTAAGAAATAATCTACGTTAAGTAGATTTTTATCATTTAGTTAAAAAGCTTGTGTTTAAGTTAAAGTGTGTGTCTGTGTTTGGAAAGTCTAGCCTGAGACATTTATTTTCAAAAATGGATCGATAAAAGAACCTAAGCAGTGAAAAAACATGCTATCAGAGCATTATTAAAAACAAAAAACCATTCATACCGCAAGATCGCAAAAAGGGAAAATGTTTCTTGTTCATCAGTAAGTAATTTGGCAAAGATTGTTCTTTCAATCTGGGGGTACATTTTAAGATACCAAAAGAAGAAACTGTAAGGGGATCAGGAAGAAAAGATAAAGATATCAGCGATCACATTGCGACGAAGGCTATATGAAAATAATTTGAAATGCAAGCGTCCAGCAAAGAAACCCAAACTCACTGAAAAAATGTGGAAAAAATGTCTTATTTGGGCTAAACTTCATAAGCACTGGACAATAGACGACTGGAAGAAGGTAAATCGAATTTTCCAGCGCTCATATATTTTCAAAAATTTAATTTAAAAAAAACGAAGTTAGTTTTTTTTTTAATTTATAGGTTATATTTAGTGACGAATGCAGACTAGATGCCGTTATTTGTATCGGCCCAGTTCGTCAGAAGGAGACTAAGAGAGAGAGAGAGAGTTAGGGAGAACTGCGCCAGAAGCATAAAACATCCACCATCAGTAATGATAGGGAGCTGCATTAGTGGAGATGGACCTGGTCCAATATAAATCGTAGAGGAAACCACGAAAAAAGAACAATATAAAAATATGTTAACCGACGTCGTATTTCCTTACATGAGGTCGCTATCTCAAGGCAAATACTCCTACACTTTTATGCAAGATGGGGTTCCTTACCATACCGCAAAATTAATAGAAAATGTCCTCCTTAACCAAAATATTGATATCCGCTCTTGGCCTGGCAATTCTCCTGATTTAAACTCTATCGATAATTGCTGGGCTTTACTTAAGTCCAACGTATATAATACCTCCAATCCTACAGTGTCCACCCTAAATAAAAATATTGAAAAAATATGGAGAAATAGTGATCAAATTCGCAATATAATCAATACTTGTATATGTAGCATGCCTGAAAGAATAATATCTGTGATTAAAAATAAAGGTAGTTTAGCCAAATTGTATTTCACTCAAAATTATTTAATTTTAAAGAATTAAAACATTTTAAAAAATCTTGCTTTATTTATATTTTGATAAAATACTGCAGTTTTTCACTATATTAATAGTGTTCATAATTCAATGAACAGCGACTGTATGTTAGTCCCTTATTTTCCGCTTATGCGCCTTAATTTTGGTTCGGGATTAATTAATTTATTTCAGAACCGGAGTGGCAATACCTACAGCTCGACATAGTTCACGACAAGGAGCATCATATAATCGATCGACTTACCCATTGAAAGAGACAATTTCGGGAAGTTTATAGCGGGTAACGTAGAGTAGATTCAAAATGTTATAATGTTTAATTTCTTAATAAAATATATGTTAAAAGAGTGCAAATGTGTTAGAATTGTTTTTGTTAATTTCGGGAGTTGAATGTAATGTGACAAAAGGGTTGAAGTAAAAGCAGTGGTCTTTCGTCTGAATTTTTAAAATTTCGTCATATTTGGTGGATAACTGCTGTTGGGAGTCAGTTTAAAAAGTGGCAGATACATAGTTTGTTTTGTGTCGCATCTTAAGTTTAAGGAAGAACCCATAACAAATTATTTGCATTACCAATGGAGTGGAGCTGAATGATTTTCGTTGCAGTAACATGGTGTACAGAGCTCTTTTTTACAAAATTAACAGACTGGAAACCTTGTGATTTACATTATTTCTCAAATAATACCTCCCTCACGTTTGTAGCTGAATTCATTTTATTTTCGTAAATTTCTCTGAAATATTTATTGAATTTCTTTTTAAATCAATAAAAATCTCCAGACTCCAGACAAAAGAGTTAACTTTCATAGGTCTAATGTAGCCCTTAAAAAGTCTTAAAACATCCTAGGGAGTGAATAAAAAGTTGCATCGTTTCTAAATTCTTTCATTGAAGGGTTGCTGGAAATTCCCACACTTAACATCTTAAGTAAATAATGTCTGGTAATTGGAACCATATTGTTGGCAAGATAGTGATGACTACTTTCTGGGAAAAGGTAAGATTGGAATTTGTTAGATCTTCTTTATTCTATAAGTGATTTAATTTTAGGGAGAATAGAAGCGTTTCTAACTTTTCGTAAACATCTAGACATCGTGGCTTTCTTTATCATTGATAAAATAAAATATGAAACAAAAATTGTATGCAAATATATTTTCAATTTTCTAGTTTTGGGGAAATGCCAGAAAAGTTCCGCTAAATTTAAATTTATATTTCTGTTTAAATTATCAGAAGAACGCCACTTTTATAATTGATTTAGAAATAAAATAAATAATATATTTTGTACTCTAGTATACACAAATAAGTATCACACCAATGACACTTGGTGGACAAGTGGATAAGGTGTACACCACTAAGTGGTATTATCCCAACGGTCGCCGGTTCGAGTATAATCAGAATTTATAATTTAATTGACAATTACTATTCTAAACATGAATTGATGTTACCGGATCAAGTATTCCTCTGAATAGTCTGAAAAATGGTTATTATAGTTATCGAAGAATGTTTGAAATATCTTTGAAACGCCAAATCCAATACCATATCAGTACTTCCATAGTACGCTTGCTAGTAATAATTATTTCTTGCATATCTACAGCACCAAATCTCAAATTAAAGCTGACAGTTTTTTGTGGCGATATTATAAAAAATCTCAACACAATAAATTCAGATTAAAGCGCACCGTTTAAAATGCTCGTCTAGGTTTATACGTAATATGTATGTCTAACCATAAACCGAGCATAACCATATAATCGTACCCAGACGAAGCAAGAAAAAGGTTCCAAAAATTCAACGAACCAAACAATATTGAAAATTTAATTAAATCGTAAAGCTCACACAAAACATGTTTGATATTTTTATATATAATTTAAATTACTATATGAAACATTTTGTTTTTAAACTTTAATTTTAAAATCATAAAAACTAAAAACTTTTGGCTGGCAATGGCAAAAGCAACTTGTTTAATTATTTGGGACGAATAACAAACTCTAAGTTATGTTGCTTATACCAATATCACATACTCGTAGACACAAAGTACATTGAATGTATATATCTGTTTAAATTTTAGAGTTACATAATATGCATAAACATTTAAAAAAAATAAAAACCTTTACATTGTGACATTTTTTCACAAAAATAATGATAACAGCAATAACACAAGAAAATTGAAAATAATAATATTTAAGCTGACAGTTACAATTTTATGAATGTAAATTATATGATGACGTGTCTTATGCGATGTGCTTGATTACGTTTTATACAGTACTTGCGGCACGGTTAAGGTGACTGAAATTGTGAAGATATACATTTTGAGCGATGCAAATTTATAATATTTATATATATATATATATATATATATATATATATATATATATATATATATATATATATATATATATATATATATATATATATATATAATACTTCGATGGATCGAGTATAAATTACTCGATCGATTTCGACTTGTTAGGTCATCATCAGGAGTATCTACTCCTGATGATGACATAACCAGACGAAATCGATCGAGTAATGTTTTAAATATTTTGAACAAATTTTTTTAAAAAAGTTTTTTGCGAAATAATAAACAAGTGGTATAATGTGTTTATTAAGTATATATATATAGTATATATATATAAATGTATATATATATATATATATATATATATATATATATATATATATATATATATATATATATATATATATATATATGTATATATATATATATATGTATATATATGTATATATATATATATATATATATATATATATATATATATATATATATATATATATATATATATATATATATATATATATATATATATGTATATATATATATATATGCACATTTATATATGGTGGTCGGCGATTGAACGTCGTAAAGGAAAGACGTGATTTTTGTCTCTCCTTTAAATAAATAAATAAATAGTTTAAATATGTGTTAATAATTGATTAATTATAATATTAATCATAATATTATTTATTAATATATGTCTTATGAAATAAATAAATAATAACATTAATAATAATTTGTGTGTAAAGAAGTAATAAGTAAAGTGAAAAGTTATACGTGTTGTGTTAATATATTAATTTGTGTGCGGTGCGCTTGCAATGGTGTGGGATATGCATATAAAAATTTCGTTTATGTTTTTCGACACCGTTGTTTGAATGCATCGTACGCATTGTATGTTAATATTCAATATGTAGGACTTTTTTGATTACAAAGGATACTTAAGATAAGTGTTATTTTTATTACTTTATTTTACATTATACATTATATTTTATTACATAACAATCAGTGAATCGTATGGATGAGTTATTTGTGTTGTTGTGGTATGAAACAGTTTGTGACGACAGTTGCTAGCATTCATTCTATGTAATCTGTTTCTATGAAAAATACTGTCGTGGTCTCTAATTTTTATAATTTTGTTTTTTCTCTCGCATACGTATTGTTTATAGTTTTTGTACATAACACAGTGATTTTGTTGAATTTCGTTATATGAGTAGATGGTATTTTATTGGAAAAGTTGAACAAATCACGACCAAAAAGCTAATTTAAAATTTGGATATCAAGTCTTTATTGCATGTTGTACTGAAATCCTTATTTCTTTTAATTTTTTATGTAAGGATATACATATAAGTGAAAATATGGTATATGGGATGCGCAAAATATAAACAAAATGATCGTATAATATTCTCTGCTCTCTCACGGTTGTATTTATATTTTTAAAGTAGTGGATTACTCTAAGACTTCGTATTACGTTGTCTAAATGGGCGAATTTCTTTGGATTTGCACTAAATGTTCTTGAATGTGGATGATTCAATTTGTGAATTGGGAAAGTCGATTAGACTTTAATTGTTCACAATTTGTTGATTTGTTATATGTATAATAATTTAGACTTTTGTTAACTTTGTGAGATTTTTTGCCGTCGTTGTGGAGAGGCGGCTGACGTTGACCTTTCCTTGTCGACCTGGGTTGGCGTCATCGGCAAGGGGTGGATGTTGTCGCAGGTCGAGATCGCGCAAAATGAATATTGTACATATAAAGGAATGTATATTTTTGGCGATTGGGAGGGGGTTATACTTTTTCTCTGTGGTGCGAAAACTGGATTAGATTTTGACGAGTGGTGTATGTGTGTGATTGGTTTACACAGGATGTGCGGCGAGGATGTGCTGCAGCTGTATTGCAGTGAATCGTTTTTGATATTTGGAGTGATTTGAATGGGTTTCGTTCATGGTGAGTAATGGCTCGATGTCTGCGGTTTGTGGTGGTTGTTCGTTGAACGTTGTGTTTCTCAACTTGCGGAGAGTTGTGTTCATGTGTGTTCTGTCGTTACCTGTATTTATAAGGTATTTTTGACTGTTTTGAGTTGTTTTGTTTAGGACTTGAGGTAGTTCTCATTTGTTAGTGTATGAGGACGGATTTGCAGTTTTGTATTGAATCATTGCCTGAATGTTGGATTTGTATGTCCAAATTGGTTTCTTTGCTGAATGCTTCGGATGTTTTTTGTTGGAGTTTGCCGTCGATTTGGCGGGGGCTGAATCATTTTGGGAGTTTTGGTATGATCGGTCGTACGCTGAAGTTTTTGGGCTGTAGGGTTGCCATGCTTCGTTTGTGATCTGTCATGGATTCGTCACGGCTTTGTGAAGCGTGGTTTTTGTTGAATGGTGGTGTTGGCAGGAGGTCGCTTGGTGGATGGTAGTGGTTTCATGGTGGGAAGATTCATGCCGTCTGTTGGGATCGTTTCGAGGTAATTTTAGCTCCTGGATGGACATTGCATAATTCTCTTGGTACATTTTACTACGATTGTTTGTAGAGGTGGTTTCTTCCACGCTTTGATTTCGGAGAGAGCTATTTTGGTGATGTCCCTTCATCCTATTATTCAGCGTTTGTGTATAAATTGTTATATTTTTATTTTGGTTTGATTAGCGATAGAATTTTCCGTTTCCGTATTTCTTCTGTGCATTGAGAATATAGTGTAGGTAATTTATGATTAGCTATTTTCTATATTGTATTTCCTTCATAATCCATCATTTTTGCAAGATTAATTGCAACTATGTTGGAGTTGGTAACGAATCCTATTATTTACCGCAAAATTGCCTTTTTGTGACACTCAATGGGTTACTAGTATTTTCTCACAGCTTATTAGCGATATTTTTGCTTTATAAAAAGAAATATTATTTGCATTGGATTTGGGATTTTAACAATCTTAACATAAAGAATTGTTTATCGGCAACTTCGTTATATCTATGTAACTGAAAAGCTAGAAATATTTGATATAATTAATATAATTATTCAAAAGAAAGAGTAGGTTTGTATACTTCAATACACCAACGACTGGATGTTTGTCATAAAATGCAACGTTGCCAATCTTGACTGTTTTAGTACAAGAATTATAATTATTAATTCCCAATTTCAAATCAACCCTAAATATTAATCTACATGTACAGTGCCGAGCTATTATATTAAAATTATTCGGTTCTCAGTAAATCTCATTCAAATATATTTAATATACGAGTACAAATTATCCCTCTTTTAAGATACTGGTACGATTTATATTTAATTATAAAAATTATAAAATAAACTTATTTATCATTCATTTTAGAATAATTTTTTCAAATTTTATATAGTTACCTTTACTTAAATATTACCTTCCAGCAGGAAAGCCATTGACGACACACTAATTACTAATTTACGTTTGTTACCAGTCTGAGATGAATCGTTTATGACAAGTCTAATACGAGGTGACAAGTCATAGACGAGTCACATGTGTCATGTTTGAGATTAATTGTATGTGATATATCCCCAGCAAACGTAGAAGAAGTTCCAGAACTATTGCAAAAGTAGTGATAAAAGTATTTGTTTCCTTGTGAAAAAGGATGGGCGTCGGGAAAAATTCATCAGTTTTATAAACAATTTTTAGTAAACATACGAAATTTTTGCGAATTCTAAATTATTTAGGATATTTTAATGGATGGATATTTTAAGGGATATTTGAATGCAATCCGGTAGTTAATCTAGTTAATCTGTTTTTTTTGCTGTTTCTTGTTCGCCCAATTCTCAAATACTAATGAATATGAATTTTAGAGTTATTTTGAATATAGTTCAAATAACTTTGGTTTCAGGAAATTCTACCGTAAGTTGCGGAGTTGCAGAATGATTAAATTAATAAATGTTTCAATTATTTAGGAAGCCGGAAAATATGATAGAATTAAATTTCAGGAAATTTACAGATGTTTGTGAATTAATGCTTCATTGTAATTGCTGATTGTGTAGTTTAGAATTGTGTTGTCATTTTATTACTAACGACTTTACATAGGTGTCTGTAACGGGTCGAGTCAACCAATTTTGGTTAGGAAGCCGAAAAGTATTAATAGAATTAAATTTCAGGAAAATTCCAGATGCATGTGAAATAATAATATTTTTTCTTAGGTTGCTGTTTTAAAGAAGCAATTGTTGAAGACCAATACCATCGTTATCCATTAACCTATTAAGCATTTATCCTTCATCTAGTAGATTAGAATTGTGTTGTCTTTGTGTTACTAACTATCGGCTATACCTAGGTGTCTGTAACCGGGCCGATTCTGTCCCACTTAACTAACCTATCCAATCCTTCGGTTTTGTTATGTGTAAAAAAGGGTGTACGGTGGACCCGGCGTCATCCGGGAACTCAAGCCTAAGAACTTGGTCGTACATTCAAAATCAATCAATCAATCAATCAATATATATATGCACATTTATATATATATATATATATATATATATATATATATTTATATATATATATATATATATATATATATATATATATATATATATATATATATATATATATATATATATATACAGTCGTGTGCGAAATAATAGTAGTGATCGAATAATTTCGCTATATTATGACATTTTTAATTCATATATGAGATATTTTGGAACGTAGATATGTTTTAAAGTTATTTGTAGTTTAGAGAATCTAATAGGTGCTGTGTATGGCTCATACATTTCAGATTAGGTAAAAATTTTGCACCGCTTATATTTTAATGGGATTTTGTGGTGTGCGAAATAATAGTAAACATTTATAAAATTCATTTTATTTGTTATGTATACAAGTTAAAATTAGTATTTAGTAGTATAGCCTTTGGCTTTTATCACAGCACTCATTCGTCGAGGCATTGAGTTTATTAAACTTTGACACCTTTCAACGGGAATGGACAACCATGCAGATTTGGTTATTTCCCATAATTGCTTCGAGTTTCTTGGGTTGGAGTTGGAAATCTTTTTTTTTATATCGGCCCACAAATTCTCAATTGGATTGAGATCAGGTGATTGAGCAGGCCACTCCATAACATTAATTTTATTTCGCAAGAACCATTCCTTCGCCTTTTTAGAGGTATTTTTCGGATCATTGTCTTGTTGCATGACCCATTTAAGCGGCATTTCGTATTCTGCATAAGGTAGCATAACGGTTTCCAGTATTTCAACATATTTATCCGCATTCATAATTTCCTTAATCCAATATATCGGATCAACGCCGACCCACGAAAAACAACCCCAAACCATTATATTTCCCCCTCCATGTTTAATGGTTTTTGACGTGTATTGCGGTCGGAATTCAGTCATCGGTGGTCTTCGGACATACTGAAGGCTACTACCGCCAAAGAGAACCATTTTGGACTCGTCCGTAAATAAAATATTACGCCATTTTTCAAGGGGCAAATTTTCATGATTTTTGGCATAAGCTATACGCGCCTTCACTTGTCGCTTATTTAAAAAGGGCACCTTCCTAGGCCTCAACCCTTTTAAATTTGCTGCTAAAAGACGTTTTCTGATTGTTGAGGTGTCTATATCTAAATTAAGATCTTGTTTGATCTTCGTTGAGGTATAAAAAGGATTCCTTTTCACACAAATCACGATGTCCCGATCAGTTGTATTCGAAATTTTTCGTTTTCTTCCTCGTGTTTCTGGTTTTTCTTTGTGCTTAACAGCATTGGATATAACGGTAGGTGAACATCCCAAAATTTGCTGGATAAATTTATATGTTTTTTCTTCTTTGATTAATTTTTTAATTAAATCTCTTCGCTCTTCAGAACAATGCTTTCCCCGGCCCATTATTATTTAAATAATAATTTTTTTTTATCAAATTTTTATAATTTTATTTATCTTATTATTTCCGAAGCGCTATTCTTGATCACCTCTATTTTAAACAATAATCAATAAGAGACTACTACTATTTCGAACATAAAAATTTAGACTGGCAATCGAACATAAGGGGAATCCCGAACTTGTTTGAGAAAAAAATTACAAATAGCGTTTGGTTTATGTTCAGTGGACATTAAAAAATTAATTTTGATAATAGATGTCAGTTAAATCATGAAAGGATATTTTTGTAAACACAAAACCTAAAATACAGGGACACACTACTATTATTTCGCACACGACTGTATATATATGCACATTGCACATTTTCACAAGTGAGTTTTACTACTTTTTCTAGTTGTTTTTTGTTAGAACCTGGCTCAATGGGCCTGTGTTTATTTACTGGTGATCCATCCAATCGTATACATATGTCAGAGCACTCTTCCATATAACCTTCTCGGAACATTTCCATTGTTGGCAGTGATATCGGCTCCGATTGGTTTGAAGAAGACCCAGATGATGATGGAAGTTGACTTGCAATGTCAGAAGCTGGGTTTGGTATAATTGGCACATCATTTAATTTGTATAGTTTTATGCTGCATTTTCCACAAATTCTCTGTCTGGATAAATCGCGGTTTAATACTTTTTGGTTTTTTCAGCTATTTCTTTGCTAACGGTTAGATTGTTGTTTTAAATTTTTATGATTTTCCAACTCAAATGGATTATAACACTGTGGATTTACCTACTTTTACTTTACGAGAAATATCTCACTTAAAAATTTACAAGAGCACTACTACGTCGTTTACTTTTAAGTAATAACTAAGTAAAGTAAACATTTATTCATCTATTTATATTGAGAACTGTGAAAGATTTAAATGTGGCTTCTTTTATTGCCGTCAGATCCACTTATAGCTGACAATAGCAAAGCCGGCAGACAAATCGGCAGCCAAATGCCGATTTAAACTTTATTAATACTAAAATGTTTTCCAATTCAATAGTTGTAAATAAAAGTTGTTTATGAGGAAAAATTCTTTCTGTAATATTTAAATGTGTTTCTTAATTTATGCTTGTTGACTCATTTCAAGTATTGTATTATTGTGTTTTAAAATCATAAAATTAGTGTAGGACCGAGAAATTCTCTTTTATTCTAACTTTAAACAAACTTGTAATTAATAATAAAACTGAACAAAAAATAATGTTTTAATTTTTAAAATCCTCTGGTGCTCAAATTATGTAACATAAAGTTTTGCTTTTAGACTCATTTGAAGCTCAACTTAATTGTGATCAAAGTTATTCCTAGGAATAGCATATATGTCGCTCTTTTCCCTAAATTTGATTCACATTCACAACGAAACAAAATGAAAATTTTGTATTTTTTCAACTTTGAGGTCATGTAGCAGCCAAACTAGATGCAGTGCAAATATGATTTATAGCTTGTTTAAAAGGCTGAGCCTCTACCTTTCAAACCCTGTATAAATAGAATTAAGATTTTGGTAGCTGCGCCCTCTAGCGGTAAAAAGAAGTGCGCACATATATATTACCATAACTTCAAAAATAACGGTACTTTGAATTCTTTTTTATTTATTTGTTAACCATAAATATTCACCTTTCTAACGTAGTAAAAACAAAACCAATATCTTTTATAGAACGGAAAATACAACATTTTATGTATAGACACAATATTAAAAGTGCGAAAGATGTCAAAACTGACATATCGAATAACGGGAATTTCGAATGTTAAAATAAAAAACAAAAAACTTTTTTGCATGCCAATATTACATAAGGAACACGAACAAAAAACAAAAAATTAAATTCTAAGAGATAAATTTTAAAAATTGCAGAAAATCCCCTGAAATATAATGGAATGACCCATATATATATATATGTGTATATGTGTATATATATATATATATATATATATATATATATATATATATATATATATATATATATATATATATATAAAATATGTGCTATTTCGGCTGCCAATTTTGTTGCTGTCTGCTTTTAACATTTTACAAGTAAAAACTTCGCCATAACTAAAATTTGTACGATGTACGCTTCAACAAGGCATGGTTAATATAGTTAATATGTTATGTTAATATGGTCTGATTGTACTTCTCTTACCGTACGAAACAGAATGTTTGTTAATCGCTTGGTTTGGTAGTTCACTAGCCAGATACGCTCTTTTCATACTACAATCGCGGAATTCAAAGAAAAAATATTTTCTCGCATTAGCCAAAAGTACCACAGTCTTTCGCAACGTGAGACCGGTACTAGGGTCACTAAACTACATCATATTTTATATTGCATATTCTTTCTCATTATAATATTAAATTTATTAAACATTTAGAATTTTATTTAGTTACTATTACAAAAATTACGTTTTTTGTTTTTTTTATTATTCAACAAAACCAATATTAACATTTAAATTGTGTAATTCGATAGAAAAGTTTAAAATAACTTTGCACCTCAAACTTATTTTTTGAGTTTTATTGGTCAGACATTTGGTTTCTCAATTTCGTATCTTCCCCACGATCCAATTTTGACCGCTCTTTTATAGCTTTTTCCGAAACGGTACCCATCAACAAATTTTCTTTAATTCTGCTAAGTCACCGGTTATACGAATTTAAATTTCATTCGTCATTTCTGAAGTGCCGTTCACGGCCCTTTTGCTTTAAATATACATAACGGGTTATCCAATTCGAGGTTGATAAAGTAGAAATCTGTATACCGACATCTGTCAAAGATAAACGTCAAGTACGCTGTCATTTATTTAGTTGACATTCTGCCATTTAAGAATATGGAGCATTTAACAATCGACCAACGCGTTAAAATTATTAAATCTTATTATAAAAATAGTGATTCTGCCGTATCCACATTTCGCGCTTTACGAGCAGATTATGGTCGTCATAATCGTCCTACAAAGCAAACCATATTGAATACAGTGAATAAATTTGAACAAACTGGATCTGTTACTGATATTGTAAGGTCTGTGCATCATCGAAACATTCGCAATGCTGAAAATATCGCTTCTGTAGCTGAAAGTGTGGAAGAAGATCCAAATTTGTCAATTCCTCGTCGAGCTCAACATTTAGGCCTATCTTATGGCTCATTATGGCGCATTTTGCATCTGGATTTGCATCTTCATCCGTATAAAGTCCATTTGACACAAGAGCTAAAGCCTGCTGACCATGGACAACGAAGAACATACGCAAATTGGGTGTTGGAAAAACAGGCCGTCGATGCTGATTTTTCGAACAAAATTTTCTTCAGTGATGAAGCTCATTTTTCGCTTGGTGGATACGTTAATAAGCAAAACTGTAGAATTTGGGGCTCAGAAAATCCACAATTGATTGTAGAGAAGCCATTACACCCGGAAAAAGTCACTGTTTGGTGCGCATTGTGGTCTGGTGGTGTGATTGGGCCGTATTTTTTTGAGAACAACCATGGACGAACCGTTACCGTCAATTCTGAGCGCTATGGCCGCATGTTAACCGATTATTTTTTTACGAAAATCGAAGATTATGATCTTGACGATATGTGGTTCCAGCAGGATGGAGCAACCAGTCACGTAACACGAGCAAATCGAGATCTTTTGCAAGAGAAATTTCCTGGACGTTTGATTTCGCGATTGGCTGATGTCAATTGGCCTCCAAGATCCTGTGATTTAACGCCTTTGGATTTCTTTTTGTGGGGCTACGCGAAAGATCGTGTTTACGCAAACAATCCTCAAACTCTTGACGAATTGAAAACTAATATTCGTAAGGTAATGGCCGAGATACCGCCCGAAATGTGCCGAAAAGTCATTGAAAATTACCGCAAAAGAATCAAGGCCTGTAAGAAGTCCCGTGGAGGACATTTGAATGATATCTTGTTTAACTAAAAATGGCAAGGATCAATCTGTAAAATGAAATAAAAATTATAATACATTCCGAATATTTTGTGTGTTTTTTTTTAAGTTTACTTTATCAAGCTTGAATTGGATAACCTTGTATATCTTTTTCTTCGGTTCTTCACTTCAATGGTAGATTTTCTCAATCAGGTAACAAACACATCAATAAAGAAAATCGAAACGTGGGTTAGTTGTTATTGTCAATTACTTATGGACCAACCCCCTTCTGTACGAATTCCATTCGGTTCAGTAAAACAATATACATAATATGCAATTAACATCCACAAGCAACTGTTTTTAATTAAATAACTCAACATAAACTTTGAAAATATTTATTTTTATTGCACATATCAAAAAATACCCAATGATGGACGTGTTTTTTTGTTTGGCTTTACTATTCACAATAATTTAAAATTAAAAATAATTATCAATTCACATACTCGTAAATGTAAATCACCCAATCCACACGAGGACACAAAAGACTGGTCTTTTTTTCGTTTCTCCCCTATACCTATACAACCGGTTTTCAGAAAACGAAGAAAAAGACCGATGTTTCGCGTCCTCTTGTGGACTGGGTCAATCGATTAGAACTTAATTCGATGGAACTAAAGTTCGAATCATATTTATGGATAAAAATCTCTGATTATGCATCCCATTGTTTTAACCAATTAAATTACGTAAATTATGATATACAAAATAGACGCCTCTTTTCATAGAATAGAGTTGAAAAAATCAGGGATGTGGGATTTTTATCCATAGTCGTGAAATTAGATTAGTTTACAATTCTAACAAACTAAATTTTCTATTTTCTAATTCTCTTTCTGCCATTTGAATCTAATTTGTAGAGTCATCAAATAATCAATTTTCCATCGACTCTAAAATTGTTCGTTGATGAAACTATTCGTTGATGAAAAAAAAAATAAAAATTTGCATTCATACAGTTCAGGAACCGGGTTGACATGTCTGCCAATTAATATGTGTGCTGGTGTAGAATAGTCCACCTTGTTAGCAGTCGATGTACATATCGGTCTGAAATTTGGGATGCCTCCGATCTGCGACACACAACAGTTCGTTGTAAATGTTTCTTCATTGACTTGAGTATGTCTCGATGTGATACTGCTGATGGTATAAATGCCCACTTTATTATTATAAACTATCGGTTCATTTGATTCTTTGTGTAGGAAATTGTAAACCGAATTGAAATGATTTTTTGCCCCAACGAAGTTCATTTCGTTGCCGCAATATATGGTGTTGCTTCGATTCGAAACTATCTTGCTACTTGACAGGTTACCACTGTGACGTGTTAATTAGAAGGTGCCATAGAAAGAGATAGTAAACGACAATAAAAACCGCTAAATCGTATTTTGAGATAATATCAAAGGGCAAAGTTTGGCGGAAAGGTCCTAAATGGTTGAGACAACAAGAAATTAGATGGCCAAGTCCACCACTCATCGCATACACGGCCGAGGAACTAAGTTCTCCCGTATTAAGCCATACTATTTATTTTTCTCTAACGATATTTTACCTTTTGCATTCCCACCCCCTCTCACAAAACCAAACAAATTTTAATGTTTATGAATGAAAATAAATTTTGTATTCTGCTCCTAAAAACACCTGCATACAATAAGTATCTATATTTAGAATTGTTGGTGTTTTTAAAAAAAGGAAGAAATAGAATACTAGACAAAATAAAATTTTTTGAGATAAGCTGAAAGATGAAATTGTCTGTGAAAGGTCTAACAATTTTTCATGCAAAATCCGATCTATATTCTTTTATAATAGAAATATATCTATATAACTATTGTAATATATATAGAAATTATATACACGAATTAGAGTTTGATTTCCTGTGTAAACATTATAAACAAATTTAAATTGCTTGGGTCTCTATAGTAAATGCGCAGTCGATTCCACTTAATCGGGATACATCGGGATTGTCCCGATTAAGCGGCTGGCCCAATTATCCGAAGTTATAAACAAAAAACAGTTACAGACAAAAAAGTTTAGTTTCTATTATTTTTTGTTCTTTTGTCGATTTTTTTTCTATGATTACTGTCCCGATTAAATGAAATATTGTCCCGAAAAAGCGAAGTAAATTTGTGTTACATATTTGCTTGATTTTGTTTCCGTTTTTTATGATTTACTACAATTAAGCGGCTGTCCCGATTAACCGGAGGCCCTATTAAGCGGAATCCACTGTATTAGTTTTTATTTCTACAGCTGTAATTTTGTATGCATAATGTGCTGCACTCGCAACAGCTTTTGTTGAATTTTGCCAATTTGAGATTAAAAACTAGTTTTTTTAATCTATTGAACTTTTATGAAGAATATTTTTTGGTAATTGACCTAAGTTATTTGCTGTAAAAAAGGAATTTAAATTTTAAGTTTGCTTAATTAATAAGTGGGAGCTGTCACGACGGAGAGTGTTTTTTACAAAATCGCAGCTGGCGTATTGTTACGAATCCTTTGGTTCGTCCCAATTTTTTATTAGATGTATTTGTTAATTTTACGCGTATTATGATTAATTTCACATTGCATAGTTTTGGAGGTTCGCGACGCTTTAATTTTGGGTCCATGTAACGTGCAATATGTGCGTAGGCCTGAAAGTGGTTTACGATGAGATTTCGTTTGATAGTATGTATTCATTTTATACGTAACCAAATGTACGCATACCACAGGTCGACATATAGAACATAACAAAACTGTACAAGACTAACTTAGTGGTATAAGAGATGAAATTACAACGACTATTAAAATGATTATTTAATGGTAATACGGGATAATTTGTGGATGACCGGGAGAAAAAGTTAATAGGTGAGGCAGTCAAATTTTGGATGTTGGATGGAATAAGTGAAATTATCAAATTAAAATAGAAGCTAAAGTCCAACTAAAATTTATAAATTAATGTTTTAAAATACGGTTTGTGAAAATTTTAAAACTTAAAGTGGATTTTGCAAATATAAATCTAAGTTAATAAAATTTGTAACTGAGTGAACAAGTAACTAAATAATTATGGACTATATTCTTGTAAATGCTAAATCATACAAAATATTAGTGATTAATAATAAACTATGGAATAAAATAAAAAGTAATCAATCGTAAAAACTAATAACATTACTTTAAAGTTTCGTTAATTAAAGTGAGAAACCAAAAACGTTCGATAAATCGAAACGGATTTGAATGATAATCGTGGGGTTTTTGTTTAAGGAAATTGCAAGTGTTATAAACTGTTTTTCGAGCGCATTATAAGCATAACATTGTTCTTCAGTTTCGGAATAAATTACGCTAAAGAAATATTTTAATATGAAATCATATAATAATATAATAATAAAATAAAACAAAAATAATGTGTAAGATAAGTAATACTAAGAGTATAGTATCGAAGGATACCAGAAGAATCTTCTCCGTATTAGTAACAAAAATAATTCTATGTAAATTAAAAGTTCTTAATTCAATAAAATAATATCTAATAATAATAATAATACCTATACGTAATAGTTAATTGTGCATTTTCACATATATAAAACGTAAATTAACTTGATCACAAGCATCAAAAGCGCAGCGGTTAAACCAACAACAAACCTCAATCTTCGGACGTCACACTAACCCAAAATGGTATATATCGTCGCTTCAGTTATAAAAGTGTGCCCAACGATTAGCTAAGTTAGTTGTAAGTGTTTATTTTTTTTATTATTTCAACGTAATCTGCACTATTTCCTTTGTTTCATGTTTTTTTAGTTTTATTTAATTCAAATTCAATTTAATTCAAGTTCAAATAGTGTAAATTAATTGAAAATTATACATATCTAACATATCACTTTTATAAATTCTATGCATGCTTTTCGATATATGATTATTATTTCTTTACTTTTTTGTTATTAATAGTATGTTTTTGTGAATAATTAAAAAATAGTAATATGAGAAAATAGAAACATTTGCTAAGGGGAGTGTGATGAAAGGTAAGTATTTCAGACGCACCTGTTTGCTACTCAGGGTTTAAAAATGTGAAATTCTAACGGTTATTTTGACTCTGTATTTTGTTCTTTCTTTCTTCGTCATGCTGTCTAGCAAGATCAAGAGATTTCTTGACAACCCCACCTCGTTACCGCGAGTTTTAGCCAGGCTATTGATGACCGCGTCAAGAACCCTCTTCTAATAAAAAAAAATTCCGTAACAGCGCAAGTTGTTACAGTATCACGAAAAACCTGAATAATAATTATTATTACAGCCTATATAAGTTACGTTCTAGGTTAATATTTAGTTTAAATACTATTAAAAAAAAAATAAACAACTAATGAATGAATATTGGTTTGTTGTGAATACTAGCCATGCCAAACTTTCCGATTAATAAAAACGGAAACTAAAGAAAATTGAGAAAATTTAAATGTTTTATTACGGAAAAAAAAAGTTAAAATAAACTTAAATAATGGCACATTTAAATTATTCAACCCTGTTGGGAACATAAAAAAAATAATGCACTATACACTAAAATAATGCATAAATATTGTGTTAGGATCGAATAATCAAGTTTAGTGTAACTTAATTATTCAATCCTAACACAATATAACAGAAATCAATACTCTTAACAATCAATTAGTCGAAATCACGAAGAAAAAGTTGATTCTAAGATATATGCAAACATCGGACAATCAAGAAAAAAATCATACAAATATTATCAAATAAGTGCAATTTTGCTTAATCGATCCTAAATAGGAGTAATTTGGAAAACATTGAGGTATGAAAATTTCAAACATTAAATAAATTCTGTTTTGCTTCAATATGCCTTAAAACACAAACAAATAATACAACTGAAAAATAATTTTAAATCAAATCTTTAATAGGGAATATTATTACAACCAAACACATTAAATGGTAATAAAAAACAAATTAAAAGCGTTATAAAAATTCCATACAACTAATATTACCAAACAACATGTTTTTGGACGCCATATTGATACCGGTAATAATTTTACAACATCGGCAACTCAATTCGAAGGGGTTGATTTGGTCGTGGTTCTTGCTCCTGGTACTCGGCATCAATAAATTAGAAAGTTAGCTAACCAATCTTCACACAAACCAAAAAATAATTTAGTGAATCATAATTTTAGAATCAAACAAAATAAGAAAAAATTAATTATTTCAAACAAAACAAAAAAAAATTAACACAAATTATAAACAGTCAGTTACAGTTACAAAAAAAAAATCAACTGAGATATACATATATAGTTATACCGTGTTGGCCATTTAATGTTGTAGACGAATATGGTTGATTAAGATTCGATGTTCGATTGATTATCAGCCACAACAATCCAGACCGGGTATTCTCTCAATAATCCAAATTCACTAATAAATACACTTTAATTTTGTTAAAATATGGTATTTCTTTTGTTTGCTTTCAGAATTGTTTTTATTTCAATACCTTTATATACTATATTTATACACACTTTTTTATTATTTATAACAAAAAATAACAGTTTTATTCAATTTTTTAAATAATTATTTATGCTTTAATTCTTGCACATTTTGAAAAAAAAATTCACTGAATATTCATACCAAAGATGTTAATATTTTTGATCTTTGCATATAACAAACAAACATTAATTTTAATTAGTTAAAGTTTAGGATTAGTTTTTTTTTCAAAAAACATTTTACTTATTAAATAAACAAAAAAAATACAATTTTTAAAGTTGATTAATTATTGGAATTTTTAATGATAACGGATCAGTTCTTCCTTACTCAACTTCAAAGAAAAACCCCCAAAAAAAACAAAAAAATTTCATTTTTCCCGAAAATTTTGTTATGTCCAGATAACTAGATTCCAATATGAATATTCATCACTAACTTAATTTAATAGAAAATTTTGAAAACGCAAAGTAAATTTAAATAAAACTTCTAACGTGATTCGAATAAAAACAATACAGTCACAATATTTATATTGTGACAGTATTTTAGGTAATCGTACGAATCTCTGGTTGACAGATGAAAATCCCCTGTTGTTGGCTGGTTTTTGATGTCGGATTTAGTAGCAATGATTTCTTCTTTGATTAAGAAAAACGAAATAACTGCTAAAGTCAAAATTATGATTCCGACTTCAATGAGACCTGATTTTTCGTGGTTTGTGAACAATTTTTGTAGTTTAGCTACGTTATTGAGGTGCTGATTGTGAAGGTATTCCGAATTTAATTTCGTACCTTTTCCTGTTGTATTTGATTGAAGCACTGAAGATAAGATTTGGAATGTGCGCGTTTTTTGGTTAGTGAATGTTATCTTGTTGACCATAATATGGTCTCATTGTCATATTGTATTATAAAAATTCCCTCAACATGTTTTCTTGTATTGTTGTTGAAGATTTCTTCATTAAAGTTGGTCAGGAAAATTGTGTTGTTGTTAAGTGTCTCAATTATTTGATTTTTGATGAATTGGTAATCACAATTTGCATGCGTACCCCTTATGAGTTCGCTGATACAATGGTCGTTGTTCACTTTCTCTAGGCAGTTTCTTTCGCGGTAGTTTCATGGAACAAGTTGCACTTCCGTGGTATTCCGAATAACTGGTATTGATTTACGATTGATAAGTTACTTGTATTCTAAGTAAACCTGATTGTTTTGTTTGATTGTTGATCGAATAATGACACGATTATAGTCTGTTTGTTTGTTTTTGGTATGGATATTAGGTATAGTATTATGAAACCCTTTACAACATCGTAGGTTCTGTGTATTCAATTGCCTCTATTTCATTTGCATATGGAAGGGTTTCAATTTCTGCAAACAGTTGTTCGATTTCTATTTTGTTCAGTAGATTTGAGTTGATTATTTTACTTTTTGCCAATTGTGTAGCTCTAATTATTTCCTTTATTTCCTTTTTGATGATTGTGAGTTTGTTGAGCAGAATTTGCTCTTCATGCAATTCGTCGACAATTTGGTTGTATTCGCTTAAGATTTTTTTTGTCGTGTTCATCAAGTTGGTGCTGATTTATTTTTGTTCGTTATTGTTACTGATGATCTTGTTCTTGACTATCGACAATTTGGTCCCAATCGATGGCATATAGTATTCCTGCTACCTATTTCCACGCCCTTCCAATCCAGTTGATCGATCGAACTAAAGTTCGTGTATTTTTCGTTCGTGCCTTTTAGTTCTGGAATTAATTAAGTGATTTGTTCAACTTAAATAATCAGTTGAAGTTTAAGGTGGTTTTTGTCAATTTTCTGAAAAATTGATTTTTTTGAATTTTTATTTTTTATTTTTTTGTTCACCATTTAATTCTATAAAACATACCAAAAAAAATGGGTGATTTTTTTGTTTTCTTGCAAAACACGTTTTAATATGACCTACTCTATTTCTGCATATAATATTTTTAACTTTTTTAAGTTTTAATTTATTTCCACTCCAACATACCATTTTCTTACAAAATACAACTAAATAAGACCACCAACTCTTTATAAATAGATAAATTTAAATTTAAAACAAAATTTATTGGTAAATTTTTTTTTATTAAAAATTAATTTAGTAATTAATTACATTTTAAATCTAATATAACCTTAATATAATTAATGTAACCTTCTCCTGAAGGAATAATTGCATGTTTTGCATGTTTTATTATGTTGTTCTTGTTTAGAGTTATATGAGTGTGTTATAGCGGGTATGACTTGTTTGTCGTCTATGGCTTTGAATCTTACTGTTGGTTGCCACTCTGTCTTTTGGAACGTTTGGAACCTTCGTATAGGTGGTTGGTATTTAATGTAGAACATGTTTTCCTCGCTGATACAGGCTTCGAGCGCTTCTACAATGTTCTGTGGTTTACGACTTCTTATATTGGAGCCAAGTGGCTCTTTAAGATTTGCAACGAATTGGGCGAGACACATTTCTTTAAATAATGTACATTTACTATTATTTCTACCGTGTAGGTTAGAATGTGCTACTAATGCTGTTTGAATCTCCATTATTTTGGTGCAGAATTGTTTTGACGTCAGTGTACCTTGACGTGTACGGTGTAAGTCTCTTATGAGAGCGACTTCCGATCTGGGATCAGAATAATGTGTGATTAAAGCTTCTTTAATTGCATCCCAATCTGATGATGAAATGTCGTTCATAATAAGCATTTCGTTTGCCTCTCCCCTGATTTTGTTTCTAATAGCTTTTATGAATGTGACGGGTGTATCTGTATTTGCTGGCAAAATTGCTGTACACATGAGCAGTATATCGTCAACGTCTTCGATGAACTGATGTAACGTTCGTATGTCTCCAGTAAATACGTTCATTTCCCTAATTATGTCAGGAGTTTTGAATGATTTGTGTAATTTATCTATGACTAATGTGTCTGCCATTGTTGAGTTTAGGTCGTCTAATTCTGGTTTGTCCGTTGAGGAATTTTGAGAATTGTTTTGATTCCTCGTCATTTTGAAATAACAGATTCACACAATCGCGCAGAAAATTTCACAATAACTTAACGATATCAAATCTCTTTTGTTTACAAAAATTTCGTACAGTTTTATTTATTAGCAAATTTATTTAAGAAAGTATTTATTCACTTGAGAAAGAATTTATTTCTAAATTATTTATTGATTTATAAATATTTATTCACTTGAGAAAAATATTTATTTACGAAAAATTATTTATTGATTTAAAATATTTATTTATTTATTTTTTTTGCCCTGTTCACTTAGTTCACGCAAACAGTGGTAATAATCTCCGATATTCGTATGTATCGAGATAGGGAACATTTAAAGGATAAGATTGCAAAAATTTGATTACTAACCCCGCAATGATCGAACAGACGATTGTTATATAGAAAAATATCATATTTCAATCGTTCGAAACTGTTCTGTTCTCTTGAACGGACACTAATGCCGGTCGTTCGTCGATAGATCTTGCGCACTAATTGATTATGCACTAAAACATTAAATAGCGTTTGTTTTGCTATAATAAGCACGATTTTACACAGTTTTACTTACAGTTTTTGTTACTTGCTTAGCACAACTGTTTCTTCACTATTTAAATATTTTATATTCTTTTCACGATATTTTCGAGATTATTTTACTCGCGGCACGAGAAAAAAAAGAATCACTAGAACTTTTAGTTAAATTACTTGTTAGAACTAAAATTCTAACACCACCGGCTGCGCCAGTTATGGGTTTCGCGTATTTGGTTAAAAATTAAATGTTTTTTATCATAACAAAATTTATTTATTTTACTGGTTGTAATTAACCGTTCTAGTGCACACAATCACTTAATCTTTCTTTTCTGTTAGTTATTTGATTACATTATACTTTACATCATTTAAATTAGAATAGAATTGTATTTTTCTAGGTATTAAATACGATTCTGCGTTATATGGTTATTTTATATGTTTACAGGCTTTTGCTGATTAATTAAATTTAAATAAAATTATATTTTTCTTTAGATATAAATGTAATTCTAAACTATTTGAATATGTACTATAAGGTTGGTTTATTCAACCGTGGGAATAATGATTTGGGTTGTGTAGCTTGGCGTATAATATATATATATATATATATATATATATATATATATATATATATATATATATATATATATATATATATATATATATATATATATATATCATTTAATAATATATATATATATATATATATATATATATATATATATATATATATATATATATATATATATATATATATATATATATATATATATATATATATATATATATATATTAAATAGCTAAGGCATCTTGCTCTGTCTGATCTAAATTCCACCGAACCCTATTATAACTGGGTGTGCAAATCAGAAATTTATTATTCATATACATCAAAATTGTCGGAAAAATCCTTCTCTGTTTAATGAGTCTCTGTGGTTTTAGCACAAATTGATAACACAATTTACACCACACTATTGAAACAGACGCACTTCACTTTTAAAATATTTATTTCCTAATTTCGTTTTTACTTTTGTTTTTATTAGATATTAAATCATTCACACAATAGTCACATTAAATTTTAATAATAATAACTTTAAAAAATTCCACATATATAAATAATAAGTAAAAAATAATTTTATTAATATGGAATATTAATAAAATTATTTTTTACTTAAAGTTTCTTTAACTATTTTGAACTATGCACGAGTTTCTATCTTTTTTGAACTTTTTTTATTTGGATGTCATTTATTGAAATTTTACTTAATACTGAAAAGTTCCTTCGATAATTTGAAATTATATATCGAAAAAACGGTAAAAAAATCGAATAACTGCTAATTTTACCAGAATCCAGCAATATTCCAATAATTTACCAAAATTTTGTTGGATTGAAATCCACCTGAAGGTAGAATAAACAAAATCGATGTAGAAAAAGATAAAATCGATAACATTCACTAAAATTCTGGTAAAATTATAGTAAACAATTAAATTTTACTGGAATACTACTAGAATTCAGGTAAATATTATTGTTATAAGAGAAGTGATAGAGGTAGTATGAGATGCTTAATTATAAAGTGAGATCATTTGGAGTTACAAACTTTATTGGAATTCTAAGAAAATTCTAGTAAATTTTGAATTTAGTTAGATTTTTACTGGAATTCTCGTAATGTAAAGTGTTATCGCGATTTGATCATTTGATCGCGATTTGATCATGTGATCGATTTGATCATTGATAAATTTGAAAAAACTGGTTCAGTTCAAGATCGGAGAAGCAGAATTTATCATCGTATTTGTCGTTCAAGTGAAAATATTACAGGTGTTAGCACAAGCGTTGCTAAAGAGCTAAGGACATCAATTCGTTCACAGGAGTTAAACCTCAAACCAACAACTGTGTTCAATATTTTACACAAACATCTTCATGTAAAGGCTTACAAAATACAGCAAACACAAGAATTACAGCCAACTGGCCACGAATTACATCGGCAATTCGTTAATTGGGCCATAGAAAAACAAGAAGAAAATAAGAATTTTTTCAAGCAAATTATGTCCACCGATGAAGCTCATTTTGAAATTGGCGACTATGCCAACAAACAAAACAGCCGCGTTTGTACTGAAGAAAATCTTAGAAAATTGTTTGAAAAGACAATGACCCCAACAAAAGTTACTGTATGGTGTGGATTTTGGTATGCTGGCGTAATTGGTCCGTATTTTTTCGAAAATCAAAATGGCAATACAATTACTATGAATGGATATCGAGAAATGGTTAGAAACTTTTTGTGGAGGTAATTGGAAGATATTGATGTGCATAATATGTGGTTTCAACGGGTCGGCACACCACACAGTAACGGAATCAATCGATCTTTTGAAAGAGAAGTTTAATAATCCAATAATTACTCGAAAATCAGACGTGAATTGGCTACCAAAATCATGCGATTAACGATATTGGACTTCTTCTTATGTTTTTTTTGAAGAGTATAGTTTATGCAAATAATCCTCAAAATGTTCAACACCTCAAATACAACATCATCCAGTAAATATCGCTAATAATGGAATAATTAAGAAAAAGTTATTCAAAATTTTGGTAAAATATTGATAGCCTGTCGAGCTAGCAGAGGAAGTCACTTGAAAGATATTCTATTTCATTATTAACCGGAATCAATTACTTTAATTTCCAATAAAAATAAATAGAGATTTCTTTTATTTAAAAATTAAAAAGATTCCTCAAATTTGAATACCCTTTAGAAGTTATTAAAATTCTGGTTTAGATTTTATTTTGACTGGAAATCTAGTACATTCATTTTAAAATTTAACTAGAAAGCAAAATTTTATTTTTTATTAACTAAAATTTTACTGAATTTTACCTGGAATCCGTAAGACCAAACAATCTGGTGGTCATTTATGAGATTTTGTATTTACCGTGTAAGGTGACTCCTAGATTTTGGATTGTCATTACTTTTTCGATCTCATGATCGATCTCGGACAGATTATAAATTAAAAAATTATTGAAGTAAATTTTTTTCTTCTATTGACAATTAGTGTGTTGTAATTCATGATGTATCGAAATTTTACCAAACTAATTGGCTGTATTTTCCGTATAAATAATCATAATTACAATAAATTTTATTTTGTAGCTATAGGCGTGTATGTATGTACTTTATATAATCTGTTGGAATCCTGTTGAAAATGAAATATCTTATGAAACCGTGTGTGTGAAATATTACATTTGTAGAATTTTATAATAAGTTACACATTCCATTGTCATATTTTAGAAGCGGTAACAAACCGACAAAAATAAGCTTTTATAACAATAAAAAATTATACATTTTTCGGTTTCCTTTTGAATGTGCTGAAAGATTTAAGCTTTTGTGAAACAAAAAAAAATTCCTTTTGTCAATGTTAAATGACCAAAGGAGATGTAAAAGCAAAATATAATGCCGCATGGTTAAACATGGTATGCAGTAGCTGTTATATTTTCATTTAATTTTCACAAAGAATAATTAATTCTATAATTAAAAAGCTTTCCTTTGTGTCTTACTTATAAATTTTCCTTCAGTTTTGTTTATTTATCATCCTCTTGCTACCATTTAATATTTTCAAAACCGTGTGAACATTTTATCTTCGCTTATTTATTCTTAAAGTATTTTATTGTTAAAGATTTAAACGATTATGGTGTTGGTGGCCCCATCTTCGAAAGCCTTAAAGCCTTCCGTTTTAAATTGTTATCATAATATTTCACCTAACTAGCCCTTTTTCAGACTAAAGTAATACACGTTTGAATGAGTTCAGCTG
Organism: Nephrotoma guestfalica; assembly: GCA_963691935.1. NCBI lineage: Eukaryota > Metazoa > Arthropoda > Insecta > Diptera > Tipulidae > Nephrotoma > Nephrotoma guestfalica. The sequence goes on from OY829915.1 coordinate 94,247,206, forward strand.
AGGAATTTCACCTTTCTGATTTGATTTTAACCAGACCTTATTAAGACTGTATCGTTTTGTATTTACCCTCATTTTTGCAAATGGTGCTTCTTATTATCGTAACTTTTACATTTGTATTTAACTTGTTACACGTAGACAAATTATGACAATTGGGCAAACAATATGTTTAGTATAGTGAGAAGGATTACTACCAATGTCATCAGTTTGCTGACCTAATACATTAAACAGTAGTTATGATACGGCTTCCGGAGTACAACGTCAATGTTACTGATAATAAATACTGATAAGAGCCAGAGAAAAAATTATAGTTTATAAAAATCAGTACGATATAGAATTTGGACATAATCAGGTGGTCGAAAAGCAGGTACTTTTCTTAAATTACATGAATTAAAGTTAAAATGAATGCTGGAGATTCCGCTAATCAATAACTGATAAATGAAAACAGTATCCTACCACAAAACGGTGGTGTGCAAGTGATTGAAGTCAAATTAAAATTAATACGACTTAGTGTGTGATAAAATGTAACTATTCGACCGGTGAAGAGCAACGCAGAGGGGTCTACAGGACACTGTCTCAATTCGTTTGATGTGTGTTACTTGGTACTGGATCCACAATAAGCTGGCATACTCAAGTAAAAGCCTAGCGGAGGTTGAATGAAATGTTTTCTAACATAAGGATCCAAAAACTATTTAGACCAACTTAGAACCAACATAGATGAAATTCATTTAATAATATCAGTATTGTGATGATACAATCGCAATTTGTAGAATTCAAATTATTCTTAGGCTTACAAGAATAAGTTATTGACTCGTGCGAATATACCGGAGATATTGATTATCTAATCGACATCGTCAATTGATAAAATAAGGATTAGGACTATTGTCTCATTTTTGTGAAAAATCGGTAAGCAGATTTAATATTAAAAGAGATCCATGTATGAACTGAAAATTAACCGACATTTACGTTGAGTTATGGTTAACCCATAGTGTGGAATTTCGGAGAAACCAAAAATTGTAAGCTAAATAAAATCATTTTGTGGAGAAGTCGAAAACTTTACTAAAATCAGTGGCAATAACATACACTTAATTTTCCCTCTGCATGGCATAATAGAGCTTGAGATGAACTCGGTAAGGTTGGTGGTCCGTGCTGATTAAAGAAAAATAATTGTTTGACAAAGATCGTATAAAAATAAAAAGGCTAGGAATACACGATAGCTTAGCCATTCGTCTGCAGTTGACGACATTAGTAAGACGGTCGGCCAATTTGCTGATCATTAATGTTTGAACCGCTGTGTCACAAATGATGTCCACGAATACAAGAAATGTTTGATCGCCATTATTCAAATAATTGAAGTAGTTTGTGTCAAGGCTTCATGTCGCAGTTATAAAAGCCTGAAAACTGAAAATATTTGCGAGCAAGTTAGCAATAATCATAGGGTAGCTATTAGGTTTCCCTTTGAAATTAATAGCCAACCGAAATGGTTAGGGTGTGTAATAAAACCCGATTGCAAAATGCCAATAGATTCATTATAATCCAATGTCGTGAAGCTTTGACTTTAATTTGAGATTGTCGTAGTGGTTTGTCGTATGTTTCAGTATAGTTATATCAGTTAACAGCGACAAACAGAAATTAATTAACATAACGTGGGGAACGTCGAGCCAACAGAGTCAACAGTTGTCTGCTACTACTAAGTAACTCAACACCAAAAATATGGATTCACCAAGTATATTTCTTTTTTTCATTTTTATTGTTTAGTTAAGCAAATTTTTAGTATAAGAACAGCTTGTATTCGTTAGTTAGTTTTTATTTTGTATGCAAACGAATGTAAGAAAAAAGAATAAATTTTGTTTTTCAAAGCTTCAAATACAACTCGACTTGTGTTATGCAGAGTTCACTTTATACCATGGTTGAACAGACGCTGTATTTTAACTGAACACATTTTGTTGCATAAGTTACAGTGTTACTGATGTCAAATGAAAATACCAGATCCGGTTGCCTGTCGAAATGGTTTTTGACGTTGCTATATATTTCATAAAACCGGAATTCAGTATAGTAAACAAGAATATATTAGAAAGGATACAGTTATCAAAGTCCTTCCATATATTGGAAGGTTTCGATCGGATTGTTTGTTTTGTTGCGTCTGAAATGCTGAACCCAGAACTGTCAGGAAACTTTCGGTTAAATACTGGTTGTTATTAAAGTCGCTATTCAAGTTTCGTTCCGTTGATGCAATCATATAGAGGGTTCATGTAACTTCAGAAAAATATTGCCGCTTGAAGTACATCACCCTAACGTTTCAATAGAAAAAGAACAACACTTTTTGGGACTGTGATAAAATTAGAGCTAGTGTCTTTCCGCAAATTCCTGTAAAATTGTTGAATAGGACCAATAAACAGAACGAATCCTTGAAACACTAATAATCAAACAAAATTACAGTTTTCTGAAATCGAGTGATGGCTTTCCTGCCACGTTGTATAATAAACATAAAGATCAATTACAACCTCGCTGAAATTCCTTATGCTTTCATTCTCTCTTAAATACAACAAAAAATGCAACTTTTGTTGTTGTCTTTACCAGAGAATGAAAGAGTAAACGTTTTCAGCGATATATTAATTTCACTGTACTTATTTTATTCGATGGCACGAATTTTAATAATACTCTCAAAAACCTTATAATTTAGGTTTAATTTACACTTCAAAATGTGTTAACTTATAAAATAAATTGTTTTGTGCATTTTAGTCAACTTCATAATAAATTCGAAATACTTAATAATATTTTGCACGTAAAGTATTGAAGATACTGCCTTCAAAGTCAAATTTGATATTGGATTTGACCTATATTTATGCAGCTCGTAGTAAAATAAAACGTTTTCGTTTTTATGATCCAAACTGGAAATTTCATAATTTCAGTTTAAATTTTCAACTAAATCGTTTTGAGAGATCAAAATTTTTTACGGTTCTGGAATTTTTATATACAAACATGATTTAACGTATTTATATGTATTTACTATGTACACACTTTAGTTGTTATAAATACAATATTGTTAACTACAAATTTTCCTTGATCACTAAACAAATCTGTTCTATTTTGTGTTTCACCCATAAGAACTTCCACGAGCAAACTTACATTACGATGTGCATCTAAATATTAAAACTACGTGAAATGATGGAGAAACGATAAAGCTCAAACGTACAAATCGAACTTTTAGTGAGTGTGGAAAGGAACATTTTTTTATAAATTGAAAATACTCATCACGAATATTTTATTTTCAATTCTATTCAATTTATTTTCATTATGTTTCGGCATTTTGTATTTTGGCAGCAGAAAATGGAAAATCGAAAAATGTGTCTCTATTTTTTTGCTGCTTTCGTTATGTATGTATGGATTGTGTACAAATGATTTGAAAAGGATCAGGCTGTTAGCATCTGTTTTTACGATGAATTCAGACAGAATAATATTAGTTTTGTGAATATGTTTTAATATCTCATCGTTTTGAACCCACCCCACCTGGGAATAATATCTCGTTGTGTTTTAACAAATAAATTTTTTGTGTTCAACACTTGAAATCGGCAACATTTGAAAAGCTGAATTAAAATTATTTCGTTTAACAATGTTCAATTTTTAGTAAACACAGTAATAATGTTTGTGTCTTGCATATATTGTTATTCATTCACGTGATTTCCGGTTCCCATATTGTTCTCAAAATAAGATCTAATATTAAATTTTAAAATTGGATTTTTTTTTCTAGGTTCAAAAAATTATATAAGCTAATAAATATTTGTAATTTTCACTAGTTTAATTTACTTAAGAATGCACATTTCGTTTTGTTTTGTAAAAAACTAAATTAAACCTTCCGCGTGGAATGACATACACGAGTACGTCATGCATAAAATCATCTCTACTACGAAGTGTACGTCATTACAAAATACGAACTTTAACAAGGCACCGTGAACTATTTTAGATACTATTTGTATAAACTACATCCAGCACATTGTGCACAGATTTTATTTTAAAAAAATAAAGTTAAGGCCCCGATTCAAGAAAACACGTGGCCGATTTTCAAAGCTAAGACACAAAAAACTGGTTTATTTTTTCTAATAGATGGAGCGTACAGTACCATTTTGAGCTTTCATTTAAATTGTATCATTCGTAATTTTTTATTTTTTTTTGAGGCGACGCAAATAAACGTAACACGAAATAATGAAAAGTGTTTTTTTCCATATCTCTAATGGATTGATTACAACACAAAATATTTATATTTTGGTTTTTGTCTATTTTCAGTTCTTTGATATAACGCGATTATAAAGCGTTTTGGTATTTGTTGTTGTTTTTTATTACAATCACAATGAAATATGAATTTTTTATAAAATGATATCGTACTACGAGTAGCAATGTAGATGGCCACCTCAACTCAAGAACTGACCCCATTCAGCTGGATTTAACGGAATGCTTTAAATTATTAATATTTCGGGTGAAAGCGCACATAACTTTAAATCACCCAAATATCTAAAGACAGATCTAAAGATTGTGATCGTATCCCCTATGTGGTTAATAAATCTGTATTGCTCAATTTCCGCAAATGATTCATTATTTGTATATACTCGTACATACATAATATCTACTGGTCGCATTAAAATTTATAAACCAAAAATTTCTTTCGTTTCTGTTTTTACACTTTTGATGGAACTGGTGGACTGTAAGTTTGGTAAATTTCACAAATTATTAAGTCCGCTTAGTAAGACATTTCAAACTGATATTAAATGTGTAAATGACTTTTTCCAATAAATTATATTTTTGAGGAAGGGATTAAGGCAATTGGCATGAGAGAAACCGTAATTGAAGGAGTTTAGTTACCGCTCAACGTGATACATCTATCGTATATCAGTTCTTCCGTCAGTTCTACTTTCCAACGAAACTGAATTTTTAACTTGCTTACTCTATAATTTAGTGAATTTTTAATGACTCCAATTAAACATATATACTTTTTCAAGATGGTTTCGTTTTTCATAATTTATTCATAATTCCGAATTACGAATAAATCGTAATTTTCCAACCGCTCAAGTACAACAAGCCACGTGATTTGTCGTACCGTTAGCATCAACCAATCGCAACTAATAGCGACCATTAATCTAACCAGTGCAATGTTCAGATGTTAATTTTAGAATGCCTTAATAAATGTGTAAAAGTGAATGACTCGTTATAATAAAACTAACTCTAATCTTTGGAGCATTTTATTAAGCCCTTCCTCGCCTAAACGTGTTAGTGAGCTAGGATCACATGAAAGTATTCATAACCACAAAAATATTGCCAGTAAAGTATATATACCCACTAGATGGCTACCTGTATGTATGGTTCAGCATGACAAGGCAAATGACACATATGGTTCAGCATGACAAGGCAAATGAATAAACGTATCAGTAAAGAGGGTTGTCGAGGACCATCTTGGAGTTGATTATCGAAATCCTACGTTAATTGCTTCCAGAATAGGATATAAGCTAGTTGAAGTAGCTTGTGAGCTGGATTAAGGAGACTAGATAAACATTGTTCAAATAGCCTGCCTTGACTGGTAAATGTTTTCCTAGACTAAAGCCGTTGTAATTTAAAATACTTGAAAACCAGAAATTAATACTAAAAATTTCGGTGCATTTTTGCTCAAAAACGGAAGATTTACAGAAATTGTTTGCAAATTACAAGTCGACAAAACGTACCGAACCTTTTAACAGTTAGTAATTATTAAATAAACATTTTTGAAACTGGTTCAGTTGTTAATAAAAAAAAAGCAGGGCTCGTTTTTGGCCAGGACGATGTATGGAAAATTTACAAAGTGAGGGAAGTTGTTGCTATATATATTTAAACAAAAGAGCAAGAGCTTGACAACAAGATCGTTGCAGCTATTTGATTTATGTCTTGATTGATACTTAATCGGAAACTATAATAAAATAAAAATTTTAACCGTTTTTAAAGCATTTTACCTTCTCGTGTCGCGTGTCGCCCCAAATAAATTCTTAACATTTCATTCTTCTTGCGGTAACCTTATAAATGGTTTTCTTTTGGTTCATTTGTATGTCGATCTGCTGAGCTGGGAATTATAATGGCAGGATGATTTGTTTCAGGAGAACAACATTGCGACGTTACCAAATGTCGTTAACATATGCTAATACCAGCTGCACTAGCCTATGTCAAGCAGACTTATGAAGTATTATAAGAATGAATTAAAAAGTATTTCACCGAAAGGATCACCTTTCTATACTCATGATGTAATTTTAAAGGTCGCCGAAAGTTTATCTTTGCTGTATACTTTGCACTGAAAAATTCTTAAGCATTACATTTATGAATCTCGGTCTTAATGTCTTAATGTCTCAAATTCATACTATTTATGTCAAAAACATCACATTAATGTACAAAACAAAATATATAAAAATTTTCGTAAACATTATTGCGTTAATAGTAAGAATTCAAATCATTAAATTCAGACCATACGAATTTGTTCGTTACAATTATGAACAAATTCGTGGTTTAGAGATTTACTATTAAATTTTTTAATATGTATTACGATAAATTTAATAGATCACAAGAAATAAGTTTTAATATAAAGGGTGTTTTTTTAAGAGGTTGCCGATTTTTTTTTTGAATAAAAAACATATAAAATTATGAAATGACCAAAATTTTTTTTTATTTGGTAGATAATTTTTTGGCATTTAACATTTAAACACAATTTCTGGCATATGGCTACCACGACTATTTTTCACAAATGTCATTCTGGAGGTCCAATTTTCCAGCACTTTTTCAAGCATTTGAGGGCGTATGTCAGCAATGACACGTTGAATATTGGTTTCCAAAGCGTCAATCGATTGAGGTTTATCCACATAAACCAATGACTTCACGTATCCCCACAAAAAGTAATCGAGTGGCGTCAAATCGCACGAACGCGGAGGCCAATTCACCGGACCATTTCTCGAAATAATGTTGTCGTTGAAAGTTTCTTTCAATAAGTCGATTGTTTCACGTGCTGTATGGCAAGTGGCACCATCTTGTTGAAACCACATTTCATTCATATCCATATCTTCAAGATTTGACAACAAAAACTCATTTAACATGGTTCTGTATCGATTTCCATTCACGGTAACGCGTCGTCCTTCCTCATTTTTAAAGAAATATGGACCGATGATCCCACCAGCCCATAGACCGCACCAAACAGTACATTTATCAGGATGCATTGGTAATTCTAGAACGGCGTGTGGATTATCTTTGCTCCAAATGCGACAATTTTGTTTGTTGACGTATCCATTTAACCAAAAATGCGCCTCATCACTGAAGAGAATTTTACGGTAAAAAAATGGATCTTCGTTCAATTGATTTAACGACCAATCACTGAATTCACGGCGCAAACGATGGTCGTGTGGCTTTAATTCTTGCACCAATTGAATTTTGTATGGCACCAAACCCAAATCTTTACGTAAAATTTTCCATAAAGTCGATGGACAAAGTCCAATTTGCTGAGCACGACGACGAATCGATAAATTGTCGTTTTCTTCGACACTGGCCTCAACGACAGCAATATTTTCTTCTGTACGAACTCTTCTCATTCTTGTCGGTGGCTTGGCATCCAAAAGAGTGAATGTAGACCGAAATTTGGTAATTACGTTCTTTATGGTGGTCTCTGACGGACGATTATGTGCACCATAAAATTCACGAAGTGCTCTATAAACATTTTTAATTGAACACTGATTTTGAAAATAAATTTCCACGATTTGAAAACGTTGTTCTGGAGTTAACCTATTCATAATGATTTGCCAAACAATACTGAGTAGAAATGCCACTTTGAGCTGTCAAAACAACTGTCATAAAATAAAACGACATCTATCGGAAAAACAAACCTCCTAAAAAAACACCCGTTATGTGAACAGATCAATAGTCTTTCCAATTTTTACAATTTTATTGACGTTTTCAGTTATAAAATTTTTTAAAATTAAACAAAAAGGCCTACTCCATTTTGCATTATTTCAATCATTGTAGCATCGGCATTGTGTTTAAACAGGTTGACAAAATCATATTTGTTAATTTCAATTTTAATAGTGAATTTTTTAATCACAATTTTTAATTAAATTTGATTGTTACGAGTGCATGTTGATAACATTGATCTATGGGAAATAATAATAAGGTAAATTGTATAAAGATTCTAATTGTGTAAAATGTGACAGGTTGAGTTATTATTTAAGTTAAAGTGAAATTTTGTGTTGCTGTTTCTTGTGAATAATAACTTGTTATATCAAATAAATTTAAATTCTAGTTTCTAAATTAAATTCAATATTCATCTAAAACTTATGTGTTTTAAATTTCGCTAATGAATAATGCCGCTCCTTTTTTTATTATATATTATTATTAGATAACGCGGATGGAAATTGGATGATGCGGTGTATCCGGTTCACCGGATTTACAGAAAATTATAATATGGAAGGAGGATAAAATTTACCTATCTACCTATCTACAAATCTATCTCAAAGGAGAAAATTATTGTTTACAGGCACCGTGTTATGGTGCAGGTTTGTTTTTACAGCCTCATTAAGTTTGATTAAGTTTTTTAAATTAAATTATTGATAAAAATAATGAATCCGAGTTTTTATTTCACATTTTCGTTTCGTAATAAATTGTGTTGTGTTGGCTATTCAACGGTCGCCTAAAACTATTGTTGGTTGATATTGTTCCTTCTGAATATTATATTTTAAAAACATAAATGTAAATTAATTTAAATATGTTATTAGAGTAATACTATCTAAAATAAATTGTTGGTAAATTACAAATTTCAATCCTAAAAACAAGAAGAAAATACTTAATATGTATTATGAAATCCGGTGGTATTTATAACAATTCAACATACATTAATTGCATTATTATGTGCTAAGAATTGCATTATTATTACAAGACTTTTTACTAATTTTTATGAATAAAATCATAAATACTACATTTTACCGGATCAACATATTTTCTAAGAAATTTAAATTTTACGTAATATTTTTGAATCATATTTCGTACTATTAATGATAGCCTGCATCGGCGCAGTTTTTACGCATTGTTCGTACTATTAATGCTGGTTTTCACTTTATACGGGTACATATTTTTTCAGTGTGGATTAAGAGTCTTCATTAATTTACACATAAATATCAGATGTTTTTAAGAAAGTTTTTAAATAAACTACAAATATGAAGATTTAGTTGCCTGTCCATATGCTTGAATAAATTCTACATACATTGGTACTCGTGGCTAAGATGGGCACGCTATAAATAACTTTGCTGCCACTACGTTTTTTTTAAGCCAACCAGTGTTTAACAAATCTATTCCACGAGAGATATTCCACTTTAATCGATCTCGTTAATAAACCTAGTTGAAATCTACAAGCTCACAATGTCAAATGGAATTTGAAAATGCCTGAACCAATTTTGTGTAAGTTCACTTTTTAAACATAGAGTACTTGAATAGAATAGGTTGGTCAGGCTGAACGAAACTCGACAATGTTTCAGCATATTTCAATGTATCTTGCCTAATATTATGGAATAATTGAATTTGAGATTTATTTATTTATTTATTAACAAACGTTTAGTGAACCAACCCCACACCACACTTTAAATGTAGAATTCCATTCGTATAAGGAGCAAAATTCCAAAATATTCAAACTGTTCGCATCTATCATCTCTTTGGCATTTCTTATTCCAACATAATCTTCTAATTTACTTTATAAGGGGTGTGTGATTCTAATTATTCAACCTTTAAATTGGCGTTCTTTGCGAAAAATATTAAAAAATATGTAGTCGATACGGCAAATTTTTCCGTCAAAACTATGCTTCACATCAGCGTTGTGAACAAGAAAATGTTAGTTTCCTCAGGTCAATTTATCCTGTGATAAAGCATTTGAATAATGTATTCCAAAAATATTATTTACCTGGGCGTAACATTTCAGTGGATGCATCTCTCACATTGTGGAAAGGAAGATTGTTCTTCTAACAATTTATTCCACTGAAAATCTGACAATTTGGATAAAAGACATATGAACTTTGCGAATCAACAACTGGATACTTATGGAGATTCATAGTTTATATCGGAAAAGATTGCGAATTTGCGTCACCTCTCCATACGCCAGATATGACAAATACCCACAAATCTCTACTACATCTTGTACAACCATTATTACATAAAGGCCATACTGTAAGGATGGACGATTTTTTTAATTCCGTACAACTGGCGAAGGAGTGGAAGATGTGGGGTACAGATTGTGGGAACGCTACGCCTAAATAGGAAAAATATACCCCCTAAATAAAAAGCCCGTTAATATGATTTCGACATATCACGGGCAAGCAACTGGTGTTATAATAAAAAGGAACAAAGAATTTACAAAACCTGGAAGTGTCATAAATTATAACAAAAATATTGGTGGAGTGGATTTGAAGGATCAAATGTTAGAAGGCTTTTTATTGGAAAGAAAAAAAATGGTATATAAAACTATTTAGAAGGTTACTGAATATTGGTATAATAAATAGTTTCATCATTTACAAACGCAATAAACAACAAAAAGTCGACCATTAAAAATTTCGAGTTCAACTGGTAGAACAAGTTTTTGCGAAATATGTAAATAACGTTCAGAGAAAGGTTTCAGGAAGCCATTCTCAAAATAAAAATGTATCAAGACTTAGTGATCGTCATTTTATTGAAAGAACTCCTCCAACTCAAAAAACTAAGCCGCAAATAAGATGTGTTGTTTGCTACAAATGTGGACGCAGGAAAGAAACAATTTACTGGTGCCCTGATTGTGAAGCTGGTCTCGTGGTTCAAGATATACCACACATGAGAAAATTATTAATGAAACATTTTTTTGTTAAAATAAAATATTAAAATAAAAAACAATGAAACTAATATTAAAAAATGTTTGTTTTATTAAAAAAAATTGTTATTAAACAAATTAAAAACAATATGACACACATTTAAAAGGTTAATTTCCTCCTCCCGCTACTCACATAGTAATTGAAACTTTTAACTCCCACGAGAAAGGTTAAATGATTTTAAAAATTAAGAAGCAAACATTTAAATATCGTCATCTCGATTCTATCTTGGTGTGCCAGGCTCTTGTATTTTCAGCTTTTGATGATCCTGTATGTAATTTCCTTCAGTATTCCGAATCTGTAAATGTTCTTTCATTTCAATGATCAAACAATGTTTAATTTCAAGATAACTCTGATTTTAAACAATTTTTATTTAAATTAAAGTTCTAAAATCGCCAGGTTTAGTTATTTTGGTGTAAGTCACCGAAAAATGTAAAATTGTTGGTTTAAGTATGAGTCCAATTTTTGATCAACCACAGTTCACCGTTAATGACTGTTACATTTTTTCACTAATGTCGTTTAAAAAATGTGTTCTACTTAAATTTTCAACAATTCCTAGTTAGTTTATCTGTACAAAGTCGAATACAAAAAAATAGTGAAAATACACCAAAAGCACATTTAATGGAAGAAGATTTTCTGTCTTTTCACGGGAACATGGTCTCACCCAAAAAAAATTTGCTTTTAAAACTTAGCCTAAATAGGTTTACTTTTGATTACGCAAATCAAACCGAATTTTATTAATGTGTTGTACGCTATACAACTTTTAATTTGAAACTCAAACATCCAAATCATAAAGGTTGGTTGTGCTAAGATGAAACTCGAGCAACGATAGGTACATACATTTTTACGTACATACGTATAAAACAAATTTTAATTGCATTGATACGCTGGCTGCTATGATATTGATATACGATCAAAAAATTTTAGTGTTGCGACAAGAAAATTCTTGTATTATCATTTAATTTTTGTTTCGTGTTAATATTGTTACGAATTTCGGACTCAGCGTTTCATTGATTCTGAATGCACGGCCAAGTTGTTACACAGGATCTGCCGGGTGACGCCGGGCCCACCGTACACTCTTTTTGACACATTACAAACCGAAGGATTAGATAGGTTAATTAAATGGGACAGAATCGCCCCGATTACAGACACCTAGGTATAGCTGATAGTTAGTAGCACAATGACAACACAATACTGATCTACTAGAAGAAAGATAAAGGTTTAATAGATTTAATGGTTAACGATGGTATTGGTCTACGTATGAAGGAATTGTGCCAAGAATTCAATAGATTTTTTCAAGGAGATGAGGCTTATGGAGATTTAACAATATGTCTTGCTTTTCCTTTTACCTTGAGAGAAATATTTTGAATCATGGTACCAAGGCCTTGGATCTCGAATATGACCAGCACTTTCCGAAATTATTTTAAGTAACGAAAATTAAAGGCAAGTAGCAAATTGCAACAGTATTTCACATTATTATAATGATTAGATTTAATCACTTTATTTTACACTCACAGACCATTCACAGTATTTCTAATAAGTAAACCGCATAAAACATTTTATAAAAGGGTAATTTTTCCATTCCTTCAACAAACAAACTTGCCAACTAGAGTATAATGAACGGAACAATTTATTTTATATTTTATTTGACCTAATTAGAATTTAATCCTATAATCGGCAATTTCTCGAATCCGTAAACCTCTTCATTTGAATAACAAAATTATGGTGGGTGATGTCGCTTAAATAAAATGTCAAAAAGAATCCGCTTAAAGCAAGTATCAATATCAAAATGTTGTTTATAGGTTTCACATTTACAAAAACCCATCCACCGCTGTTTAACAAAATATACGCACCACCATATTTTAATTTCCCATCCGCCATATCGTTATTTTGCTTTTCCTTAATCATTCCAATCAATGATTCTTTTAGTAGATTTCCATTCCAAAGCAGCAGTGATATCTTTTGAATTGATATATAGCAGAGAATGAGAAATAAATGAAAAACAAAATTCCTTCTTGTATTTTTAATTTTCCATACAGAGCACAAAAAATAAATCAAAAAAAAACAGAAAATTTAAAATTCAAATATTGAATTTGAATTTAAATCGTTTTCTTGTTATTCTTTCGCACAAACGCTAAAAGAAAACTGAGGAAAATTTAATAATTGAATTAAACTAAAGTAAAACACTTGAAAGCTTTGTTATGTTTCATGGGAAATTGTCTTCCTCGTGCCATAAAATAATTTTTCTTTTCAATCTTATTCCATAATATTCGCTTGCTTCCTCTCCTACGTCTTCTGTAATCTATACAGCAATATCATGTGTTTTAATTGGGTGTGTGAATACAGAATGTAGAATATCTCATGTGCCTCTTGCCTCACTATATAAACAATTTTTTTTTATTATTATTATTCGTTTTTGGAAAGACGCCAAAATCGTATCCAACTGTTGATCCTCTGTATATTACGACTGTATCTGTATTTACTATGATTTTATTTTTATTTGATGGATAATTTAGTTTCTATTCAAACGTGAAAATCAGAATTTGACAAATTATATGTATCATCGATACATACACATTTATGTATGTATTTGAAATAAAGGAGTATATATGTTTATGCATGAGCATACACATTGTATTGTTATGTGTTATGTTATTATAAACATCAGACATGTGTTCAAAACATCACCAATTCATTTCACATTTTTGATTTGTCCTCGAGGTACAATTCTGGTTTTATGGCTTTTTCTGTATATTATGGATAAGGTACATACCGGATGAAGTAGAAATATCATTTAAGAAGATACATTATTTAAGAGGAGGTGTTTTAGATGATAATCGGTGTAATGTGTATTTTGTGTGCACGTTTACAAAACTGATATAAATCATGTTTGTCATCATCGAATAATTAATAATTTATTACATAATATCTAGATGATGTACTCGTATGGCACAACATTAACAATATCATTTTTTCATGAATTTGATGAGAAAAGAATGTACGTATTTCGAGAAAATTGATTTTAACTTTCATGTAATCGTTAACAATAAAAAGTAATCGTCATATAGATTTTAGTTATCATCTATTTATTTTAAGAATTTCTTGAATTAGGTATTTGGTAAAGTTCGTGGCTTTTTTGAAATGAAAATACAAAACATATTTTTGTTGTTAGAACGAATTTTTTCGTTCGTTATAGACGAGAAATTTATCCAAATAATTTTTACAGGTTTCTGTTCTATACCAAGTTGCAGACTTAATATTTTCATCTAAAACAACTAATAACGTGGAAATAATTTTTTACAGAACGAAATAAATTAAAATCTGACGATGCTGCTAAACTCCACAAATCTTTACTTCGTTGTTAAACATATGTGTGATTGTAGCGCAATTGTTATTAAAGACGGGGATTCCAATTAATTCCTGCCACTTTCCTTTAATTATCCAGTAGTGACAAGATGCTTCCATATGCAGTGTCCCAAATTTGTACATTTTAAAAATTGCAATAGTTATATGACACCGCCCCGTGAAGTTGATTTTTCGTTTACCGATGTAAAGTTTTTAACAAAAGTTGTTAATTTGAAATTTACGTGAGTGTTGATTTAATTTTCTTTCGACAAAAAATTGAAGACAAAGGATTAACCAAATAAAGAGTAAATCGTTGAAAATCTAATAAACTTATATTTAATCGGAAGCGAAAAAATTAATATTTAGCATACCAATAAATTGGCGCAATTTATAAGCGCCAAAAAGTCAAATTTCTGGCATTATAAGAATTATTTGTTAGGACTTATTGTTAGGTTAATAATTTTTGAAACCACAATTTATGGGAGTAGAAACAAATATTTATTCGAAACCATATAAAATATTGTGACGCAGACTATTGGAATCTACAAGTGGATATAAGCAACACACAAAGATTCGTTAACTTTGCAGAAACTGATAAAAGGGATGGTATCGCTCGTACAACGTTTACTCATATCTAGAGTGATGTATTTTACAATTATTTCAATTTTATTTTAATTATTTCAATTTAATTTTATTTTATCTAACCTAATTTTAATAATCGTCGGGTTCCAAAATATGTTGGTCTTTATCAATATCCAAATATGCAATGCCGAAGGTGTTCCGTTTTTTTCTCGTACAAAACTCACGCTGTTTATACGGAAAGAAACATGGGAATTACATAGGAATCCATAATACTCTTCAAAGAGAAGTGTCTCAAAATTTCTGATGTAATGTATGATTCTCATCTGGAAATGGAGGGATGAATATGTTGTGACTAACACCCGACTTTGTATTACCACGAATCAATACATAGATCTCGAATACACCACACTTGATTTCACCAAAAGATTAAACTGACCGGACTTATAAAAATTTGTCTTGTAAAATCAAAAAACATTATCCTTGGTTAAATTTAAAAAGCTACAATGGCACCTTGTTGGTTAAAAATTTAATCGTAAATTTTATTTAAATCTTTGCATTCTTTGTCGCAAGGATCTGTAGCGCAAGGGTTGTTTCGATCACGACAAGAAACACTGCACAATTATTTCTTAACGGACAATCCTCAGTACATATAATTCTTTATAAATGAACAATTCTCGATATAAAGAATTATTACAAATAATATACAACAATCTTGTATACGCAAATAATGTGCATAACAACTTGTACATACATAATCATACAACAACACTTGTATGTACAAAATTGGTATAAGTAAAATAGAATTGAGAAAATAATAGGTAGGGGTTAAAAGTTCGCGGCCTTTTTCCCGGTAGATGGCTTTCCATTCATATATCTCAGTAACCATTGATCGTGCAATTCTAGGTGTATTTGAAAAATGGAGTTTTAACTTGTACTTTGACATACAAAACATTAAAATCGGTGAAGTGAAATAAAGTTACAACATTTTAAACATGGAGATAAATAATGAAAATATTCGATATATTTTACAATTTTATTACGACAAAGGTAAAAACGCGGCTCAGGCTTACGAAAAAATTTGTGCTGTCTATGCTTGAGAAAGTGCTTTATCAAAATCAGCAACAAGGAAATGCTTCAAGCGCTTTCGTTCTGGAAATATGGATGTCAAAGATGCACCTCGCTCTGGTCGACCAACCACTGGAAAAGTCGATGAAATCATGCAGAAGACCGGCATATAAGCAGGCATGCAATTGGAAAAGAACTAAATATTTATCACAAAACAGTTTTACCCCATTTGAAAATGGCTGGATACAAAAAAAAAAGCTTGACGTTCGGGTACCACATGAAAAATGTAATGAACCAGAATTCTATATGCGAAACGCTGCTGAAACGGAACGAAATCGTGCCATTTTTAAAGAAAATTATTACTAGTGATGAAAAGTCGTACGAACAACGAAACTGAAAAGATACGACAACGTTGTGCGAAAAAGATCATGGACGAAACGAGGTAAAACTTCCCAAACGGTATCAAAGCCAGGATTGGTGCCAAGAAAGGTAATGCCGTGTGTTTGGTGGGATTGGAAAGGAATCGGTGCATTATGAAGTGCTGCCACCGGGCCACACGATTCTATTCTAATCTTTACTGTCAGCAACTAACGCGTTTAAGGCAAGCCAGTTAAAACGTCCAGAATTGATCTGCAAAAAGGGCGTTTTGTTCCATCATGATAACGCTAGACCACACATCATTGATGACCCGGCAGAAACTGAGAGAGCTTGGCTGGGAAGTGTTGATACCCCCACCATATAGTCCTGACTTTGCACCATCGGACTACCACTTGTTCCGGTTCATGCAGAACCATCTTAATGGTTTTACATTAAGTTCAAGAGCCCTGCGAAAATGAGTTGTCTCGATTTTTCGCCTCTAAACTACAGAAGTTCTACAATGATGGGACCATGGCTCTACCAGAAAAATGGCAAAAGGTCATCGATCAAAATGGCACATATTTTTATAAAGTTCATTTGAAATAAGAAAATTCTTTGTTTCAATGTCACCCAAAAAAGGCCACGAACTTTTTCCCTAGCCCTTCAACAAATTCATTACAATAGCCTCTACAATCAAATCATTTAGAGATGCATAAAAGTCGTATTAATTTTGCAAACCAAAATCAAGTAAAACGCATCCACACATACATTAAGCCATTGCACAAGAGATGCATGTCAAACATTTATATTTAATAAAACATATTTTAAAAGGATGCACCGAAATATTTTGGTGCAGGTATATTGAAAACAAAACCAGTTTTGGATTGTTTTTGTTTTCGGTGATAGGCAAGAAACTGAAGATAAAAAATATTTTCTGTCTATTCGATTTTTGGAATTTGATCTCACCAACCAACTTAATAATAATAAAAATCATTTTGTATAAATAAAAGTTTTTATTGGTCTTATGAAAATCTAATTAAAGTTTTTTATTTATATTTTAATATTAAAATTATTAAAGTGCTGCATCGGGTGACAGAACTACTTCAATAGATCTCCCAATTAATAATTATTGGAAAAAGTTTAGGCATTGTGTTTTTTCATATAGTCCAGGCGGATTGGACTGTAGAGATCCCGAATGTTGGTGAAATAAAATTTAATAAATGATCTGGGGCTCTATTCTTGAAGTATTACGAAAATTTTTGGTACCGAGTTAGTGTTAAAGTATAACCAAAATCTTAAAATGGTATTCTTGAAATTGGATTCCGAAAAATTTCGCAACGGAACGTTACTAAAATTTTCGTAATGGGTTTTTCGTTCCTTATTTCATTTTCGTAATAAAATTATTTAGATTTTTTTTAAATATTCGTAGTTAAAACGTAATAATTTGGAAAATTAGGATTAATTTTTTAGAATTACCCCGGCTTTAATTTTTTATAAATACAACTCTATTTCTATTTGATGTCCAAAATATGTTTTGTTCGAAATAATAATAAACATTCTATTTTTTCCTTAACATTTTATTTCCTAAAACAAAAGACATTTGTGTTTAACCCGCTTCTATTCTTAAAAATATGGGAAAATCTAGAATTGGTAATTTGGGATGAGTTTTTTTAGGTTTGACCACGTTTACTACTACTATTTAGTTTATATTTCGGAAATCCATAATTTTTATGTAAGCAAATAATTTATGTTATAAAATAAAATATTAAAAATTTAAAATTTAATAATAAATTATTTAAAATTTAATAATATTAAGCACAAAATACACAAAAATAATTTAAAAAACGTTCGTTTTAATCACCTCATTACGAAATGTCATTATTTTTTATTCCCCTCTTTCTTATCTTCGTAAGGGTTTCAAGAATACACAAATTTATGATTTCTCTATTACGATTACGAAAATAGTGTTACGAAAATTTTAACTACCGAAAATTGTCGTAATAGTTCAAGAATAGAGCCTCTGATCTTTTTCTTGTTTGAAATTCCATTTACAATATTTTAACGTGTATGAAGTTTCTAACAATTAACAACAAATACATTAGTATTAGTAGTGTGTTATACAGCAGGTAAATAATTTTATAATCAAAAAATAATACATAAATAGTTAAAATTACAACATATTGCAAATGAAAATAAAAAAAATAAAACTTTTAATAATAGCGATCACGATTATCGTAATACGGACATTTAATGCTGTACAAAACTTTTAAAATATTTAAATAATTGCATCAAATTTTTAAATTCAGGGAACTTAAAATCGACAAAATCACAAAGAGACCGACCATTATTATCAGATAATATAAGGCAAATGTTATAAAAACCCAAGAGGCATTTTAATATGAAAACAAGGAAGCTTTTGTTACTGGCTATGCAAATTTATACGTAATTTAGAGGTTCACTGCCTGTATTGGAGATTGCCAAAATCACAGAGTTCTCGGGGTCTCACCTATACGATTAGATAGCTAATAATATTGCCTTTGTTCAAAAATAGTGTGATGTTAATACGGAAATAAAGAAGCTTTTGTTTTTTTATGAATCTATACGTAATTTAGAGGTTTACTGTACTGGAGATTGACCAAATTACATATATGATTTTGTTGCCTAATTCATTTTGAATTACCCGGGGAGATATGAATCTGGGTCTTCGCTCTCCACGCTCACTCCCTTCCTTTAATGGCTATAAAATTATTGTAATTAATTCTAATTATATAATAATAAAATTTTCTACAAAATTATAAACTTTGATTAATAAAATATTATTGCTTACAATAAAACAAAATTGACGGATTTATGTATTGCTGATCTGGGAAATTTTTTCAAATGATCATATATTTTCCAAATGTTATTGAGTCTTTGAACAACGGCTGTATAGTGTTTTCCCAAACAACTCCAAATAGTAATTGTAGTTCACTATTCCTTTTAAAAATAAAGTGCCGTTTTTCAATTTAACTTGATCGTGTATCTCGCATATTTTTATGTGGTAGTTTTCATTATTATACGATTGTACATCGGTAATCGCTAAACCGTAGTTCCTTACTATTTTAACAACTTCTAAATTGGTACCACAACTAGAAGACATCGAAGCTCCAAAAGAAAAAAAACTTCCAACGTTGCGAACAGTATTTTCTTTCATTCACACTAAAAATGTCGAAAGGCAAATAACAACTAAGTAAATTTCTTATACGAACCACACCTTCCTCATTACACTTTTGGTTTATCGTGATTGGTTGAGGTATCATCTTGTTTCCACTCCATAAACTTTAGAATTACCGTTTTTCATTATAGAGACTTGCTCGATATTAAACCGTTTAATAAGTTGATCCTTTTTAATTGATTTGTTTAATTTTTGATTTTGATTTTATTTTATTAAGCACATTTTACCGATGTATTTTGGTGAGTTATTGAAAGTCGTTTGCTTATTTTTTTATTCCACTGTTCTTGGTTAAACAAGTCATCTGGAAGACATTTTCGTTTGATAGTTATAGGTGTAAATTGTAATGGCTCGAACATTTTAATTGGTTTCAATTTTTATTCATTTCTCAATTTTAATATATTTACTACTCGTCCAATTTTCATTCGTTTATTTTTAAATAATGTTTTTTTTACAGCGCTGGAAATAATTCCCGTGACTTCACTGCGAAAAGAAATTTGCCCATAAAATAATATACGAAACTTCTTTTTAATAATAAATTTAACAAAATCGTTGGAATAAATTTGTTTGATTTACTTCTTCGTTCTCTCTCTACCTTTTTTTTTACTTCATGGGAAATACCTTTCTATTTTAAATAAAACGGGTTTGCAGTATTCTCCTACCAACTATGGACATTTTGAATTAGGACCTCCTCGGGATTATAATTTCCGGTTTCGGCGTAATTTTCCCTATAAATTTTTCTCAGTGTTTGTGCAAAGGAATCGCACATTACCGAGCACATTACCGAAAGCAAAATTGTCGAAATAATTCGTCAACACAGCTTATAGATTGAGCACAAAGAATTAAGCAAAAAAAAATCTAATATTAAATTGCGATGGCCGGGAGTTGTACTAAGCAATTTTTTTTATTTGGACAGTGATTATATTCACAAAATGTGAACAACAAATAAATATTAAAACAAAATTTTTCATATTCATACGTTATGTTTGAATGTAATTAATTCTGCAATTGGAATTATATTATAATTAAATTTTATATTTTATTTTATTACACATGCGTAGTACTGAATTCGTTCATATTTATTTTCTTTATGGCAAGTTGGAATTTTAATTATTCCACCGGTTGCGTCTAAATGTACGATTACTGAATATATATATATATATATATATATATATATATATATATATATATATATATATATATATATATATATATATATATATATATATATATATATATATATATATATATATATATATATGTGTATATATATATATATATATATATATATATATATATATATATATATATATATATATATATATATATATATATATATCGATTATCATCAGATTGCATACAGCATTGGAAATAAATATCCACTAAATCACAATCATGAACGAGACCATTTGTTTTACAAAATTCTTATTTAATTTTTCGTAAGACAAGACGTCTTGAGTGTTACCTTTTTAATATAGACCGATATCGGTTGCACTTACTAAATTCAAATACATAGTACGACCTGTTTTATGTTCCGAAATTTATTTCACGACTGCCTACGTATGCCCCGGTATTGAAGAAATACCTTTTTATCAGAATGAATAATTTCACCTTCATTACCTTTTGTAAATGCTTGTACTTCTGCCGAGTTATAACAACCATAAACTAGCATCTTAAAATTTTTCTTAGGAAGCTTATGAATCGTTTGGAATGTAACGACGCACACACTTTTCTTTTCTATTTAAAGATTGTAAATTATGTCTCTAATTTCATCATTGCTTAGCATTTCTAGAAGAGAAGAAACCTAAGAACCTATTTTGCATGAATCTTTGTAGAATTCTTACGGCGTAAATTATTAACAAATTTTGGAACTATTTTAAGGTTTTCTTTATCATTCTCCATGTATCGGTGTTATTATGTTGTCCATCATCGTTTAAATACTGATGTTCTGGTGGCGCCGATTTTTTTTTGCTGGTCAATAAATTCCCATAAAATGCCGTCAGACAAGCATATGAAGTTAGCCTAGTTTTTCATCCCAGAAAAAAAAATTCCTCAAACAATACTATTTCATTTCATCCCACTTTTAAATTTATTACTCAACACAAAATATTCATCCCAGATTTTTTTCATTTAATTGTAGTTTTTGTACTCTACGTATGAGTAAATGATTGATTATAACTAGTTTCTCTAAGTAATACGATTTGTACGTAATAATTGTTTGTTTTGATTAAAGAAAGTGATTGATCCTGTTTTGAGTTGGTAATAGTAAGAGCTTACAATTGCTAAGAGGGCAGTATCAGCCGTATGACATTATTGGCGCAAATGGCCAAGTTCCATATGGTCCCACATAAGAATATGGAAAAACATAACCATTTTTCTAGAAACATGATTCTTTATGTTTTGAATAACCTATGGTACGGACTAATTGTGGACAGTCGGACAGCACCAGCCGAATGGTCGGATTCGCGCTAACGGCCCGCTTCCATATGGCCCAATATAAACATTATTAATTGCCACTCTCATAGCAACATGATTTACCGGAAAATATTTATATTGTTTTGAGTTGGTAGTAAGGGCTTACAATCACTAAAAGGGCAGTACCAGCCGTATGGTAGTATTGACGCAAATGGCCAAGTTCCATCTAGCGCTATTTAAAAATAAAAGAAAATCGTGCCATTTTCCTAGAAACCTGATTTGCCGGAAATAATTCTATATGTTTTGAATAATGTATGGTACAGACTAACTGTGGCCAGTTGGACGGTACCAGCCATATAGTAGGATTCGCGCAATCAATCAGCTCCCATATGGCCCAATATAAAAATTAATAATTGCCACATGGAAATAGCAAGGCCTTACAATGACTGAGAGAGTAGTACCAGTCGAATGATAGTATTGGCGCAAATGGCCAAGTTCCATATGATCCCATATAAGAATATGAGAAAATCATTACATATGGAAGCTGACTGATTGGGCGAATCCTACTATATCGCTGGTACTGTCCGACTGGCTACAATTAGTCCATATCATAGGTTATTTAAAACATAAAAGCAATTTCTGGTAAATTATGTTTCTAGGAAAATAGAATGATTTTTTCATATTCTTATATGGGACCATACTACCATACTGCTGGCACTGCTCTTTTAGTCATTGTAGGCCATTACTATTACCAACTTAAAACATTATCAATCTTTCCCGACAAATCATATTGCTAGAAGGGTGGCAATAATACATTTTAATATTTGGCCATATGGAAGCTGGCCGATTGCACGAATCCATACGGCTGGTGCTGTCGGACTGGTCATAGTTAGTCCGTACCATAGATTATTCAAAACAAAAAAATTATTTCCGGCAAATCATATTTCTAGGAGAATGGAACGATTTTCTCATATTCTTATATGGGACCATAAGGAACTTAGATTTTGGCGCCAATACTACCATACGGCTGGTACTGCCCTCTTGGTGATTGTAAGCTCTTACTATTACCAACTCAAAAGAGTGTCAATCACTTTCTTTAATCAAAACAAACAGTTATTATCTTCAAATCATATTACTTAAAAGAGAAACTATTTATAATGAGTTATGCATGTACAAAACAACAATTAAATGAAAAAATCTGGGATGAATATTTTGTTGTTGAGAAAAAATTTAAAAATTTGTTTCGTCTTATACAAGTTTAAACAGAAAAAAATAGGATGAGATGAAATAGTATTGTTTGAGGAAATTTTATTATTTTTATGGGATGAAAAACTGGGCTTACTTCATATGCTTCGTCAGACTCGAAAATAATATTTTTGTTCATTTCCGGAAATTAACAGAAATTAACTAACAGACTAGATGTTTTAAAATAATTCAGGTATTGCAACGTCACACGAAACAGGGTTTTCAATGTTTTTTACACGTTTCCTCCACGTTTCCTTCCATTTGCAAGTGTTTGGTTATTAAAACTTATGTGTCGAAGATTTCTATCTAGAAAACTTACAGGATCTTCAGATATGGAATTCAATGCAATAAAAATAACTTCTGTGCTTATTTTCTTTAATTTCTTATGATTATATTTTATTTTGGTTTTGTGTATTATCAATTAAGAGCAAACATACGTTCTACAAAAACTTATTCTTCTATATGAAATGATATGATAGAGGCGTACAGGCCAGCTATAACGGCGATCCTAGGTACGTTACCATAATCCTGAAATATCAACATTCAAATAACAAATTATATCTGAATGCGAATAATATTTCAGCATCATGCGGGCCCAGACCCTGCCTGCATCCTTAACAGATAGGGTTAATTAAGAAAGGATGTTAGTCACAGAAACAACTAGGGCGAACCGCAGCAAAGTTATTTTCTAACTACTTAAATATATTAAAATGTTAGTCTCAATTATATTCACACTCTAGATTAGATTTTGTTAGTTTATTAATTTGGGTTAGTTGTGGTTGAGGTAAAGGATATTAATATTCATCATATGTATTCGGCATCAGTCATAATAGACTGGTTAGGTTATTTAATTCACATCTACGAGTCATCTTATCATACGCCACTTGTAACCTTAGTTTTCCCTATCTTCCCATCCAACATCATCTAACCGAGGGACTTCACGTTCGTAATGACTCGGCAGTATTATCATACATATGATGACCTAAATATTCCGTTGATATTGTAAAAAAATTTTTTTTTTAAAATTTAAAAAATATTAAATTCGGTATTGTCATTCACCTATATTTAAATTTATCCAACTAAAAGCAGAGTTAATTTATATCTAACGTTCACACAACTTCACTAAAACATAACCTGAATTCAACCAGAAGAGATCGTCGAGAAACTACATTCCATAGCAAAAAGTCTTTGGATCGTTAACATATTTGATTGTATTAAGTTTATGCTCAAAGCGTAAGGCGTAAGTAATTAAATACACCCCCTGATCAAGAATGTTGCAATCACAATCTTCCCTGACCTTCCGGTATGTTAAATATTTTTTTTTAATAATAATAAAAATAAATTGAATTATATTTGCCGACAACTTTATTGTTTTAAGTCAGGACTTTCGACAAAATTTTAATTTATAGAATTGTTTAAAGTTAGGAAGGAAAAATTATTAATTTATTAGAATAATTATAAATAAAAACAATCAATTATTTGATTGATTGATTGATCAGAATGCGCAGCCAAGACCAATCAGGGATCCCAGACACGCCGGGCCCACCGTACACCGCCCTACACACAACAAGATGGAGGGACAGGAATGGTCACCAGACATGACAGACTCGACCCGGTCACAGAAACCCAAGCATTCCACAGCTAGTAAAGGTCAAGACGGCACAATAACTCCTCCCTCTGGATACAATCAGTAATCAAGATCCTAAAAAAAATTTAATTGGTAAATTTCCTGAAACTAAACTTCACTACTATGAGTGACCAACCATTTCCTCCAACTCGAGAAAATAATATGATTATAATTATAATCTAATTACTCATACCATGCAAAACCAAATCCAGTTCCCATTAGCCGAAATTATAATTAATTTAATTTAACAATAATAATTTATTATTCAGAAGTTGAATAATTGGATAGAGGAATAATAATAAAATTAGTTAATCTCTGAAATAAAAATACGGCAAGTAGAAGACAAATAAATAAAATGCGGTTTGTATGCATGCAGGCCCAAACAACGAAGACATGAAAAAACACCCCCACACAAATGCCATGGAAATCATCATTTGTTAAGATCTTTCCCGACCCTACACATCCACATCTCACACATGGGGAGGAGAAACAAACCCCCAGTCACTCGAGCATAAACTATGCCTATCCACCCTCAATTCCGACAAACTGCTTTCACCTTCTTCTTGATTCAATCCTCATTCAGAACTTCACCATTCCGATGATCCGTACAATATACAGAACAAAACTGTGTATATACACGTAGAGTGGATAACCTCGAGAAGAAAAATGATCGAAACTCCTACTCTTCATGCAAACGACAACCACGCTCTACACACTTTATAAAATGGTAAATATCTAAACGAAAACTACCCCAAAATAAAAAAACAATTATCTAAAACCAAAGATAAATAAAGTTCACGCTAAGGAGTACGTAAATCTATCTCTTCACCGTACCTACAAAAGACAAACTGATAAAATCATTATTTAGAATGGTTATTAAATGACTCTAAAAAAAATAAGATTGATACCTATGGATATGGCGGGAAAAGTAGTAAGTCTAAACGGAGATTTAAATAATAATGTAACTAGATGGTGGGCATACGTTAAAATATCAATATGTGATATAATAGATTATTTTAATGAATCGAAAATGCCTTTATGTGAACGGCACAACATATTAAAGGCCAGCTGGCTGTACGCAATGGAGTCGTACCGGGCCATCTAAAAAACCGAGTTTTGAGGCAAGTTATACAATCTGCCAGCAATGACAGATAGCCCACATGAAGTGAGATTAGACCAGTTGAAGAAATCAAACAAAAACTGGAAATGTAATGGTACGTGTAAGCCCGGCCCAGGCGACAAATATAAACACGGGGAGTGGCTTGCTTACTAAAAATTTGTCGGTAATTAATAACAACATGAAAATTGTGCACTTTTCTACATGGGTTTTAGTTAGAATTACATATTTATTTTTTAGAAAACCGAACCTTGAATTCATAAGCTGTACCGAGCTCAAGGAGTAATGGGGTAACCGGAAAAACTATTTCATCAGAGTACGGTTCAGTGATTATTCAAGATTTGTGCCATGCACAGACAAAAATTAAATTGCAATACGATGATGTTATATCGACAAAACAGGAACTTGCATTTAAATCCATGTTTATTAATGGTAAGTAAATTAAAACTAAAAATGAAAAATGAAAAATTTATTTTTTTCTAGCCGGCCCAGAATCGGAGTTACCGATCAAATCATCGGGAGCGAAATTTCCAAATAGACGAAACAAGCGAAGATGATTATTATAATTTATTATTTGTCATGATGGCCTTAAATAATTTGTTCCATTTTTAAATAAATTTATTAATTCCGCTACACCAATCCAATATAAATATAATATGCTGCGTTTTTTTGAAAAAGCTGCTCTAGACCGCGATAAATTATATTTTGATTTTTTAAACAATTCACATATTATAGCTTATACTATCAATATCTTGCATTATATTATCGAATAAAGTTTATTTATGCTTGTTCTCAACAACTCTGAACAACTCTTGATATTATGTAGAGTACAACAGAGTTCATCAAAAAACTTAATAATTCCTGAACTGACGAAACAGGGAAATTTTTTTAGTACACAATTTTTTGATTGTTTCTTACTTCATTTACAACTGGAAATTTGAAAGAATGAAAATGAAATGACTGAATTGTATTTTTAATAAGAAAAAATGGATATCTTAATGTTTACTGGTGAAATTAATTAATTTATTTTAATATTGGATATGATTGTGTTTAATTATAAACCAAAAATTAAATGTCAAAATGATTGTCTTGAAGTTAGTTAAAGTTGTTGTTCTAAATTTTTTTGTTCAAATTTTCCTGTATTTTCCCTATATTTTATCGCGGACTCGAACACCATATTTCAAAAAAACGCAGCTATAGCTGCCTTATTCTGAAAAACAATCGGGTTGAGTTCGCGATACCTTTTTTCGAATTTGCCCAATTTAAAATTAAAAATTTAATTTTTTTTAATTGAATAATTTGGATTTAATAGTAATCTATGTATAACCAAAAAAATACATCATAAAAGTTGTATAGTTTTCGTGTAATATCGTTGTTCTGTATAGTTCTGTATAATAACGGAGCAGTTCAGAACTATACAGAACATCGATATATTACAAGAAAACTATACAACTTTTATGGTGGATTTTTCTTGTTACACTTAGATTACTATTAAATCAAAGTTTATTAATTTAGTAAAAATTAAATGGCACAGTGGTTAATGCTTTGGCGTTTGGATCGGAAGGTATCGGGATCGAATTCCGATTGGTGCAGGATGCAAAAAGAAATTTTCATCAACAGATTACGATCTGTGATTAAAAGTGATTAAAAGGAACACAACTACGACCCCTATCGGCGTGCAAAACTCCAGTACTATGTCCAGTACTATGTCCAGTACTATAGGCCTGGCATGGAGCTATGCAATGCGCAGATCGTAACTTAAATCGGTTCTATGGCCGTACGTCTTCGAGTTGGCAGAACTTGCGTAAAGTAAGACGAGAAAAATGAACCGCGAAAGAGCAGGAAGAGTGCCTCGGCCCCAGAAAAAGATTGCATGGATTGCATGGAAAAAAAAATTAAATTGTACAAATTTGAAAAAAGCTTTCGCGAAATCAACCCGGATTGTTTTTCAGAAAAACGCAGCTAAAGTTGTCAAAACAAACAGCGAGGCAATTCTTATATGTAAATCGACAATGAGGCAAACTAGTCGCAATCGGTTAGTAGAGCGAAAGCTGCGAATAACCGGGAGTATAGCGTACAATCTTTATATGTACTTATATGCTTTAAACAAAAACCAAAACTGGGAAAAAAGTATAAGTCGATTTATCAAAATAATTTCTTGGGTAATAAAGCTACAAAATACGGCCAGTTCGCTAAAAAATTGGCAAAAGTGAAAATTAGACAATACTGCTTACTTTTCCAAACGGGACTAATCATATTGCCGGATTTGCTATTTCTTGGAGCTAGTCTGGATGGAATTATTTTTAATGGTGATTTTTACGGCTACGGATTTACTGCCATCTTTGCCATATCTATTTGTAAACAGTCGACAAAATTATGAGTTGAACAAAACACCATTTTCTGATGATTTATGTGATTTATGCATATATTCTTCGATGATAAAACATTTGAAGTTGTAAAAGTCCCAAAAGATTTGCTCTTTTTAGATATATTTATTAAAACTGTATGTGCAATTTATTTTGAAACTTTGATTTTGTATATTATTAAGACTGATAAAAAATTATATTTTTAGGTACAATATATAAAAAAACTGTATAGCATATAACTGTGTATGAATTTTAAGAATATAATTGTTTTCAATAAATAAAAATGTACTAAAACGTATATATGATAATAAATGTAATATTATTATTAACTATATTTTAATATTTCAAATGAAATAAATTTGTCATCCTTTAATATAGGAGTATTTAAATTGAAATAGCACATATTACCGTCATAACGTCATCTACTCGTATATAAGGCAAGATAGATAAAGCAACTTTACTTGATAATATGTTCAACATGAACACGAGCACTGACAATCTGGGTATTTTTTCGTACTTCGGATTTAAATTGAATATAGCATAAAAAGTCAGGTCTTATCACTTCGATGCCAGTATTTAATAATTCGTTTGCAATAATTAATCCCTTATCGTTTTTATTTCTGTATAATCCAAAACGGTCATTACATTTTGAAATTTTTTAAGTAATACGGAAGCCTTTTAACATTCTCCTCCCTTATCTGCCACAGACTCGTTGATTTCATTGCTTTTGCGAATTATTGTATTATATCTACAAAATAATGCTTAACACTTTTGTGCGAAATTTGAAAGTCGATCGTTATTTCAAGAGCAGTTGTTTAGTAAAACTTCTCAAAGACATTGTACAATTTTCGTATGGTCTAATAATTTTAGTCGCTACTACCATGGCATTTAAAATGGCAAGTGTGGGAATTCCAGTTTTTGTGTTAAGTTTGGTGTCAGTTATGGGACACTGACACCAAACTTAACAGACATCACAAAAACTGTATTTTCTAAATTTGCTTGGATTATTCCACATTGAACTCCAAATGAAATTGGATTGGTCCCCATTATCTCTTTTTCATCATGTGCAACACAAACATGGCAATTCTCCGGTTCAACGGGCGTCTCGACGCGAGTACTAAAAGTATAAAACAAAATTACAAATATAAACATACAAAGATGGAAAGTAGGTATTATGACTTACAAATTTTGGCGAGATTTTAAACGATCCTTTATCTTCTTGTAATTTCGTGAAAATATATGGTTTTGGTAAATTTTTAGAGGATAAATCTCCTTTTTTTAACCCCACTTTCCTATTTACATTCAGTCTACTTACGGGGCACAGCAACTCATCAGTTTTGAAATGATCACTACATATTACAAAATACTTTGGAAATGGTTTACCTATTTGAAGTGCGATCATCCACCTTCGAAGTTCAATTTTGTTTGCCAAAACCTCTCTCGGAATTGAATGTATCCGAACACCACAATGCGCTTTACTGAACCAGTTATTTCTGTTTTTAACTGCATTTATACTAACCAAAGTTCTGTAGCAAAAATATAATGAATATAAGTATGTGGTAGTGCAAAAATCAAAGCATAGCACAAAAAACTCACTTATTTTCTTAATGAATGGTACTTTTTGAGAGCAATAAGTTTTGCTTTTCTTATTAAATTAATTTTAATTATTATTATTAACAATTTACTTGTGTTTTAAACTCACAAACTTGTAATTTTACGGTATCAGTCAACATTTGTACTGAAATTAAAATAATATGTCAAATTTGTATCTTTTTCGTAGTGACAAACTTTTCCGGCAGAGCACAGGGGTACAAGTCTCAATACTTTTCAAAATATTTGCAGCTTCTATAGAAGCTGCCACTTTTTATGAACCGATGTCGGCCAAAATCACTGAGATCTCCAATTAATGAATATTTTCGAGCAATGTGTAACAAACTAAGATTTCTTTTGTAGAAATTTAGAATGAAAACCAACCACACCAAAGGTTCTGTACTCTATACTTTTAGAATAAATTTAATTTTTTCATGCGCCTGCATATTAGTATTTAAAATGAAACGGAACTTTGAATAATTTAATGTGCTCCTGTATTTAAAGTTTTATGATTTTAACCAGCTAAAACACACGCCCATCACATCGCCAACCGATCATCTGGTCCGTAGTTAGTGATTATTTGAGTTGACCACCATTCCAGTTATAGAGATAACCCTCAGTGGTGAGACTGAAAAATTATTCTATTCATTGTGTTAAACAAATCGATGGACAGCTAGAAAAATTATCTGAAACTCTTAAATTTATATTTGACTGCTGCAAGAATTTATTGAAGTACTATTTTGTATATGTCTCCTAATTATATGTTTAACTTTTTGTTTTATATTTTTGATCACTGCTTCAACCTTTTAAAAAACAGCATTTATATCGCTTAACGATAAAAATTATTTTATGTCGCTTTTTTCTTTCGCTCAATAAAGTTTGATTCTACCCGGTGTAGTATATAAATTTTCGAGGACGCCTAACAAGATCGATAAAAGGGGGCTTTTCCTGAACAAAATCTGAAGAAATAACCCCTAGAGGGGTTTACGAAATGTAAATTAAATCTGTCAGATTTTGTGTAGTGTACCTGTATAATAAAATAATTTGGAAATTTGATGCTAATCGCGTTTTCTTCGAATATTATTGTCTCAAATACTTCTAATCAAATCATATTAAATTAGAGGTCGGTAATAGCTACGTTTTCTTTTACCGACAAATTAGAATTTTAGCTAAAATTTATTTTGGTCAAGGTAAAATAATAAAAATGGGTTTCTATCTTCAATTTGCAGCTTTTAGGCTATGTACACAATTAAAAATATGAGCAAGCTAGAGCAAGTTAAAAAAATACTATTTTTATCAAAAAAACGGTAATGTTAAACTTTGAATGACGTTGATAGGTATACGATGTTGTCAAATTATTTAAATTTAAATATGTCCAGCACATCGATGCAAATTGTTCAGTGGATCAAAACTAAAGTCAACTCTATGCTGCAGCGACTGTATAATTTAGACTTAACGTTCGTAAGTTTTGTAAACCATGATAACAGCTACAGATGAAATGGATAATCATATTGCCTTACATTCTTTCTTTCAAAATGATTGCTTTTTAAGGCTTTGTTTAACAAATGATACCACCGATTGTCCAGTCTGTTAAATAATTTCGAAACAAATGTCCACCTAAGCAAGCTGTAACGTAAGTGAAAACAAATTATTCAATCTCCTGTGTACTATTTCTCTAGTGTAACGCTTTAGCGCAACCAAACGAATCGCGTAAACTTTGAAATAAGGATTTTAAAATGGAAAGTCTACCGCTACATTTAGTACCGTTTTGGTAACGCCAGACCGCAGTGTTTTTGTTGCAAAAACACAAGATATTTCTACGCTGGTAACAACCCGACACGCAGAAATTTAAAAACGAGTTTTATTTAATGTCCAAATAAAATATAGTTTTATTACATATATTATTAAATAATCTGAAATAATGTTCTGTTAACACCAAATCACCAAATAATATTATAATTAAAAATAGTAAATTTATTTAAACTTTTTATTTTCTAACTATAAAAGTGTGTGTCTCATATAAAAAATTATCTCTTACAGAGCAGTATACCTAAATATGTCGATCTGATTGTTTGTACAAATTGTGTGGGTGTATTGTAATTAAGGTAACGTATACGAGTACGTATGTTTACGTTTTCATTTCACTTAAAGTAAACTCACTCCTTAAAGTGAATTCCACTGAAGTCGGATTTTCGAAGGGGTCAATAAGCGTGTTGCATTGGTCAATTTTCTTTATATTTTAATCCGAAATGGATTCGTCTAAATCAAAAACATTTTAGATTTACGGATGCAATTTTTAGTACTAAAGGTTTATACTAATACATTACAAGTGATATATCAAGCGGCATGATCTGATGCAAATATTATATTTATAATATAAAATATAAATATTAATAAAAACGTGAAATATATAAATATACATACACAAAAAACATTTCAACTTACCAACTTTGAAACCAAATTAAATTTTAGCTGTTCCAAAACTAAATCCATATGTACTTATGCAAATGCATACAATTAACGATTTACGATTTTTTTTAAATGGATTTGAGCGATAGGAATTTAACTTTGATTGTGATGAACATAAAATTAAATTAAACAAAAAATATTATAAATTAATTATTATAAATTTTTGTCCGCGGTTTTTTCACACATTATAAAAATTATAAAAATAAAAATATTGGAAAATGTGCGAAAAATGTTTTCTTCGGAGTACTCATCATAACAGTAGCAGAATCTACTTAAATATAAGTCTTGCTCTAACTCATATTGACTGATACCTATATGGAAATATCTACCGAAGTTTGTGTTGGTTTTTTCTTTTTTCACCAACACATTTATGCTTAGTTATTTAAAAAAAATTAGTATAGAAAAAAATTACCAAAACATCTTTAGTTCGGTATTTTTTATTTCATATGTGTGGAGTTGGCAGGACTTATATTTAACTGGATTCTACCGTCTTGCAATATATGGACTTTGTAGGTATGCAGGCCCAAAAAACGTAAACACGAGAAAAAACTTTCGTACAAATGTTATGGAAATAATTTTTTGTTAAGATTTTTTTTAACTTTATTGAACTGAACTTTGTTTATTTATTTATCTTTAATTTTGTTAAATTGTTTTTTAATTTTAATTTAGTTGTCATTTAGAGATTATAATTTTTCGCTATGATGTCTTTAATTTGATGATCGTCATATAAAATATGTATAGCATAGTAAGTGTGCATGCAAGAAGAGTAATTTCGTTCGTTATTCTTTTCTTTCATCTACTCTACATGCAGACACACAAGGTTTGCTCTATATAATATTATGCGTTGATCATAAAATTAAAGACATCATAGCGGACAATGGTAAAATTCTGAACGAAAACTAATTTCAAAATGAAAAACAATTTATCAAAATTAAAGGTAAATAAACAAAGTTTGTGCTCAGTTGACTGAACATTCAAAAAAAATCTTAACAAAAAATAATGTCCATAGCATTTGTAAGAAAGAGTTGTTTTGTACTTACGTTATTTGGGCTTGTATAAATACAAACCGTATTCTTTTTATTCGCCTTCTTCTTGGCCGTATCCAATGATAATAATTACTCCGGCTATTATTTGCATATGTCATTTTTATAGCAGCCACTCATTGTCAGTAAAATCTTATTGAAGTATTGTTTGTTTCGTTGAAATGTCGCCAAACTACATTTTTATCTTGCTGTGTTTTACTGAAAAAATGTTGCTTGTTAAAATGTTGCGCGAGATAAATAGTTAGACCAAAATAATTTTATATCGATTTTTAACTAAAAAGTTGAACGAAAAAGCTTTGAGTTAAATGAATTAATTGTATTCACAAATAGCGCGCTAAATATTAGTTTTGACATAGAAAATTTGGTGCTCCGGATACAATCTATTGAGTGCTAATAAAAAACATGGCAAATATGTGTTCAAGTATTCGAAACAAAATTCGAATTAATGTAAAATGTATGAACACCAAATTTGATGCATTGTTATCGATATTTTGAAATTGTTTTTTGTAGAATCGACGGGATTTCCCGATTTTCTGTAATTTATCAACACATATGCAATTTCTGTATGTATAATACATACTTTACATATTGATTTCATTAGAAAATTTATTTTGATAAGTTACGCTTAAATAAGATACAATCTTTTAATGACACAGAGAATTGTTCACAGTTCAGACACATTGCGTTATTAAATGGTAATAATCCATATAACCCATAATTATCAAATATTTAATTCTTTTAACACTATGCGCCGTAGGTACTTGGCGAAACACATTAACACTTAACATTATGTCACTTGTTTAATTATTTCGCAAAAAAAATGTTTAACATATTTGTTTAAAAAGTTTAAAAATTACTCGATCGATTTCGACTTGTTAGGTCATCACCGATACTCTGGATGATGACCTAACAAGTCGAAATCGATCGAGTAATTTTTAAACTTTTGAACAAATTTAAAAAAAAAATTTTTTTTTGCGAACTAATTAAACAAGTGATATAATGTGTTTATTAAGTGAAAAAATATTTAATTCTCTGTGTGAATTAGTGTTACCTGTTGTTAGACCGAATATTACATCGTATTTCAGTATTTTTAGTTTTATATCACATTTTTCGTAATTTCAGTCACTATATCCATTCATTGGCCTCGTCTAGATGGACCAAGGAAACGTAGAAAACATTACTTCTAAGTTAGTTACATGAGTTACAATTACAGTACACATAAATAATTTTCATACAACATTTTCTAATTAATTTTTCGAAAACTGTATAAACCGTAATAGTTTTCCATTAGTTTTCCAAAAATCAGGCTACCCTCTTTTAACCATATTATGCCATTCTCTTGAAAATTTATTATAAAGAAATTCTAAGCTATATGAATTCTAAGCTATATGATCTCGAGTTGCTTATAAAAACACGTTTATGAAAACAAATGATTTATATTTATGTGCAACCCACAAAACATTTGTTTAAATTTTCTATCTACCCTGGAGTTAAGCAAATTAAATAGTGAGTTTGTTCAATTAAAAGTAGAAGAAACGAATTTCGGAGAATTACTGCACCCAAATACTGCTAAACATCATTGAATTATGTATATTAATTCATTCATTTTTCACTTAAAATATTTTTTTCATTTTTAGTGTAAATGAAACAATATAAAAACAACTTTTGTTGTTCTGGAGTAAATAGAGAATAAAAGAATAAACATTTTCAGCGTGATACAAACTTTACAATATCTCAGCAATACAATATAAAAAAGGATACATAACTAATGCATCAGCGGCCGCTTTTTTTAATAAATAGAATAACAAGCTTAAACAAAATGTACAAGTATATGGCGAGAGCAAACATTGAAAATAACCGAATGGAAAATTAGGTAGACACCCAATTTCACTATTCAAGAAAACTTATCAAGAGCAATTATGTAACTTACAATAAAAAACTAAACTGAAGAATAATCCTGAAAATATATTTTAAAATTTTAATTCGTTTTCAGATATCAATATAAGTGAGACACAGCTTCATTTCGGAAAGAAATTCCATTTCGTTTCAATTTCTGTCAATTTAAATATTTTATGATAAGAAAAATCCAAACATCAACAAAAAACGGTTCATTCGGTTTTCATAAATAAATAATAAAATTGAAGAATATGGATGGGGAGTGGCAAGTACCGCACCATACGCGCAAATTTTTGTTCCGCCAAAATACCGTCTACCGTAGGCAAGTAGCATG
The DNA here is from genome assembly GCA_963691935.1 of Nephrotoma guestfalica. Taxonomy (NCBI): domain Eukaryota; kingdom Metazoa; phylum Arthropoda; class Insecta; order Diptera; family Tipulidae; genus Nephrotoma; species Nephrotoma guestfalica. Next base: position 94,282,739 of record OY829915.1, read on the forward strand.
TTCATATGCACTTTGCAGAATATGATCTAAAAAAGACTGGAATAATCGCATTGTGACTGAACATAATTTATCATTCTCTTCTAGTAATATAAAGGGTGTTTTTTTAAGAGGTTGCCGATTTTTTTTTTGAATAAAACACATATAAAATTATGAAATGACCAAAATTTTTTTTTATTTGGTAGATAATTTTTTGGCATTTAACATTTAAACACAATTTCTGGCATATGGCTACCACGACTATTTTTCACAAATGTCATTCTGGAGGTCCAATTTTCCAGCACTTTTTCAAGCATTTGAGGGCGTATGTCAGCAATGACACGTTGAATATTGGTTTCCAAAGCGTCAATCGATTGAGGTTTATCCACATAAACCAATGACTTCACGTATCCCCACAAAAAGTAATCGAGTGGCGTCAAATCGCACGAATGCGGAGGCCAATTCACCGGACCATTTCTCGAAATAATGTTGTCGTTGAAAGTTTCTTTCAATAAGTCGATTGTTTCTCGTGCTGTATGGCAAGTGGCACCATCTTGTTGAAACCACATTTCATTCATATCCATATCTTCAAGATTTGACAACAAAAACTCATTTAACATGGTTCTGTATCGATTTCCATTCACGGTAACGCGTCGTCCTTCCTCATTTTTAAAGAAATATGGACCGATGATCCCACCAGCCCATAGACCGCACCAAACAGTACATTTATCAGGATGCATTGGTAATTCTAGAACGGCGTGTGGATTATCTTTGCTCCAAATGCGACAATTTTGTTTGTTGACGTATCCATTTAACCAAAAATGCGCCTCATCACTGAAGAGAATTTTACGGTAAAAAAATGGATCTTCGTTCAATTGATTTAACGACCAATCACTGAATTCACGGCGCAAACGATGGTCGTGTGGCTTTAATTCTTGCACCAATTGAATTTTGTATGGCACCAAACCCAAATCTTTACGTAAAATTTTCCATAAAGTCGATGGACAAAGTCCAATTTGCTGAGCACGACGACGAATCGATAAATTGTCGTTTTCTTCGACACTGGCCTCAACGACAGCAATATTTTCTTCTGTACGAACTCTTCTCATTCTTGTCGGTGGCTTGGCATCCAAAAGAGTGAATGTAGACCGAAATTTGGTAATTACGTTCTTTATGGTGGTCTCTGACGGACGATTATGTGCACCATAAAATTCACGAAGTGCTCTATAAACATTTTTAATTGAACACTGATTTTGAAAATAAATTTCCACGATTTGAAAACGTTGTTCTGGAGTTAACCTATTCATAATGATTTGCCAAACAATACTGAGTAGAAATGCCACTTTGAGCTGTCAAAACAACTGTCATAAAATAAAACGACATCTATCGGAAAAACAAACCTCCTAAAAAAACACCCGTTACCTCGAAACAACAAAAATGAAAAATAATGTTAACATGATAAAAACGTTATCATTATAGTATAAAAATGAAATGAGAGTGTCGACGTGTTTAAAAGGAAATTCCCGTTTTTCTGTTCTACATCTCTATTTTACATACATACATACATTGTGCAAAACCTAAGCAACTTTTACTCCATAATCATTTAAAATACTTTATTTATGTTTTACTGTTTTTTATAAAAAATTATTTCATAATTATTTAATCCTTTATATATAATGCTTACAAATATAGACTAAAAAACTAAGTAACAGTTAATTTTCAGTTAAAAAAATCAAATATTCATTATAATAGGCTGTGCAAAACAAAGGTAACTTCTTAACATTTAGTGTAATAACCTTCATTTTGTATTACTTCCGCACATCTGCGGGACATTGATGCAATGAGGTTTGAAATTATGATCATTCGTATATTTTCCCACTCTTCTCTGAAAGTTGTCACAAGCTTTGCCTTGTTGCGATGGCGTTTACTACCTAATATTCGTTTGAGAATCCCGAAGAGATTTTCAATGGATTTCAAGTCTGGTGATTGCACCGACAAATCCAGGGCTTGAATTCCATTAGCTGAAATCCACTCTTTAACCAGCTATGCGGTGTTTGGACATGATAAAGCGTAACCCTGTTGATTTTTGGCTTCGATTAATTACTGTTGATGAAACGTGGGTCCACCCCTACACACCTGAAACCAAAAATCAATCGAAACAATGGGTGGAAGCGTATTATTCAGATGGTATAAAAAAGTTGGAATATCGTCTTACTAAGTGTGTCGAACTAAATGGAGACTATGTTGAGAAATAAATGGTTTTTGGCAAAAAAAAATTTTCTTAGGTAGCTTCATTTTCAATCCGCCCTCGTATATATATATATATATATATATATATATATATATATATATATATATATATATATATATATATATATATATATATATAGATACATAGATATATATATATATATATATATATATATATATATATATTTATATATATAGATATATATATATCGTATCTACCGCGTAAAGAAAATTATGTGTATAGTTAGGTATACTCACTCTCTCTCACATTCTCTCTCTCATCTGCAGGAACAATGTTCCTCGTTCTCTTAGTCTTCTGTGAACTGTTTCAAACGTTCTATGATCTATTATCTGCCTATTTGGATAACGGTTTGCGTATTCAAGCTCTGCAGTTCGTCTATTCCCGTCACACAAACTATAAATAAAATGTATATTGGCGAGTTCTACGAATGTGTAGCCTGGCATATTATTAAATATTTCTGATTACAAACGCGCAAACAAATTATTTTAGAAAGGTTAACAACGTTTTTCTCAACACATTTACTAACGATTAAAAAGTATTAACTTAAATGAAATACAAATAAAATTAATGGAATCGAAATATTGTATTGTAGTATCAAATCTGGAAAGTAACGCACTACGTCTCCATCTTCAACGGATATACTCTTTGTGAATCTGTTAATTGAATGGATTAATTTATAAGAAATAATCAAATTAAAAACTTGCCATTTCTAATCTAATACAAATATGTTTATTTATAAAAATAAAAAATTACCAAACGAAATCTGGTTTCAAAAATAGCTAATCTGTAAGGCAATTTATCAATAATGAATGTGTGACAGTTTTATAATCTCCAATACCTACACAAATTAACACATACCAATTTATTCCCAGCCAGAAACAGGAATCTGTAAGATGACATAATTAATAATAAGTAGCTAGTAGGCAAAACTGTAGAATCCTTGATAATCAAATAACCCAATCGATTGTTCAACGGTTAAATTATAAAATAAATAATTCAGGAAATATTAAAATGAGCCATTCAATATTAATGTAGCATTAAATAAATTAAAATTTCCAAGCTTCTTACAAAAAAATATTAAATAGAATTAAAATTAAATTTAAAAAAGAAACTGGTAACACTACTGATGTTATGTAACTTTATAAAATTTCCGGAGAACGGACGGAGAAGGACGTCGAAAACATTGAATTTTTGAATTTAATTGATAAAATAAATTGTTTCTACTGCCAAACATCAGCGCACCAAACGTGTAGTAAATGTTTAACTAAATCATTTCTACAGAAAACAAATTCAAAACCCCACCCGAAAATTCAAACTCCTGCAGACGAGGTTGAGCATGAAGCGCAGTTTGATCCGGTTACGGAAAAATCTGAAGGTTTCGTGGTTATTGATGATCACTTTGATAAGCTTGACGTCAACGATACCACAAAATGTACGTGTTTGTAAACTACTCGTAAAGAAAAATTTTACTACAACAATAGTGACAGTTAAGTTAAGTGAAGTTAAAACTTCCATCAACATCTTCCATTTACAAAGGGTCTTTATGGTTTTAATTTTGATTCCGCTCAAAAAGTTAAGCTAATGCCGAAACACACCGTATCACACTTTGAACCTAACTGCTTCCAGAAAATGTATGTGAAGAGAGCTGCACAACTCCTAAGTAATACCATTTCAAGTGCTGTTAGAACAACGTTAAACGCTACCCCGGCATTATTTGGCAGTTTTGTTGAAAACGCGATACCAACAGCTCCTTTTATACCAAGGTTCAATGACTTGTTTGGTTACCTTAACTGTCGGCATTTCAGTTCTTCTGTACCATATGAACGCCCCTTTAAAGTTGAAAACCAAATATATACATTTTTAGAAGAAAGTTTGCCATTTTTCAGATAACATAAAAATAATATCCAAAAATGAAAATTATTTCAAATTCATAGATTGGTTACAGATTTGAAGGATAAATTTAATCTTGATTATATCTTAACAGGCCGTACTAGCCAGAATTGCCTAGAGAACTTTTTCTATTTTACGTGCGAAAGGTGGTCATAATTACATGCCAATGTAATTGTTAGGAAAATTACACTTGACTCTCCATTTCGAAATTGTATTTATGATGATACGGCCAACATCGGTTCAGATTGGAGCAGTTTTAAAGAATAATACGAGCAGAGTTTAACGACGGCAAATACATTGTATACCGATTGCGATGAATTTATAGAGAATGCATAAATCCACGTTCTTAAGGACAATGCGATAGTCTACTACGCTGGCTATTACATAAATCAGAAAATTGATTGCGAACAGTGTAAAACAAAATTGCTGAAAGTATGTCATGGAATTGATAAATCAGAATTTTTTATTAATCAGAAATTTTTTAAAAAGAGTGAAAACAATTTTGATTCACTTGCGGTTCCTTCAGATGAATTCTGCTAAATCGCGTGAAAGCTTTCGAAAAGGACTATCATTTGAAATGTAGTTCGCCAAATTTAACAATCTTTTTTACTGATGCGTCAATACAAGTGATTAAACAAGAATACCAACATTTCTTACCCTACCATAACAAGGCCTGCCTGAATATGAGCATATTCGCAGTTTAATTAAATTTTTTGTTCTTGAACGAATTCTTTGAAGAAAGAACTGCAAATGGTCCGTGACAAATAAAGAGTTTATTCACAGAGGAATCACTATAGTGATTAAATGAAATGCCTTTCCAAAACGAAACTAAATATTGCGAAAATTAAAAATTTTGTCAAATTGAAAGTAAATGAATATTATGATAAACATAAATCGTTTTTGAATTATTATAACCCTTTCCATTATGCTCCTTATAGAGTTCGAACCATTCTCCATTGCAATTAGTTCTATTTTATATTGAATTCATAAATAGAAAGTTGAACTGATCGACAGCTGTTATTTCGTTGTAGGTATTTTATATTTGTGGCTCACCACTGGTGAGGGCTCACAAATATATTAAAACGTTCTTGTTTAACAACTAACTTATTCATATATTTTCTACGGTTTTTAAACATAAATTTAGGTTACTAAACAAAACATAATTAAGTTATATGACATAATTATACTGCACTTATGATGAGTGTATAAATGTTGACTAAACAAAATTATTACAATTAAAGATAAAATATGAGCAATATTATGCACTTTGTTCAGTATCAACATTCTTCCGGGCACGACGTTCTAACCTATAGGCTTGGTTTAGTGAAGAACTTCTCTTGCTTCCGTATTTGTAGACAATAAAGGCGATTATACCAAAGGTAATAAGTGCATAGAGAACAGAATAATAAATGTGATCGTCATAATGTGATACTGGGAGCTGTTCTTCTTGTAATTGCTGTATGCACTCGTGCAGCTCAGTTAAGTCGAGTCCCTCTGGGGGGTTCATTTGCTGGGATGTATGGGATTCATTCACGCTTTCGAAAACCTTGAACCATTTTTTGTAGTAATCTGCAACGATGATTAACGGAAATGTTTTCATTCAGCAGGTTCGATTGTGGAATAGTAATTAGCGAATTACCAAACAATCCGGATAGCTACCAAAATGTGCCGGCGTTATAATCACGTTATCAATTGGATCAGATGAGAGCCATACATTACATCGTTTAGTGATATTCCAGTTATGGTTTTGGCTGACCCGTCGAAAACAATGAAGCAAGCTTGTGATTAGCAGACTTACATAAATTACAGATTTTGAAACAATGATTTCTGTGCCTTGAAAGGAAGTGGCGCCGACGTAATGGTTGATAATAAATTGCCTTAGTTCTTTCGATATGTGACAAATTCTGGAACTTCTTGCTTTCCGGTAGATTATGTAATTTTCACACTTGAGGCGGCGCTGATTGCTACGGACAATTATTTTTAATTAGGTAATCGGCTGAACAAACTGACAATCCAAATCTTGGAAACCTAGTGGCACAGGTACTTTAGGACTGTGGTTTTCTGAATCCTAGACTTACGTAGTGTACCGGTTTTCCCTAGTTTTCCTATATTTCTAAATAGTGGCAATACCTTCGGGAAACCGTTATACCGTTATCTGCTTCACATTCACACATTCAATTCTGGGCACATTCAATTTAATATAAAGCACGAAATAATTTAAAAAAATGTACTATTTGCTCAGTACTCAAGTGGAAAGGTATAATAGGAATATCCAGCGCACTGAGGTTCTGACTGGTAGCTGAAATATTCGTTTATAAATTACTCCTAAATCCTCGTACATTTTTAATTATGCATTATTAATCACGAAAGTTTAATAAACACCACACAAAACAAAAATAATATTCATTATTCATAATCGATCAGTAATGATAGAATAATAAATTTTGCCGAGTGAATTGTAGAGCTCTTAAAATAAATATATGCTCGATCAGTAGGACCTTAGATTTTTCAATAATACTCGTAATAATTAAATTTAGGGATATTTGAGAACTCGGATTAGTCAAAATATGGGCTAAATAATTCGATTAAACATTATTGGAGGTGTACCAAAGTAATAATTAAAAATAATATTGCCCATTCAACTATTTAGCTACTTCATAAAATCTATTTTATGTGTTTTACGTTTTTATTTATTCTAACGTTTATGAAATATACGAAAAACTATATTAATACTACATATAGTGTACTCCACCGCACATGAAAAACAAATGTTTATTGCAAAATTACAAAAATTTATGTTTGCATTATTTCTTGTACACCTTCATTCTTCCACGATCAAGTAAACCAAAAAATAAGTTTGTGACTGTGTTGACTGTGCTCATCTAGCTATTTATCTTTCAAATTTACAAATTTTACATTTCTTAAATTATTCTGATTTGTTGGGGTGAAATCCAATTGTTAGTCCCAAAATTAAATAAACCTATTTAAAATATAATTTTTATTTGCGGTATGTTTACTAGGTCAAGTGGCCTCGCTCTTTGAAGTCTTCTTTCAACGGCAGGGTTATCTATCATATGGCGGATATAGGGGTTTCCATGTTGCTGGAGCCTTATTTCGTGTTTGGCGGCATGCTTTTTTATTTCATCTTTGATGTATTCCATCTGTAAGTCCCTGTGAAGCTTTTCATTTCTTGTGTACCACGGAGTATTTACGATGCTACGGAAAACCTTATTTTGAAACGTCTGTATGATTTTGGCGTTTGTTTGCTTAGTACATCCCCAGAATTGAATACCGTAGGTCCATATCGGCTTCAGTATTTGCCGATATAGCAGCAGCTTGTTGTATATTGTAAGCTCAGATTCTCTACCTATGAGCCAATACATTTTTCTGAACTTAATATTAAGTTCTTCTTTTTTATTTTTGACATGCTCTCTCCACTTGAGCTTGGCATTCCAGAGTCATGCCCAGATATTTAGCTTTGTTTGCATATGGCACCGGTCGTGAGTTAATTACTATCGGTAGATGGGAAGCCTGTTGATATGTAAAGTTAATATGCGTGGATTTCGTCTCATTAAGCTTGATTCTCCAGCGCTTAGTCCAGTTACAAACCGTATTGGTAATTTTCTGGAGTTTGCCATGAATGCTGTGTCATCTGCAAAGGTGGCTATGGTTCCTTCATCTGTTGTTGGAATATCCCTTGTATATAGTAAATATAGAATTGGTCCTAAGACACTCCCCTCCCCGAAAATGTCTATTGGATAAATAAGATCTTAGTATTGCATAGAATTGCCTCAGCAGATCTCTGTGCAGCTTGAATTCCAGTCCACTGTGTCAAACTTTATCGAATGCTTGGGCGACGTCCAGAAATATGCTGGAACATACTTTCTTGCGTTCATCCGTTTTTTCAATAATGTTGGTGATTCTATGCACCTGTTCAATTGTGGAGTGCTTTTCCCTGAATCCAAATTGATGTGGAGGAATTTGTTGTTGGTCCTCCATTATTGGTTTAAGTCTTTTTAGGAATAATTTTTCAAAGAGTTTTGACATAATTGGCAGCAATGAAATTGGCCTGTATGATTTTTTATCGTTAGGTGGTTTATTAGGTTTTGCTATCATGATTACTTCCGCTACTTTGCATTGCCATGGAACATATTTTAACCGAAAGCTTGCATTGATTATGTGTAATAGCTTACAAAATCCTTTACCAAGGCTCTTGATTATTTGGCAAGTAATCAAGTCATACCCTGGGACTTTTTTAACATTCATGTTGCTTTTCACTTCTTCTTTTAATTCTTTGAGAGTTACTGGGCGTATATCAAAATCATCTAGCTTTTGAATTGCCATTATATTTTCATTGGCCGTTTGCCTTGGTAGTGGTTGGAAGGTATCCTCGAGACATTCCGCAAGCAGATCAGCCTTTTCTTTAGGACTTCTTGCCCAGGTTCCATCTTCCTTTTTAAGTGGAGGCACTTGCATTTTGGGTCTTTTGAGTCCCTTCGACGCCTTCCACAGAGAATAATTAGAATTTTTTCATTGGTTAGGCTAACTAGATATCTGTTGATTGATGCATTTTTAACTTCTTTAAGAAGAGATTTGAGACTGTTACCTAAATTGTTAAGAATTTTTTTGTTCTCCGGTGTTCTAGTTATTTGCCAGGTTTTACGTGGCTGTCGTTTTTGTCTTACCAACTCTCTAACTTCCAATGGGTAGGATATGTTAAGCTTCTTCTTATTTTGTATAATAGGGGTACTTGCCAAAGCAGTATAGTGAATTGCTTCATTGAGTTGATCTAATTCATCTTCCAACTGGTGGGGATTTCTTATCGGTACCTGAAGATTGATTTTTCCTCCAATACTTGGAGAACGATTAAGATCCCGGTTTGTTTTTGAATTTGTTAATCTGGGTGCACTCTCGCTTTGAATTACCATTTCACTGACTGTCATGATAACCTGGGAATGATCCGATACTAGAGAATTACTGCCTTCAATGTGAATGTAGTTCAGGGATATACCTCTTGCTACATAAAAGTCTATTAGGTCAGGTATCTTTGTTCCGTCACTGGGCTAGTATGTTGGAGAACCACCAAAGTAAAATTCACATTTTGATGTCTACCCTGCTTGAAGCAATTTTTTACCTTTTGACGTCGTAAGTCTAGATCCCCAATAGGTGTTTTTCGCATTAAAGTCATCTCCAATAATAAAATCAAGTCCAAGTGATTTAAGTAGTTTAAGGTAGTCCTCCCTTTTCAAGTTATGCCGAGGAGGACAATATATTGCAGAGACAGTAATCCCTACAGTAATGACTTGCATAGTTTCTTCTTCGATATTTGATTCTAAATGGTGTTTTATATTTTCTTTTATTAGTAATGCCGAACAACCTCTTGCTCTTTCCGCTGGATGAATGGAGTGATGGAGTGATATAAGTTATATCTCCGTATTTTAACAAACGAAGATTTAACTAGATGGCTTTCAGATATAAGAAAAGGTCGATTTTTTCTGAATTTAAAAATATTTCTATTTCGTTGCATAATGCCATTCGCATTCCAGATTGCTATTTTGAAAGTTGTGTTCTTACTTAACATTTTTTGTTGGATTGCGTTGAGGGAGTTGCATTTTCTTCAGTTGATGAAGTATCATGTTGTTCAGATTACTTTGGTCATCTAGCCGCTTTGTAATAGCTGCAATGCTATTCATAATGTTTTCCATAATTTGGTTACTTTCAGAGCCCATATGCTTGGTTGAACCCAAACCTTTCACTAAATGCGCAAATGAACTTCTTTGGCCTGTATTGCTTGGTTGTGGGTTTTGATTCGTCTGATTTTATATTTGAACCCTTCGATGTTCGTGATTTTGCGGTTGATTTCTTGTATTATCTCTTAATTATTGTAGTTGTTTAGCAACCTCACAGCCTCGATAATTAGCCGGATGTTGTTATTTTTATTTGCATGTATCTATGTGTTTGTATTTATTGTAAATTTTGTATAATATTGTTCCTCACTATTTATTTTGTATTGTAAACGCCATATTGTTGTGTTCTTTATAAGACAGTGTTACTTTTTAAATTATTTATGTGTTTATGTATTTTTGAATTTTTTTATATTTAGTAAATTAAGAATTAATTTTTACAAAGTTAAAATAAATTTATTAATAAAACTTTATAAATACATATAAAATTAATTTATGATAAAAAATATAATAAATATAAAATATATTGCCATATTAAATAATGACACTCCACAGCAGACTTAATGCGTTGAGAAAAGAAAATAAGCACCATAACAATTAAACCGATTCACCCGGATCGTGTTATTTTGATACTGTCTATCATTATAATGACACAAATACGAACAAACGAAAATACAAATTCAAAGATATAATTGTGTATTATACACTATATACGTATTCGACTTTTTTTTTGCTTCTCTCATTTTAAATGAGTAACTCACGGGACAAAATCGATAGACTGATTTACTATGTGTACATATCGTTAAGTGTTTTAAATGCATGGTATTTTGTATGCATTTAAAACGCAATACTGGAGTGACGATATTCTATACTTTATATTGATGCGGTTACGTATTACAATACAACAACAATAGCTTTAAAAAATGTTTAAATAGAAAATATACAATGTTTTGATTTTTTGTGTTTGTGTTGTTTTGATTTTAGAAAAATGAGAAAAAAGGAAAGAACTACATATATTGAAGTATAGCCTCAAAATTAGTTCCAAATATTTCGATTTTAAATTTCATATGCCAATTTATTGTATTCGTATTACTACTCTTATGTACTTTCTTTATGATTAAAACATAGAGCAAAACACACAAAATTTATTTAATTTATTATTTAGTAAGAAGAAAGACCAAACACGTCTTTGTCTTTCGACGATCAATCACCGACTCCAGAAAGGTATCTTACAAAGTAATTGTGTTTATATTCTTTACAGTCAGCAAACGCTACAGATTCATGCGATGTTTAAGGAAGATTACAGTGCAGAAGTACCGCCGAAACAGGAATTCTAAAATCGATTTTATTTAATCCATTCGTAATTCGAATTGTCAAACCACTTGTCTTATAGATATGGTGTGTTTGTGTTCCTGTAAGAGTGCCAGTAACTGGTCATCGGTTTATAACAGCACTGACAAGACAATTTATTTATTTCGTCAACTCGGGAAAACGTATGAAGGGTTTCTTTAAAATATGTTATAATCATTTTATCATTCCAGTTTTTGTAAGGCCTGACACCAGTACATACATCACACAAAAATATAAAATCGCGTTGTGACTATCGGGAGTCATTCCCAAAGGCTTACTCTCAAATGGACACCTTTGGAATATCTAAAAGTATTCTATAATCAAAAGTGTTTATTTGATGTGTTAAATGTTATTAGAAACATGTCAAATATAAACCAAAAAAGAATATAATGAATTGTATTTAGTATTTAGTTGTATTTAGACTATATTTCGAATTTCATTTTCTGATTTTGAGATTTTCATTAGAGTTTCTAAAGGTACCAAATAAATCAGAATGGCCATTCATACAATCTTAATCTTTAAATTCAAACTTGTTTTTTAATTAAAATCTTTTATTATACCATTTTATAATTTGACTTGTTGTTATTTAGTAGTCTTTTAGTTAAATATCGACGTAATAAAGTTGAAAATGTAAGTATTTTATAGTACCACCCTAATAAGGATTAAGGATAATAGTCAACAGCTTCAGGTAAATTCAGTGAGTAATTCATTTTGAAGCTGTTTGTTTATCACCTCAAATTACGTGATTCACAGTGATATAGTTGATTTAACTACTCGTACAAATACAGTTTACATCATTTGGCCGAGTCATTAAATGGTGCAAATTTATTAACTAATAATGTAATTAGCTAGATCAAGATACAGGTTTTTGTGTTTGATACGCAACAAAATGTTCAAAAATGAATACTTTTTTCGCGTTTTTTAACATTTAAAATTTATACTGTAATCCCGAATCCATTAATGCCAATTAGGATAAAAATACCAATCATACCTTATAACATACAAAATTCATGCAAAACTTATTTATAATTCAGTTGCCTTAAACATATAAAAATAATGACCTATAACACTTAAACTAAAACAACATAACAATTTAATTCTCATTTATTTTGCAATCCACATTAACTCGCATTTTATGAAAATGAAATGTGTATTTCCAAGAATTTTAATTTAACTTTCATTCATTTTCATTCTAAAACACGAAACGTATTTCATTGTATGTGGGTGTTATATACAAAAAAAAAATTAACACTTTGAGGAGTGAATAAAAAAAACATATGCGTTTTAAACACATAAACTAAACATTTTAACACAAAGCAAAAAGTTTTGTTTGTTGGGTACCAAACAACACATTAGTGAGTTGTACTTGTATATAAAGGGTGTTGTTTTTAGAGGTTCATAATTTTAAATTAAAATAGAACAAAGTAAAACATTTTGAAAATCAGTGAAACTAGCATTATTGGATTGATAATTGTATGCCATTAATGCTTGAATATGAACAGTGATGCATTAAACAGTGATTTTCTCTGTATGTAATGGTGTTTCGGCAAAGGCTTGTGGATTATCTTCACTCCAAATCTGATAATTCTGTTTATTAACGTACACATTTAACCAAAAGTGAGATTAATCGCTGAACAAAATTTTGTTTGGAAAATCAACATCAATATCAATTTGTGCTTCGGCCCATTGGCCGAATTGGCGGCGTGTGCAATGGTCGGATGGCTTTAATTCCTGTCCAACTTGAATTTTGGAAGCACGTAAATCAAGATCTTTAGATACAATTTTCCATAAACTGGATGGACACATCTCCAGTTGCTGGGGACGACGTCGAATTGATTGATTTGGGTCTTCCTCAATGCTACTCTGTACAGCGTCTATCGCTTGTTCGGTACACACTGTTTAACGTCTTACTGGATGCGTATTATCATTTAGAGTATACGTGATGCGAGAACGATACATAGTTAACCGAATTGCCCGCTCTGATGAACGATTATGACAACCGTAAAATGGACGTAATGCACGATGAGTTTGACGAACAGAACCATTATTTTGATAAACAAAAATTCAACAATTTGCAAGCGTTGCTTTGGTCTATTCATTATGAAATGGCAAATCAAACTAATGACAAAACATATGTCAGTTATCAAATCGGTTGTCAAACAATCAGTGTTGCCAACTTTAAGATGTGAACTTCTAAAAAACTTCACTTATAACAAAAGTGGTAAGCCCCAACAAAAAAAATTCTATGAAATTTTCCTTATAAATTTTTAATCTATTTGATGCTCTTGTATCTACAAAATAACACAATAAAGCTCAAATCAAAAAGCATCATCTTTACACTCAAACAGGAATATAAAAATGAAACAAATGAATTAATAATTTTATTCACAGAAAATGAAAATGGGTTTTTCTCAATATAACTTTCATTTTCGATATGAGGTTCTCTTTTTTGCGTTTTATGTGAAAAACATGAATTGTAATTTTATACAACAAGACGTGTATGGAATTTTATATTTTAACGTTTTGACCAGTTTTATTAATTGGTAAATGGTTTATGGGTTAATTAATCTTGATAATTACAAGATTCCTAATAGTAGAGGTTTACGGAACAACACGATGGCGATTTCCAAGTATTAGTCTTGTTCCAGCAGCGAAATGGTAAATAAAATCTGATAACAATTTTCAATAAAAAAAACGTTCTGCGCGCCACCTAATATCTGGAACCATCATTGATTTCTCTCGCTCCTTAGAGATTTATTAAAACTAATATTTCATCAGTGGCATAGGTGATACAAATTTGTTTACGAATTCTAATACCCTTTTACCTAATAATAACAATAAAAAACGTAACTGTATTCTATATTTATACCTACAGTCGTATCAAATGGGAATGTAGATAATTTCAATAATTTATTTCGATAAAACTCCTCCAACAATATTGATTTTTAATTTTAATCCTTTGGGGTATTTGAATATTGCGAACAGTTTTTTCAAATTGAATTGTAAAGTAAATAACACTTAACAAGAATTTTTTGCAATTTTTTTTAAGTTTCATCTTGCTTAACTATGGAATATAACTTCTATTTGAATTTATATTTAAATACATACGATATAGATTTCGCTTTACGATAAAAAAAAAATTAAGCCGCACCCATCAATTGTGTGTACATTGTAGATGTGTTAGTTAGTTCGTGGTTTCCTTCTAGTTTGAATGGTAAAGAATGCCCTAAACCACATACACTATGAGAGGAAGGATAACTGATCGTAATTAAAGTGTGTTTCGTTGTTAATTGAAAATGAATCACTAAATATGAATTAAAAATGGAGAGTTGAATATGTTGTGATCAACACTCGATTTTCTTTTACCACGTATGTATGCATAGCCCTCGAATACACTGCACTTGATTTCTAAAGTGAAAAATTAGTCTTATCGAAAGTTTGGGAGTATAACCTACCTACTATGCTTGTCTCGTATAATCAAAAATCATTTTTTCTGCTTAAACTTCAGAAAATCAACAAGTTTGTTTAAAATTGAATCTTTAAATTTTTTGAAATTTGTAATCCTTTGTTGTGTTTTGTAATTGCTAACCTTTTCAAAAACATTGCAAAAATTCAAAAATCTCCAATGGAAGCTGTTACTTCCAGTACACAGATTTCCATCAAATTCACAAGGATCTCAAAATTAACGGAAAAAGGTTAACTATGCACAGTTTGTTTACGAATATTAAATCTGCCTGGAATGTAGAGATGTCGAATTTTGTTGAGATAAACTTGTTTTTATCAAAACTTGATATTTCCAGTAAAGTTTTAAAAAGAATCTAAACAAATTTTGTTTGAAATTTAATTTAGAATCTATTTGTTTTTAATCGTTTTCTCGTAAATGTCATATATTGTTCAAAATATTTGCGAAGTAAGAAAAACCTCCTCTGGAAGCTACCATTTTGGCCAAAAATCACTGGGGCCTCCTAATTTATGGAAAAACTTAAGTATAAAGTTTCATCCAGATCAATGAATCCGTCTGGGATGTATTTACATAGGTGGAATTTTCGTTGAAAAATATTTTGTTATCACAGATCGTCATTTCCGCTTAAATTTAAACAAACTGATTTGGCGCGATATTATTGCAAAATTAATTTAGAATCTTTTAGTTCATAATCGTTTTTCTTGTAGATTATACACTTTTCAAAATATT
The DNA here is from genome assembly GCA_963691935.1 of Nephrotoma guestfalica. NCBI lineage: Eukaryota > Metazoa > Arthropoda > Insecta > Diptera > Tipulidae > Nephrotoma > Nephrotoma guestfalica. Next base: position 94,298,103 of record OY829915.1, read on the forward strand.
TGCAAAAAACGAAAAACCTCATGTGGAAGCTGCTACTTCCGGTTGACCGATTTCGACCAAATATCACAGGGGCCATCCAATTTATGCGAAAAGCTTAAGTATGAACTTTCATCCCGATTAATCAATTCGTCTGGGCTGTACATAGGCCAATTTTTTGTTGGCAAACCTTTTTTTGGTCAAAAATCATTTTGTATTCATTTATCATTTTGTTCATTTCTGCGTAAATTTTGGAAAACGGATGAAGTCCGATATTGTTACAAATTGAATTTAGAATTCTTTTTCTCATCAATGATATAATTTTCCAAATATTTGCAAAAAATTATGACAATCAGTGCAACGATTGTTAAACAAAACTAGTCCACCTTCGCTAACGAATAAAAAACCTGCTGGGAGAAATTGCAAAACTTGTTGAGGATAATATTGATCTTCAGGTGCCAATTAAAAACTCGATTCAGCAAAAAGAAGAACTACAACAACTCAACAACAATTATACAAGAAGCGGCGTGGAATAGTACCCCCTCAAGTTCAAAGGAAATGCGCCGAAATGCTTTTTTATGCCTGGCAAAGAAGTCGAGCGCCAGAATATAAAACAACTCTAAATTTTTTATCCAATAATCTAAAGTTGCTAATTAAAGAAATCAAAAACGAATCCATTAATAAATACTTGAGTGGCCTTACTGAGGAAAAAGATACCGAGTACTCTCTTTGCAAAGCGACAAAAAGTTTAAAACGGCCTAAACTACAAATTCCACCAGTAAAAAATGAAGATGGCACATGGGCTATAAGTGCAAAGCAAAAAGCTTCGTTGTTTGCAACCCACCTCGAGAACACGTTCCAGCCTCTACCTAGTCAAACTGCAGAGGAAAACATACCACCAGCATATAAAATGGATAACCGCAATATATCTCCTGTCACATTACAAGAATTAAAAGAGGAAATCAATCTTAACCTAAATACAAAGAAATCTAATCTAATATCCAGGATATGACTTAATAACAGGACAAATAGTAAAAGCTTTACCCGAAAAAGGACTACGTAAACTACTCCAAATAATTAATGAAGTAATTAATGTTCCAAATGAATGGAAAGTAGCAGAAGTAATTATGATACCTAAATCCAACAAACCACTAAACGACAAAAATTCGTATAGGCCGATTTCCTTACTCCCAATAATTTCAAAATTATTCGAGAAACTACTTCGAAAGAGACTCAAACCAATAATAGTAGAAAGAAATCTTGTTCCTCCACATCAATTTGGCTTCAGAGAAAATCATTCAACAATAGAACAAGTACACCGAATTACAAACATAATTGAAGACGTACTTGAAAAAAAGAAGGTATGTTCAAGCGTTCTTCTTAGATGTAGTAGTTCTTCTTGGATGTAGCACGGGTCTTTGACAGAATATGGCATAAAGCCTTGAAATATAAGTTACAAAGAGACTTACCAAAGCAGTTTTATGAAATTCTAAAATCTTACATATCTAACCGACACTTTCGAGTTAAATAAGATGGCGAATACTCAGAAATAAAGAAACTCAGCAGGGATACCACAAGGTAGCGTTCTGGGACCAACTTTATATGTTCTATACACCTCGAACCTGCCAACGATAGAGGAGACTAACTTTGCGACCTTTGCGGATGATACGACCATCTTAGCAGTTGCTAATAGCATAGAAGAATCTACAAGCAAATTGCAAAGAGCTACTAATATTGTCAGTACCTGGACCAAGAGATGGCGAATAAAACTTAATGAAACAAAATCTGTTCACGTAAATTATACCAACAAGAAGGTCAACTGGATACCAGTAGAACTGAACTCAACACGGTCAAATATCTAGGCATGCCTCTAGACGCGAAACTAAAATGGAAAGAGCATGTGAAAAAGAAAAAAGAAGAATTAAGCATCAAATTCAGAAAGATGGATTGGCTCTTAGGAAGAAATTCTGAGCTAACTCTACATAATAAATTGCTACTATACCGGCAAATCATAAATCCTGTGTGGAATTACGGTATTCAGCTCTGAGGCTGTATAAAGAAAACCAATGTCAATATCATCATAAAAATTCAGCCTCTGTACTTCCCAGAAAGATGACTGAAATCGATTCACTGGAAGAAGCAGCTTCCATAGGAGCCTTTTATTATATCTTGGAAAGCATATATCATTTACGAAAAACGATTAAAATCAAAAAGATTGTAAATTAAATTTTGTACAAAATTTAGTTTGCGTCATTTGTTTTGAGTTTAATTTTCATATAAACTTTGTATCACCAAAATTCGGCATCTTTACATGCCAGGCAGATTGAATATTTGGAATGAAATTTCACACTCAAACTTTTTCTATAATTGGGAGATCTTTGCCAAATCTGATGGACATCTGCGTACTGGAAGTGGCAGCTTCCATATGGGCTTTTTCAAGTTTTGCAATGAGATCGAAAATTATAACAGGTTGGTAAAAGAAAGACTGGTGTATGATACAACATTATCCCCACTCCATTTAAAAGAAATAAAAAAAAATAAAATGCAAAGACGTTGTTTTTCTGGAACAGATAAATTTTACACAAACTAGTTTCTAATCAGAAAACTATTTCAAAATAATTTAATAAGTTTATAACGAAATTTGAAAGATGAAATAATAAGATTGTTTTTTTTTAAATAGCTTTAAGAACCAAACTATATGCAAGACCTAATTGTAATTTGTTTATTTTAAATATTTCGTTGAAAGTCGGAATAGTCAAGTTTAGAGCAGACATTTTTTCTTATTGGAATATTTATAACCCAATATGAAATGTTATCTGAAAAGTTATATTCCAGAAATATGCGGACCTAGGTCCTGCCTGCAACCTCGACTGATAAGGTTGATATGATAATAGGAAAGAACGTTGATCACAGAAACAGCTATAGCAAACCGCAGAAAAATTACTGTATACTACTTAGATATGTTCAAAATATTAGCCACAATTTGATATTATAAACTCAAGATTAAATTATGTTAGTTTATTAATTTGGGCTAGATTGTACTAATATATCATCATATGACCTTGGCATCAACCGTAATATAACTGGTTTGATTGTCATGAAAAACATTTAGGGGTCATCTCTTCACATACTGCGTATAACCTTGTTGCCCTAACTTCCAATTCAACATTATCTAACGAGGGATTTCACGCACGAAATAATTTGGCAACATTATTATACATATGATGACCTAAAACGTTAGTTGACCTTGTAAAAAGAAATTTAGTATCTTCAGGGTTGATTTATATCCGTCATTCGCACAAAATCAATAACATAAAAATATATGTGAATACGTTTTTTTATCTTGCTTATTAAATATTATTTAATTATTTAAAATTAATTATATTATTTTACAATTTAATTTCTAGAAGATGATTGTGAAATACATACTAAAAATAATACCAAAAATGTACACTGTTAAATTTAAAAATATTCCAATTGGATTTGTTTTGTAGTGAAATTGAAACATTTTTAGATAATCTTTAACATTTATACTAGAGAAGCCCTTGAATCCCTAATAGTGTCGCTGTAAAGAACAGATAATTTTCTAACAATTTTAAATAAACACGAGAAAATTGTGATACAATTTACTAAAGTTTTTTTAATTCTAAAGAAGGTTATTTTAGACACTGTTTCTACTTTTATATCTCCGAATCTAGAGATTGTCACGGGGTCTCACCTATATGGCTGAATAGCTAAGTCAAAACCTCACGTGTGTGGTAAATAAGGTTGAGATATGATGATTTTTAACTTATGCAGCGTATTTTAAACAATAGTGGTTTTTGATATCAATCTATTTTCAAATTTTACTGTTACCGCTCATAATATTCATAATATTTAAAATGTATTTTAGGATAGCACAAACAAAGTTTTAACAATGAAATAAACATGGTTAATTTATGAAAATATTTACTGGGCCATATACGAATTAAAAGTTTCATGAATTTGAATAAATTTTCAAATTGTATTTCACCGATCCTAGAGATGTTCACGGGGTCTCACCTACATGGTCAGATAGATCAGTCAGACCCCTATGTGGGTAATGAACGGGATCTAATTATGATGATTTTTAACTAGTCCAGAGACATTTTTACGTTTATGGTTATATGGCCCATCCCAGAAATGTTCACGGGATTTCTTTCGTATAAGCGAATAGGTCAGAAAATTTTCTATCAATATCGTGCAAATGGGGCACGAATAATGATTTGTATCATGTTTTCGATAATTTACAACTTCTTCGTTTACAATTTTACTCTCGATTGGAAATTTTGGTATTTTCTCCAATAAGATTTTTACCCATTGACATTCCCAAATAAGCTACGAACCCGATTTGTGAAAACAACCAAATAACAAAAATCCTATGGATGTTCACATGGTCACGTTTATACTTTTAGATAGTTCAAAGTTTCCACTTTTGATAGTTCCGAACAGGGTTCATTTGTGATGATATTTACTGGACCATATACGACTTAGAAGTTTCATGAATTTGAATAAATTTTCAAATTTTATTTCGCCGATCCTAGAGATGTTCACGGGGTCTCACCTACATGGTCAGATAGATCAGTCAAACCCCTATGTGGGTAATGAACAGGATCTAATTATGATGATTTTTAACTAGTCCTGAGACATTTTTACGTTTATGGTTATATCGCCCATCCCAGAAATGATCACGGGATTTCTTTCGTATAAGCGAATAGGTCAGAAAATTTTCTATCAATATCGTGCAAATGGGGCACGAATAATGATTTGTATCATGTTTTTCATAATTTACAACTTCTTCGTTTATAATTTTACTCTCGATTGGAAATTTTGGTATTTTCTCCAATAAGATTTTTACCCATTGACATTCCCAAATAAGCTACGAACCCGATTTGTGAAAACAACCAAATAACAAAAATCCTATGGATGTTCACATGGTCACGTTTATACTTTTAGATAGTTCAAAGTTTCCACTTTTGATAGTTCCGAACAGGGTTCATTTGTGATGATATTTACTGGGCCATATACGACTTAGAAGTTTCATGAATTTGAATAAATTTTCAAATTTTATTTCGCCGATCCTAGAGATGTTCACGGGGTCTCACCTACATGGTCAGATAGATCAGTCAAACCCCTATGTGGGTAATGAACGGGATCTAATTATGATGATTTTTAACTAGTCCTGAGACATTTTTACGTTTATGGTTATATCGCCCATCCCAGAAATGATCACGGGATTTCTTTCGTATAAGCGAATAGGTCAGAAAATTTTCTATCAATATCGTGCAAATGGGGCACGAATAATGATTTGTATCATGTTTTTCATAATTTACAACTTCTTCGTTTACAATTTTACTCTCGATTGGAAATTTTGGTATTTTCTCCAATAGAAGAGCAGCACAGAGAGCAGAATTAATTAAAACAAATCTGCAAAAACTGACGATACAACAACACAATGCTTATCATCGCATTATGAATGCGATTCCGCAAGAAATTGTCGGTTTGTTTTTCCTCAATGCTCTCGGTGGAGTAAGCAAAACATTTCTGTTATCATCGATTTTGGCGACAATTTTCTTACAAAGTAGCATTGCATTGGCCGCCGCATCTTATAACGTTGCAGCAGATCTTTCGGGTGGAGGTAGAAATGCAATTTACTGCGACACCCACATGCAATACAAGAAAAAATTCAGGTATGGGAAAAGTTTAGCAAACATATGAACTAGTATTGTTGTACAATTTTACGTTTATTTGAAATTATGAATGATAAAAAGATAAGCACCAACCACTTGTTGAAATCCAACAAGTTTTACTAAATATTATGTACAGTGGCTTGGTGTTGATTTTAGTTTTTGTGTAGTTTTGTTCGATTGGATTGAAGATAAAATTAAGTCATTTAGAAAAAAAATTAACGTAAAACCCTCTCTGCTGTAGCTGTTTTTTATAGCATTATCCATAATTACTTTATAGTGACGCTCCAAGATTTAAGAGGTAATACAGAGCCGTTCGAAGGTGCACTCATATTGTAGGGTGGTGATTTTCGTTAGACGATGAACTAAACGCATGTCTCAAATCATCTGTTCTTTGACAAAATGCTTCGTAATATCGATCCGCCACGACTGTGCAATGGCAGTCAAAAAGAATTGCAGTCAAAAAATTGATGAATAACGTTATCGAAGCAATAATGTTGGATGGCCAATTCAAAAGGGAACACGTCTTATTACCGCGAATAACAATAATACCGACCGATATGCCATTCGAATTTAATAGATTGCAATTTCCAGTTGCTTCAAGTTTGTGGATTGAATCTACAAAATCCCTGCTTCTCACATGGACAGCTATACGTGGCTTGTTCACGCGTCGGAATACCCGCCAACTTATTTATGTACGCACCAAATAGCAAAACCAAAAATATTGTTTACCCAAGAGCAATACAATAATATAATTATCATTCAAATATATGTTCATTCAATAAAAAAAAACACAAACCTACAAAATAATTTATTTAATTCAACTGCTATTGCAGCCCACGCCGAGTATCAGCTTTATGTTCCATATGTGAAAATTTCTAAAACCTAAAAACCCTAAATCCCTAAGATCATATAATATACTAGGCGCTAGTCAGTGATATAACCACAGCTCTAAACTATCAAAAAGTATAAACGTGACCTTGTGAACATTCATAGGATTTTTGTAATTTGATTGTTTTCACAATAAATCGGGTTCGTAGCTTATTTGGGAATGTCAATGGGTAAAAATCCTATTGGAGAAAATACCAAAATTTCCAATCTAGCGTAAAATTGTAAACGAAGAAGTTGTAAATTATGGAAAACATGATAAAAATCATTATTCGTGTCCCATTTGCACGATATTGATAGAAAATTTTCTGACCTATTCGCTTATACGAAAGAAATCCCGTGATCATTTCTGGGATGGGCCATATAATCATAAACGTAAAAATGTCTCTGGACTAGTTAAAAATCATCATAATTAGATCCCATTCATTACCCCCATAGGGGTTTGATATCTGACCATGTAGGTGAGACCCCGTGAACATCTCTAGGATCAGTGAAATAAAATTTGAAAATTTATTCAAATTCATGAAACTTCTAAGTCGTTTATGGCCTAGTAAATATCATCACAAATGAACCCTGTTCGGAACTATCGAAAGTGGAAACTTTGAACTATATAAAAGTATAAACGTGACCATGTGAACATCCATGGGATTTTTGTTATTTGATTGTTTTCACAATAAATCGGGTTCGTAGCTTATTTGGGAATGTCAATGGGTAAAAATCCTATTGGAGAAAATACCAAAATTTCCAATCTAGAGTAAAATTGTAAACGAAGAAGTTGTAAATTATGGAAAACATGATGAAAATCATTATTCGTGCCCCATTTGCACGATATTGATACAAAATTTTCTGACCTATTCGCTTATACGAAAGAAATCCCGTGAACATTTCTGGGATGGGCGATATAACCATAAACGTAAAAATGTCTCTGGACTAGTTAAAAATCATCATAATTAGATCCCGTTCATTACCCACATAGGGGTTTGACTGATCTATCTGACCATGTAGGTGAGACCCCGTGAACATCTCTAGGATCGGTGAAATAAAATTTGAAAATTTATTCAAATTCATGAAACTTCTAAGTCGTATATGGCCCAGTAAATATCATCACAAATGAACCCTGTTCGGAACTATTGAAAGTGGAAACTTTGAACTATCTAAAAGTATAAACGTCACCATGTGAACATCCATAGGATTTTTGTTATTTGATTGTTTTCACAATAAATCGGGTTCGTAGCTTATTTGGGAATGTCAATTGGTAAGAATCCTATTGGAGAAAATACCAAAATTTCCAATCGAGAGTAAAATTGTAAACGAAGAAGTTATAAATTATGGAAAACATGATACAAATCATTATTCGTGCCCCATTTGCACGATATTGATAGAAAATTTTCTGACCTATTCGCTTATACGAAAGAAATCCCGTGAACATTTCTGGGATGGGCGATATAACCATAAACGTAAAAATGTCTCTGGACTAGTTAAAAATCATCATAATTAGATCCCGTTCATTACCCACATAGGGGTTTGACTGATCTATCTGACCATGTAGGTGAGACCCCGTGAACATCTCTAGGATCGGTGAAATACAATTTGAAAATTTATTCAAATTCATGAAACTTCTAAGTCGTATATGGCCCAGTAAATATTTTCATAAATTAACCATGTTTATTTCATTGTTAAAACTTTGTTTGTGCTATCCTAAAATACATTTTAAATATTATGAATATCTCAAGGAGCGGTAACAGTAAAATTTGAAAATAGATTGATATCAAAAACCACTATTGTTTAAAATACGCTGCATAAGTTAAAAATCATCATATCTCAACCTTATTTACCACACACGTGAGGTTTTGACTTAGCTATTCAGCCATATAGATGAGACCCCGTGAACATCTCTAGATTCGGAGATATAAAAGTCGAAACAGTGTCTAAAATAACCTTCTTTAAAATTAAAAAAACTTTAGTAAATTGTATCACAATTTTCTCGTGTTTATTTAAAATTGTTAGAAAATTATCTTTTCTTTACAGCGACACTATTAGAGATTCAAGGACTTCTCTAGTATACATGTTAAAGATTATCTAAAAATGTTTCAATTTCACTACAAAATAAATCCAATTGGAATATTTTTAAATTTAACAGTGTACATTTTTAGTATGTATTTCACAATCATTTCTAGAAGTTCGTCAGAACCTTTTACTTTGCGATGAATTTGAAAAGTATAATATTGTAGTATAGCGCAAAATCTTAAAGCTCTGATTTTGCACTATACTACAATATTACACAGAGAAGTAGTTGTGTTAATACGCTTATAATACGCTATATATTATCATAATGAGAAATATGCTGATCCCAGTTCGGGGAGCACACATGCAGGAAAAACAATAATATTAACCGGTGCACTTCATTCTAGAAAGCAGCAATAAAAACTATATTCTATACTTTATCAACCTCTTAGGCAATTAAAAAATACACGAAGCACAACATTACCTTGTCTATTTTAGGTCACCAAAAAATAATATCTCTTGTTCATGAACTGCCGTTTTATGCACATTTTAAAGAGAAGAGTAAGTATTTGTAAATAATTTCCGAAGTATATTAAAAAAGGTAATTTTTATGATCTACTGCTATCCGAAATGCTTTATATACATTATAATTTCCATAGTATTTTGTTGTTACCTTAATCAGTTTTTAGTTGTACGAGAGTACAACACTCAAAGAAAGGATAACTTTTAAAACATATAAATCTTTTGGGAATGGTTGTTACATATTTTATAGGTGTTGCAATATATTAAATATACATAAATTTTAATATTTCAATCCGAAATAAGATGGATCTGTAATCTGTGTATGAATACACAAAATCATAAATATTGGATATTAACCATAAAATATACAAACATACACTGCATTAAACTAAAAGTTTGACAGTAAAAGAAATAAAATGCATGGCATAGTCATTTGCAGATCTAGAGTGCAAAGTAGCATTTTATAGCTCTAACGACGAGGCCAGCAACTACACAAGAGCATCGAACTCCTTTGCGCTCGAGTTACACACAATATTTTTCCTAGGGCTTACATTAAAATTTTATAAAACCATTGCATTAATTTAATTTATTTTCAAAAATTCGCCACAGAAACAAATCAAAAAACAAATAAAAATAATTTTTGCAGCACAGGGATAAAATAGTACATTATTGCTCGAGTGAAGAAATTACCAGTATATCGATTTTGTCCCGTGAGTTACTCATTTAAAATGTCTTTGTATTTGTCTTTGTATTTGTATTTTTCTTTTGTTCGTATTTGTGTCATTTTTATGATGGACAGTACCAAAATAACGCGATCCGGGTGAATCGGTTTAATTGTTATGGTGCTTATTTCCTTTTCTCAACACATTACGTCTGCACACGAGCTGTGGAGTGTCATTATTTAACATGCTAATGTATTTTATCTTAAATATTTTTCTATAATAAATTAATTTTATATGTTTATATGTTATATGTTAAAATTTTATAAACAAATTTAATTTAAATTTAATAAATTTTAAAAATAAAATATTAATTATTAAAAACAAAATCGAAAATACATAAATATTTAAAAAGTAACACTATCTTGTAAAGGCGGATTCAGTGTTGCGTTAATTTGTCTTTTCATTCGTTTAAAGAATTTTTTCGACCAATCATATTGTTCCAAAATGATGAATTTTTCATAATTTTTTCAAACAACACAATAATATGGCGTTTACAATGGTTAACCCTTTGAGTGCCAAAGAGCGCAATCGCGCTCCTCAATACAGGAATCCAAAATCTCATCAAGGGTTAATAGAATAAACAAATAAACAATGCCACGTGGTTTGCATATGTATAGTAAAGCAAACCAATTATACGCGCGTCACTAACAAACATAAACATAAATACTACTACTATATCTTTCCGGTTACACTCATTTCGTTTCACACATTTTGGGACAAAATCGATACACAGATAACTGAGAAATGAAGTGAACGAATGAACTGAAATGAGAGTCCATAGTCCCTAGGGTGTAAAATACATATTTAGTGACTTATGACTGTTTATGCTCTAATCACAAATAATCATTAACAGATGTATATTTATCATGGCACGCCGATGTGCGTGCACTAAAGAAAATCGATACATTTTTAGAGGAAAAAGTGTTTAGCCAAAATGAAAAGATGAGCTATAATATTTACGTTGCTCGATATTTTCTCTTTCTGCCGTCCAGTATTTCCAATATGATCGAGCAGAATTTCATAACAAAAAATATTTTATTTCTTTGTACAGTACAAAACACAAATTATTCTTCAAAATTGACTTTTCATTATTCTATGAAAGTAGTGTTTGGTGGTGTTAACTGTAAGCAAAAAAAAACAAACGAGAACAATCCAATCCAATTATTATTTTCGTTTAGAAATATCTATCTCTGCGCGTCATTTATATTTAATAAAACAGAATGAAACGAAAACTCAAACGCACATATTATGTACCTATTTACACTCGTATATGCATCTATTTAACATAATATGTGTAGACGATCGAGTATTCTTTCTCATTTTAGGTTTATCCAAATTACCAACACGTGACATGAAAAGTTGGTATGTTGATGTGCTAAATGAAATATAAATAAAAAATGGGAACAAATATTTGGAAGATTTTGATACGGTAAAAATCAAAAACTTATCAATGAAAAGGAAAAAAATGTATTCGCGTGAAGTTTGTCCTAAATCTGTCCTAAAAAAAATTAAGATTCGTTTAGGACAAAGTTCACGGTTCTGTACAAATGCGTGAAGTTTATCCTAAATCCTAAAAATTGTATATGTATAAGTGAATATAATATACTTTCGTATAAACGAATAAAACTGAACGGTTCACCATTTAAACTGAATTGTATTAAATACGAAAATGAAGTATCTGGCAACTTTTTAATAAATCTTATAATTCCTATTAAACTTCTAATAAGCGTTATAATTGTAAATTATTTGTATTTAAAGCCATGTGGCCGCTTCCCTTCACTATATTTCCAGAACTTCAAGTATTTGTTTGTTTGCTTAAACTCTTTAAGGTTAATTTGTGTATGATGGTCATTAGTGTAATCTTTCCTAAATGGCATTTTATTAAGTTAATAACGTTGTATTATGCCTCATCAAATTTTTATCTTAACTTTACACGGTTAGTGATATTAAATTATTGTTTAGTAGTTTTATTTAATTACAGATCTACTCTAAATTAATTACATATAAATATTACATTGTACATGTGGCAATTTGCATTTGTTTAATCTGTTTTTTTAAGTTTGACGGAAAGTTGCCAACAATTTCTTGCTCGTTATTAATAATTTGTAATTATTTTCAAAGATTTTTATCAATTTTTGACATTGACACGACAAACCTATTCCGCAAACAAACTGGCATTAAAAAACTGAAACTGAAAAAACTTTCTAACCTCCTATCCTGGCCGATCATGGTAGGAAAAAATAGTTGCCTCATTATTCATAAAAAATTACATTTAAAATATATTACATTTTAAATTTTTCAAATATCTACAACAATCTGACACAATAGCGACCTATATGTAATATGTCGCTATCGTGTCAGATTGTTGTGGATATTTGAAAATATTTAAAATGTAATAAACGTCTTTATATGAGTTATGGGGAAAATTTTCGAAAATGGCTTGTCCTAACCCCCGGCAATGCTCTTTTTTCTCAAGAGTTGGTACTATTGTGGGTCACTATTGTGTCAGATTGTTGTGGATATTTGAAAAAAAAAAAAATAAATGTAATAATGGTCTTTATATGAGTAATGAGGAAAATTCTCGAAAACGGCTTCTCCTAACCCCCAGCAAGGTTCTGTTTTCTCAAGAGTTGATACTTTTTGGATAGCTTCGTTAATATGGCACCTAACCGTATTGGTCTCTATCGTGTCAGATTGTTGTGGAATTTGAAAAAATTTAAAATGTATTAATCTTCTTTAAATGAGTAATGAGGAAAACTTTCGAAAATGGCTTGTCCTAAGCACCAGCAAGGCTCTTTTTAAGTTGGTACTTTTTGGATTGCTTGGTTAATATAGCACCTAAACATATAGGTCGCTCAGATTGTTGTGGATATTTGAAAAATTTAAAATGTAATAATGGTTTTTATATGAGTAATGAAGAAAATTTTCGAAAATGGTTTGTACTAACCCCCGGCAATGCACTTTTTTCTCAACAGTTGGCACTTTTTGGGTAGCTTGGTTCATATAGCACTTAACTATATAGGTCGCTATCGTGTTAGATTGTTATGGATATTTGAAAAATTTAAAATGTAATAATGGTTTTTATATGAGTAATGAAGGAAATTTTCGAAAATGGTTTGTCCTAACCCCCGGCAATGCACTTTTTTCTCAACAGTTGGTACTTTTTAGATTGCTTGGTTAATATAGCACCTAACCATATAGGTCACTATTGTGTCAGATTGTTGTGGATATTTGAAAAAAAAAAATAAATGTAATAATGGTCTTATATGAGTAATGAGGAAAATTCTCGAAAATGGCTTCTCCTAGCCCCCGGCAAGGTTCTGTTTTCTCAAGAGTTGATACATTTTGGATAGCTTGGTTAATATGGCACCTAACCGTATAGGTCTTAATGAGTAAAACTTTCGAAAATGGCTTGTCCTAATCCCCTTGAAATTGAGGCAAGGATCTTTTTTCTCGAGAGTTGGTATTTCTTAGATTGCTTGGTTAATATAGCACCTAAACATATAGGTCGCTCAAATTGTTGTGGATATTTGACAAATTTAAAATGTAATAAACGTCTTTAACCGCAGAGACCCAATGTTTATCTTTCCTATGCTATAAAATACTAACTGGCATAAATTATGAAATCTTTAATAATTTTTCATTAGTTACTGTAGGTTGCGAACAAAAGTATATTTCGAGAAGTATCGAATTTATTTAATGTAGCTCCGTCAGCAACAACAGCCCATAAGCATTTAACCAATATTTGGTTAAATGCATATGGGAAATTATTTCTGACCAATATTTGGTTTTTTACGTTGCACCGGATATCATCAAATGTCTTGATTAAAAAGAAGAAAAGGCTCAGAATTTTCGAGAATTAGAACAGGTAAGTAACATAAAGAACGAATTGCTTGAGAAAACATTTATTTACAATTTTGTTATATTTCAGCTCACTGGTTTTCCAGATATTTTTAACTGCATCGATGGGTACTATATTTACATAAGAATCCCGCACATAAGACCCGCTCAACTTAAGTTAACTGTCATGAACTAACTTCGATCACACTGCAAGGAATTTTTGATGCCAACAAAAACATTTTCGATGCTTCTATTATTGCACCAAGCAAAATCCTCGGTTCTCAGGTATACAAGTTACCGTCAATTTGATAAGATCTACCAGTGGAGAAAAGTATCTCATATTAGGAGTTGAAGCCTACCCACGAGGCTATTTATTAACTTCCTTCAAATATTACGATACTACAACGAAGAAAAAGGAAGTTTATTATAAGACCAAAGATGATTGAAAATTGAAAACGCCTTCGGTTTATTAAAACAAAGATTTTAACAATCTGTTCGGCTAGATTTTTTTACACTTGCAGAATGTGTAAATTTGTTCCAGCTTATTGCGTGCTATATAATTTGGGCATGGTCAATGGGGATGCTTGAGAGGATACAGAAGTAGTTGCAAATGAAAATACCGGAGGACAAAAAAAAGAACAGAAACTTCAGAAGAAAATACAGAGATTATATCTGAAGCTGCACTGTTAGGTGAAAAGTTAGATGAATTGAACGAAAACGTATGGTCGTATGGATAATTGTAAATAAAAGAAATACATTTAGTTCATCATTTTCTATTAGTTATAAGACATTTGGTTATATGATTAAAAGTAACGTAACAATAAGAATTAAAACTAAACATGAATTATTAGATTTCGCGTAATTGTAACAATCATTTGGTAGTTGTCCAAATGGCGTTGTTGCTCCTTTTCTGGTCTTCGCTTTTCGTTTTCTAACTGTTTATTTTTATTTTCTATTCTAGATTTCTCCTCTCGATTTTGCTTATTTTTTAAATATTTGGAAAGCTCTTCGTTTCTCTCTCGCTGTAACAACAGAAGCTCCTGACTAAGCGCTTTCTCAATAGGAAATATAGATGATCTACCAGGTGCGAGTATCATTAGGACCTTTCATTTGAAAAACGAAACGATTTTCCTATTTCCAACGATGACACTAAAAATTTTCAAATTTTGTGTGTGCGATATATTCAACCAAGTTTTCCCGGACTTCCCACATGAAAATTGACCCGAAAATTTTTCCAGGTGCGAACATCAATAAGACTTTTCATTTGAATCTATTTTCAACCTTGACACTATATAAACGGTCAATATTTAGAAATTTTTTATTCATATATTTATTTGCAATTTCCCAATAGTAAAATCAATTTTTCCGAACAACTAAAAATGCTATGATTAGTGTTTTATTTTGAACGGTATGAGTTTATTTTTGTTGTAGAAGGGTGATTTTTTTGTGGTTAGGATTTTCATGCATTAGTATTTGACAGATCACGCGGGATTTCAGACAAGGTGTCAAAGAGAAAGATGCTCAGTATGCTTTGACATTTCATAATGAATAGACTTACTAACGAGCAACGCTTGCAAATAATTGAATTATATTACAAAAATCAGTGTTCGGTTCGAAAAGTGTTTCGCGATTTACGTCCGATTTATGGTCTACATAATCGACCAAGTGAGCAAACAATTAATGCGATTGTGACCAAGTTTCGCACTCAGTTTACTTTATTGGACATTAAACCAACCACACGAATGCATACAGTGCGTACAGAAGAGAATATTGCGTCTGTTTCTGAGAGTGTTGCTGAAGACCGTGAAATGTCGATTCGTCGCCGTTCGCAGCAATTGGGTTTGTGTTATTCGACGACATGGAAGATTTTACGCAAAGATCTTGGTGTAAAACCGTATAAAATACAGCTCCTGCAAGAACTGAAGCCGAACGATCTGCCACAACGTCGAATTTTCAGTGAATGGGCCCTAGAAAAGTTGGCAGAAAATCCGCTTTTTTATCGACAAATTTTGTTCAGCGATGAGGCTCATTTCTGGTTGAATGGCTACGTAAATAAGCAAAATTGCCGCATTTGGAGTGAAGAGCAACCAGAAGCCGTTCAAGAACTGCCCATGCATCCCGAAAAATGCACTGTTTGGTGTGGTTTGTACGCTGGTGGAATCATTGGACCGTATTTTTTCAAAGATGCTGTTGGACGCAACGTTACGGTGAATGGCGATCGCTATCGTTCGATGCTAACAAACTTTTTGTTGCCAAAAATGGAAGAACTGAACTTAGTTGACATGTGGTTTCAACAAGATGGCGCTACATGCCACACAGCTCGCGATTCTATGGCCATTTTGAGGGAAAACTTCGGAGAACAATTCATCTCAAGAAATGGCCCGGTAAGTTGGGCACCAAGATCATGCGATTTGACGCCTTTAGACTATTTTTTGTGGGGCTACGTCAAGTCTAAAGTCTACAGAAATAAGCCAGCAACTATTCCAGTTTTGGAAGACAACATTTCCGAAGAAATTCGGGCTATTCCGGCCGAAATGCTCGAAAAAGTTGCCCAAAATTGGACTTTCCGAATGGACCACCTAAGACGCAGCCGCGGTCAACATTTAAATGAAATTATCTTCAAAAAGTAAATGTCATGGACCAATCTAACGTTTCAAATAAAGAACCGATGAGATTTTGCAAATTTTATGCGTTTTTTTTTAAAAAAAAGTTCTCAAGCTCTTAAAAAATCACCCAATAGATCTAGTATAAAAAAACGGCTGAAAAATATCGGCTGAGAAATGTTGGCTGAGAAATGTCGGCTAAGAAATGTCGGTTTAGAAATGTTGGCTGAAAAATATCGGTTGAAGCATATTAATATTTGACAACATTTTATATTTTCTGCTAAGATAGCAAAGACACTATCTGGATTATCGCTTTTTTTAATTTTCGGCTGGAAACTATCGGCTAACTTTAATAGTATGTTTCGTTTTTGGTCTTTCCATTCGTTTTTGGTGATTTCATTTTTTATTTTCATTAAACACAAAAAACAGTCTGCATTGCATACCGAAAACGTATAGAATTGGACTCCGCCTTACACAAGTACCAAATAATGAAAACTTAATTTTCGTACCAAAAAGTTGTTCCGGCTTCCGGGTTTGAGAAGTTTCCGGCATACACAAGTTCAGTTTAAAATAATAATTCATTCTGGGGAAAACAATTTCCGTGTAAAATCTCTGTCCGGCTTAGACAAGATTTACTGTAATTATAAAATTTATTTCAAGCCGGCACTTTATCGTCGTAATAATATGTCTAATTGTTTTGTTTGCTGTTAGCTGTCACTGTTTTGACGTTAAGAAAGTTTGTCTTATACAAAATTGAGGATCGTTCAATTTTAAATTGTTTGCCATTAAGGCGATTCAAGATGGCCGTCTTTTAACCAATAATCGCGCAGAATTTTTATGCCTTAAAGGCAAAATTTGCACATGTATCATCGCCTTTACTCGACTCAAATTTTCAACACAAATATTTATTTAATATTATATATTTTTTTAATATTTATTTCATCTCAAAAATTTAATCATAATTATAAATGAAACAGCATACATTCACATATGTAGTACATATATTTAGTGATTAGTACAATGTAATAAGATTAGATTTAATAAGTTTCAGTTTTGACGTAAACGATTAATTTATTTTTCAAATAATTATAAAACGTTTATGTGTAATATCATACCAGTGGCCTATTATGGTTGTATCATAAAATAATTTTTTTATTATTATTTAATTAAAATAAAATATTAATTTTTATTTATTATTATAATAATATTTTTAATTATAAATACATATATTAATTATTATTATATCTATTTAAATTAATTAAATTAAATTTATTTTTTATTAAAATTATCCACCATATGCAATGGCGGAGTGATGTACGGCTTGGTAGTGAACTTGTCGTTTGGCTTTATTGATGATGGCTTTGATAATTATGTTTTGTGGGTAATTATTATTTTTAAGAATTTCAGTAATGGATATTTTATTATCTTCATGGAACTCACAATTTGATAAGGCAAATACTCGACGAACAAATGAAACAACTAGATTGAATTTCATTTTTGGCGGATGTGAGGAGCTGGTCCTTTTTTGGAACCAACACGTAACACTGATACTACAATTGTAACGGATGAGGGTCATATCTAAAACGGTATGGTGTTTTATTTTGCTTCTTCTATTGTAAAACGTATGTGGTTATTAAATGAGTGGAATTTAAGTAATGCACTGTTGATATGATCTTTAGAAATGGCCAAGATGAAATCATCAACATATTTCTTGATAAATGTTGGTTGATGTTCCAGTTGTGGTAAACATGTTTCGAACAATCTTTCCATGACAAGATCGGCAAGTATCTGAGATAACGGGTTACCCATGGCTAATGCAAACTTCTGTTTGTATACTGTGTTATTATATTTAAAATAGTTATTGCGATCAATTACAAATTTCAGTAGATTCAAAAATGTGTCCTCGTCTAATTCAGTTCAACTTATTGATTTGGCTGATAACAGCCATTGTATAAACGAATTATTGAAAGTTTATACATAATAAACATGTTTTTACTTTATTTATTTTTGTAGTATTCACTTGGTTTTTTGTTTCGCAAAAATAAATTTTTGAATATTAAAATTTAGATCGATTTCGACTTGTTAGGTCATCAGGAGTAACTACTGCAGTGTTGCCACAAAAAATAAATTGAAATTGCCATTTTTCGAACAATGAAAACGTCCAAAATGTCAACACGTTAAAATCCCCCTAGTAACAAAAAACTTCGATAGAAATCAGCTGTCCGAAATTTAAAATGTATGCATATTAACAACAGTAGAAAAATATCGGTTGATATTCGATCCATCGTTAGAAATAGAACCAGATTTTCTGCGTAAACCCGATTTCACTTGTGTACATGATATAGAATCGTTCTTTTTCGCTTTTTGTTAAAATTTTGAAAATTATAAACAAATCTATAATAAAGGGTGGTTAAATTTTAAGGTACGACGTTGAATGTGAACCACACCTAAACGTCAAGTTTTTTTCTGCATTTAATTTGACATTTCTCAATTTCAGACTAACTCAATTTGAATTCCAAACGTCGTCAATGGTCAGAATGGTGGCAAGAAATGGCAACAGTGGATGATCAATTTTCGAAGAAAATCATCTTCAGTGATGAGGAACATTTTCACCTCAGTGGATTCGTCAATAAGCAGAATTGCCGCATTTGGGCGAATCATAATCCAAGAGTGATTGTCGAAAAACCAATGCACCCACAAAGAGTGACTGTTTGGCCGGTCAGGCCGTTGCTGTGAATGGTGTTCGCTATTTCGCCCTTTAATTCATACATTTCTTTCATTCATCGTATTGATTACGGTGGTTTCAGAAAAATTATATAGTGGATATTTAATATTCCTTTCTTAGCTCTATTAATTTTAATTGTACTCTAGAACAAGTTATTTTAAAACCCACATATTCAGTTTGTTTCCAAAATTCCAATAAAACTAAAATTTGGAAAAAATATTAACGGATAATATTGCACATCCGGAATAATATAAACTATGTTAACACAGCTTCTTAAAATTATTGAAAACTAAATTAAATTGTTAAATGGCAATCACTAAGCTATGTGTTTTCCGTTTTTTGTTGAAATTTTAAAATAAATTTATAATAATCCACTATACATTTGTAAACTTACCAATAACTGTCAGCGAAATGTTGTGTCGGCACTGACGAATAATCAAATATAAATAGTGAATATTTAATTTATAACTATTGTATTGTTGATGCACTTGCACTTCTCTTGTGATTTGCGGTATGCGAGATTTTGTATTTTCGTAATATTAGCAAATCAGAAGTACGCCATTCAAGCCGCGCCATCAGATGCTTATGGTATAGTAAGTTAACGGTACTTTTTTACAATTTATTGTTATATGCACTAGCAGTAAAATTTCAAATTTACAAATAAACATTTGCAAAACTATTAACGTATGAATTTATATTATTTCACGATTCACGTCGCGACAGTATAAATAAACATAAACAACGAAATACACAATTTGTTCAACACAAACCGAATTTATCAGAACAGAACACAACGAAAATGCACATTTGCACAAACCACAAACCGATTAATTGTGTTTGAAATTTGAATAAATTCAACCTTTGTACTCCATTTTTACTATAACACCACTCTGGCTAGAAAGAAGCATTCACTGAACTGAAATTGGTTGCGAGTTGCATACATGTATGTACTAGAATATACGATTTTTGTTCTACGAGTTAGTAAGAAAACGTTGCTTCGTATTGTAGATCTGAAAACGTCAAAATGACGATATTAACGTTTAGTTATATATATAATTATATATATATATATTATACTAAAAACTGTTTGTAATAGTTTTATTAATTTGATGTTATTTAGAAACAGTGGGCGAAGTGTATATATATATATATATAATGTATATATATATATATATATATATATATATATATATATATATATATATATATATATATATATATATATATATATATATATATATATATATATATAGTAGTATATATATATATATATATATATATATATATATATATATATATATATATATATATATATATATGTATATATATATATATATATATATAATATATATATATATATATATATATATATATATATATATATATATATATATAAATATATATATATATATATATATATATATATATATATATATATATATATATATATATATATATATATATATATAGTAGGACAAATATTAAAAATTTAGTTAAATATAGGAGGAAAAAACAATAAAAGAAATAAAAGTACAGACCAAAATTAGGAAATTGCCTTCTGTTGTTTATACGAAAAAAATTAATAATACATTTGGAGGAGAAGAAGAAGGGGAATAGCAGGTAAGCAATTAGGAGTTTGAGAATAGAACAGGTTGGGATTCGTAATTGGTGAAAAACGGATTTCTCTCTGTTCGTTAAGAATATTTTGGTTAAGAAATATGGATTTTCGAATTTCGGAAGATTCTAAGGTATCTAAACGTCTAATTTTGAGTTGTATATATAATATGTCTAAATTGTTTAAGCTAGCTGTACGATTTTCTACAGTTAAATGATAATGGAAAGTTGATTGATTGCAACCTGATAAATGTTCTTCAAAGTTTTTTTTCCTACTATATATAACAAAATTTTTATTTTTACAAATCAGTAGATACTCCTGACAAGTAGATACGAAACAAGACTAAATTGATCTAAACTTTTTAAAAAAAATTTTAAATATTCAAAAATTTATAAT
This sequence comes from Nephrotoma guestfalica, assembly GCA_963691935.1. Lineage (NCBI taxonomy): Eukaryota > Metazoa > Arthropoda > Insecta > Diptera > Tipulidae > Nephrotoma > Nephrotoma guestfalica. The sequence continues at coordinate 94,319,099 of OY829915.1, forward strand.
TGCGAAATAAAAAAACAAGTGATTAATAAAAAAAATGTGTTTATAAGGGTCAGTGTGTTTCGCCAAGTGCCTACAGCAAATAGTGTTAAAAATATGAATGTGTATATTTGAATTAATTACTTGATAAGTATCTTTACATTTTTATTACAAATTATAGAACAAAGTGACCTCCTGCTGTTGTATATACGACAAGCTACCATTATTTTACCAAAATTTTAGTTGATATTCTGTGGCTGATGGAATGTGTAATTACTGTGAAGATGGCGAGTTGATGTTTTCGGACTCTCATGAACACTAGCATCTACTGCAGTAATATTTACTTTTACCACTATGATGGTACATTTTCCTTTTTGCATCCTTTACCGTACAAGTTTTCTCAAATTTTCCAATTTTCTTTGCCATGTTCTCTAATAGTTTTTTACAACTTCTTCATAACTTTCCCTGAAGTTAAAATAATTTTTAACAACAAATACGCGATGTTCAATCATATATGTATCTCTCCATTTTTAATAACTGTAATATTTTTACTTGTCATCTGTTAAATAACATAATGGACTCTAGGACGAAAAATTTAAATGGTGGCAAATTTAAAAATTAAACCCAAATCACTCCAAAGTATTGGATCTAGCAGACTTAATAATTATATTCACATAAACTATATTCAATTTAGTTTATTTTAGATTTTTGTAACTCTCAAATTAATGAAGTATGATAAGCAAATAAATTTAATGTATGAGTAATACTGAATTTACTATGAACATTTCACTTTAAAAAAATTACGTTTTCTAACACACGGATATACATTCAATGGAGTTTAAGTGAGATCAGTGCGCAGACATAGTTGGTTTAATAAAAGAAATAAGCGTAATTTATAAGGACAAATGTAGAAACACTTATCTTAAACGTTATTCTAAAATTAGTAATATAAAATATGCGATATATTTATCTAATAGTTGAGTGATGTAGAGTTGCAAGTCATGCTCTGACGAATCAAAGAAGACCACAAATATATAAAATTCTTTAATTAGCACGAATATCTGGTGAAATCAATGGACCAAAATAAACTCAAAAGAGCGTCAAAGATGTAAGTATTTCAACTTAATCTTGTTATAACTAAATTTTTATGTAAACACTAATTTGAAATGACTAGACTGATCACTAGGCTAAATATACAATAAAATAACAAAATATTGAGACACCGTCCCTGCGTCTATTAAATAACGCTAGATTAAGTTCGGTCAAAATTAATGGAAATTATTAAATCCCACCAATACTTTAATTATGCAAAATAGCATCACCCTTTATATTCGGCGAATATCTGAAATCAAACGAGTTCTTGTTTCGATCGTAGTAATGTTGTTGGGCTAGTCGACTTGTATGTCGTTTCAAGTGACTCATTTACTATAAAACGATAGTCGAGATTACTGCCAAAATACCAAATTTGTACATTATTGTAGTGACTGCAAACGACAAGCAGTGTATTTTATACCTTTTCAAGTCTCCTCAAAATATCGCACGGCTCAAAGTGACATTTTTTAATATTTCTTTTCCCTCGAGTTACTTATTGGCATTTCAACTGGATTAATAATTTTTCAGAATTTTTTTTAAATAGTAATTAATTTATTGGAAGAGGTGTCCGAGGAGGTGAGAGAATCCCATTGGCCCAGAATGATGGGTGTCATGCGCACTATGCAGTAAACGTTCGGGTGTATTTGAATTCCACATATCCAGATAGATGGACTGGCCGTCTGGAGCCCATTTTGTGGACACCACGTTCTCCGGACCTAAATCCCGTGGATTTTTTTTTTACTGGGGCTGCCTAAAAAAAAGAAGAGGTCTACTCTAAACTGATCAGAAATTTAGAAGAGTTACGTAGCCGTGTTCAGGAAGCCGCTTCAAAAATTACTCAGCGGCGTTATGCCCGACTTCTCAAAAGAGCTTTTATTCGGAGTTGTCGGGCGAGTATTAGAGTCGGTGGCAGACAGTTTGAGCATTTACTATAAATGTACATAGGTTAAATAAAGTATTATCAATGTGTAACGTTGTTTTCTGTGTTTTCTATTTATATTTCTGTGTTTCTTTCCCTTATCATCAGGTACAGTTTAAGACAAGAAATAATCCAATTTTTAAAATTTTGTTATTTAATGGAATTTACTCCTTCCTTCACCAAAGACACTCAAACTTTTATACAAAAAAATATTTACCACATTTCATGCTGAAAATTGAAGTTTAGATTTTTTTTTCAAAAAAAGTGCAACAGCTACTCATACTATTTACTGCATATCTATTAGTATAGTCCATTAAGAATATTATAACACCAAAAACCCGTTGGATTTAATTAATTTGTAGCCGTGGTGATCGGAAACGTAAAGTAATGTGAAAAAATGTGATTTTTTTAAAAAAATTATGTATCTTAGGTACTACTTGGGATATATTTTTTTTGTATTTTATTTTGAGCGCCCAATAGCTCTACTATAAGGTGTTTCAGGCTTATCCATTTATTCTCGGACATCCTGTATTTAGGTATTGCTTGTAATAAGCAGCATTATAAGTGTTTCATTTAGTGTTGTGCGAATATTATGTCGGAACCTCCAACCAAAAACATAAATAAGCACTCACATAAATTTCTTATTAGGTTGGATCAAAACTTTTTAGTGATGTTTGAAATATTTAAGATCAAATCAATTGTAATAACAGTAGGTCTTGTTCAACGTGTGCATTTGTGGTTATGGCAAGCTTTAACGTGACCCAGCCTTCTTAAACGGTTAAATTTAATAAATCCAATGATGTCGCTGTTTCTAATCTTAATCTTTCTTTTCATATACGAACTGAATATTTGAATATTTTGCAACTTTTATTTGACCAAAAATTGAAAGAATTCTAGTAGCAGAGTGCAATTAGTCAATTTAAACCCGAAAATATTTATAGCTTTATTTATAGGTTTCATATGATTTTTAAAATAAAAATATTTGTTTTTTCAACTCAAAATTATTTCATTCATTCATTTCATTATTCAAATTGAAAAGTCATTGCGAAATATCAAGTGGTTTGTAAACAAATAAAATGAACCAAAGTTGCACATGCGTCTGCTATAATTAAAAATTGAACGTGTGTTTTTCTAGCAGTAGAAGAAATTATAACGAATTTTTTTTTGTACCTATACTAAATAGGAACCAAGTACACACTTTGTCTATAAAAAATATAAACCTTAAAAAATTATTTTTGAGGAGGAATTGGAGAAAACAAAGGCTACTAGATTTGTTTTGGTTTCAAAGTGAAACACATATCTATTGAGAAATTTTTTTGTTTAGTTTTGATCATCCAATAAAATGAGAGGCCTGCTTTAATTTTATTAGGATTATGAATATTTTAACCAATAATAACTGATAAACTAATTTCTTAATTGAATTAAGTAAACGTAAAATAATTTAAGCAGGTTTATAAAAAAAACCCATGGTAAATAAAAACTGTGAAATACCCACACAGAATTCAATTCCTTCACACTCATTCTTAACCTATCCCTTCAGTGATACATGCTCATATTTTTGTATCCTTGCATTATAATGAGATTATTATAAAATTTAATGAATTTTATATACAAATTCTAAAAATGAAACGAGAGGACAAAATGTAAATTATAATGAGGATAATTGCAAAATAAAGTCCAAAAAATGGATTAATTTTAATATTTTAAGGGATAGCCGTTTGTATCCTTGTATTTTACGTCCCATTTTGCATGAAGTCCTGAGTATATATACGCAATGAAGAAATTGAATTTGATTTTTCGTTTCAATTAATTAAATATTTATAAATTGTTTAATTTGGATTAAATAATTAATATGGTAATAACAGTTTATATACAGTGTTCTCCATATTTTTACAACGTGATTAATTTATTACTGTTCAACGATATGGAAAAGTTACGATAAAGTGAAGTCAAACGAGATTTTATTAACTTCAAGTTGAATTAGCAAGGCGTTGCGCTGAGAAATTAGAACTATGTATTTTAAACTTGGAATATTTTATAAGAAATCTCTTGACGTCGCTGTCGTTGCAATCATATATGACTTTAATTCATCAGGCAGTGAATTCAGTAACGGAAGCATCAACTTCCATTGATTCAGAGAAGTGACCACTTAGTGATAGTTTTTGGAAAGGATTTTCCTTTATTGTAAATGCCTTCATACGGGTCAGCATGAGAATATTATAGCACATTCTGTAATGATGTTATTTGACATCCTATTTACTTTAATTTTTTTTTTTACAATCATTTTTTACATTTTTAATACTTACGGTGACCTGTGTACACATGTGCAAACAATTTGTTTGATGACCAATGTGAATAATAATAAAATAGTATAGTAAGTGTTAATTTTTAAATGTGTACTATTTGGATAAACAATGGATCTTATTTTTCCATTTGGTGAGAAAATTAACATATTTTTTGGCGTTAAGACTGCGTACTTAACATCGGAAGTTAGTTCGGCACAACACCATGGTATCGTACTGAATGTATTAAAACAACAACAAAGTTAAAAATATTTCCACTCGAGTGTGGAACTAGTAGGCGGGGCCTAAAGCATTTCATGAAATTTCATTGGTTAAGTTCGGGAGCAAGTATGCCGCTTTTTATTTCCGATGTGATGTACGCAGCACCACGCTCTTGAGCATATAGTTGACCATGTGAAAACATCGAATTTCCAAATTCACACTAGCAATTTTCGGTGATTGCATCTAGACTTTATAAAGGGTTAGGCAAAAAGTTCGTGGCTTTTTTGGGTGACATTGAAACAAAGAATTTTCTTATTCAAATGAACTTTACTAAACTAAATATGTGCCAGTTTGATCGATGACCTTTCGCCATTTTTCTGCTAGAGCCATGATCCCATCACTGTAGAACTTCTGTAGTTTAGAGATGGAAAATCGAGACAACTCATTTTCGCAGGCCTCTTTTGAATTTAATGTAGAACCATTAAGATGGTTCTGCATGGACCGGAAGAAATGGTAGTCCGATGGTGCAAGGTCAGGACTATATAGTGGGTGCATCAAAACTTACCAGCCAAGCTCTCTCAGTTTCTGCCGGGTCATCAATGATGTATGTGGTCGTTATCATGATGGAACACAATGCCCTTTCTGCTGATCAATTCTGGACGTTTTAAGTGAATTGATTGTCTTAAACGCGTTAGTTGCTGATAGTAAAGATTAGAATCAATCGTTTGCCCGGTGGCAGCATCTCATAATGCACCGATTCCTTTCCAATCCCACCAAACACACGGCATTACCTTTTGCGTCAATCCCCCTTTGATACCGTTTGGGAACCTTCACCTCGTTTCGTCCATGATCTTTTTCGCACAACGTTGTCGTATCTTATCCACTTTTCATTATTAGTAATCATTCGCTTTAAAAATGGCTCGATTTCGTTCCGTTTCAGCAGCGTTTTGCAGATAGAAATCCGGTCCATTAAATTGTTAACTGTTAATTCATGTGGTACCCAAACGTCAAGCTTTTTTTGTATCCAGCCATTTTCAAATGGTTTACAACTGTTTTTTGATCAATATTTAGTTCTTTACCAATTGCATGGCTGCTTATATGCCGGCTTGGTTGGTCGATCAGAGCAAGATGCATCTTTGACATCCATATTTCCAGAACGAAAGCGCTTGAACCATTTCTTTGCTGCTGATTTTGATAAAGCACCTTCTCCATAAACAGCACCTTCTCCATATGTTTTAACAGTAACCTGGTGAAGTAAATCCACACGCATGTTTGTAGATAGTTTAATTTCTGTAACATGTTTTCAAATATGCTTTCCGGTAGACATGGTGGTGGCCTACAATTTGTCAGATATGTTTTAGCAAATTACGCATGGTACGTTCAAGCGCTTCAATCACTTTTAACGTACCATGGTACATTCATCCCAACTATTAATCATGCAAGTTTTTAATACTTGGGGTAATTCCTTAATTCGAGCTATGTTGCAAGAAAATTATCTGTTTGATTCAAAGTCAATGGTACTTTGAGAGTTGATTGTGAAGTGCGTCCTGGACGCAATTGCAGATGATGCAACAGCGAGTCCGATTTTGTTGTTTTCCAATTGCAACAAGTACCAAATTAAGAAAAAAGTTTTTCCAGTGTTTCCTGGTGCTTCAAGAAAAATAATTCCTCTGTTACCATTTATTATGTATTAAATTGTACTGAATTTTAGTAATCAGTTATTTAAAAAATTTAAAAAAAACGGTTGAATATATAGTTATGAAACGTACTGCATATAGATGTTGTTTCAAATCTGATTAACCATTAGTCCAAAGGGTTAATATGGTTTGATCCAATTCTTTATAAATAACCTAAGGTCTCTAGAAGGTCTCTAAAAAACTATTTGTACTGTAATGTTGATTCTAATAGATTGTCGTTTTCTATAGTAAAAATTTATTATGTTTCGCATAGCTCGATTATGTAAAGTTTTACAATTACGAGGTAATTAGACTGTAAACAGCAACCATTTATGTTAAACGAGTGCAAATTTTCGAAATTCAAATTATTTTTTATTCAAGAATTTTTCGCCAATTTCTATCGACGTCAAGCAACCGTTGCTTGGTTAGTACAACTTTGGGTGGTCACAAGGGAACAGCATAGAAAAAATTACAAAAATGGAAAGAAACGAGAACATCCTCTTCTGGCATATCGGCATGCCTCATCCAGCAGCAGTATGCTTCTTCCGGCTGCTGGGTCCTGGGTATTATTCAATGAACTAATTGATCAATTTGAAAATAAGCTGATAATGTAAACTTATTGAGGCGGTCCAATCCAACATGGAATGGGACCAGAGAACGAGACAATTCAACAGCAAAGGCAAGAAGGATTTTCAATGTTTGTAGTACATTATTGTGTGATGACTTGCGCAGCACACAACGTAAGATTTCCTGAAAATATAAAAAATTGTGATGATATCAACAAGGGGAGATTGTGGAAGATGAGCTTTGGCATTTAAACTCACTAAACAAGAGGCTTATTTGTCTTCATAAAATAATTTAATTAGACATTGGTTTATTAGGTATATTTGGTTCTTTTATGGGATTGAGGCAATCTCATTTCCGTAATTTCTATAGCTATTTGCTCAATTTTATGCAGTTAAGTTTTCGGCTTCGAAAATTTATAAATATTATTTTTAAACTGCAATTAATTATGATTTTACAAAATAATTTGTTTAGTGAAATTAATGGATGCAATTAATGGACTGCAATTAATTATGATTTTACAAAATAATTTGTTTAGTGAAATTAATGGATACCTTTTAAATATTTTTTAATTATTTTTCTCAATTCAGGATGAATGTGCTTCTATTGCTTTACCGGTATTTCCAACTGGATTGCTTTACTTTCATTCACTACTGATTTGTACGAGTTGTACTCATCGTAAAGTACTGTAATAAACAGATGGCAACGACGACATTATTGCCGAATTTTGTTTAGAATATATTTCTAATTTTATCGTCGCTACAGTGCAACCAACAAGTTTGTAGATGTGTTTATCTTTAATAAATTAGAACCAAATGATTAGAAGCGTGTTATACCAGAAAATGTAATAAAGTCTTTCAAAATTCAAAATAATAAAGTCTTTCAAAAACCAACTGTATCAATTTTGAAGGTAAGGGTACAAATTTACTTTACTTTTACATTCCCATAGATACCTGAAAGGCTCTGTGGATTACTTTCCTTATCAAGGGACGTGTTCGATTAAAAAGGCTGTACTAGGAATTTATGGTTTAACGAAAATTGAGAAACGACTGCAACCAAAGATACAACTCTGCTATGAAACCACCCTTGACAAACGTCAAAATACGAAGATAGACAACACAGTGTTGAGCATAGCAAATATATCGATCAGCATTACTATACCAGAAATATAAAACACTAGTCGAATTTTACCGAAGTGGAAAGAATCTTTCGAGATATTTAGTTATTTATTATTTGTATTAAATCCTAGTAACAATTCTAAAGAAAGAAGACCGTACGCCAAAAGTGGCGAGGCACTATTCTCCTCAGTAACATACTGATAATTCTCAGTAACATACTGATAAATATTGAGCGATAGTCAATAATGGTCAAATAAAAAAACAAAAGACTGGTTTCAGATCAAATAGTATAGACCATATCAACTTAATTCGTCGAACAATCCAAAAAATGGAGGATGGAATAGTAAGTCGACAAATCCAATCCAATTGGACGAGATTCAAGATGAACATTATTACACTAATACACATCATCAACCAAGGCATCATCGATAAACATAACGCGCAAACAGATCTAGAAATACTTTGAACGAGTTTCTTAAGGTTTGGAACACGTTTGCCCTGTCAAAATCTTAAAGAAAATTTAATAGATGTATGAGTATGAATTGACTATACATATGCTGAAGAAGGCAATAATTCTCCATGCATTTGTAAACAATCACTTTATACGCCTAATAAGTTGCTTCTGTTCAAATAAAATTTAAATGAATTACCAATTGCGATTGTTAGTAAACGCAGGAAACTAAAGATAACTGGGCGGAGCTTAGAATGGAATCCGCAGGAGACGCACCAAGTATGATGAACAACAATAACTAGGATGAGAACGGTGCTATCTGAAGCAGGTTAACTCGATAAAACTTAGGGACACTAAACAAAATCGTCCCGGAAAAAGTTAAGTGGTACAAAGAACATTTATCTGATTACAACGAATCAACTTTCCTAAATGATTAATTTAGAAAATCATACAGCTAGCTTAAACAATTTAGATATATTACATATACAACCCAAAAGCAGACACAGTGACTCAGCGATGACTAATCGCTTACCTGCTATTCCCCCCTTTTTTATTATTAATTTTTTCGTATAAACAACACAAGGTTGGGACGATCAATAGATTAATTTTTATTGCCTATTTTTGTCTCTCCATCTTTTATTTCTTTTATTTCTTTTTTCTACTATACTCGTAAATAACTGAATCTTTATTTTTACAAATAAGTAGATACTCCTGGACAGGGATTTTGTATGAAATTCTCTCGAAATTCTCATGATAATTTGTATACGTATACGGTGTATAATATTCACTTTTAATATGTGTGCTGACATTTTCTATCTTTGTGTGTGTCTGTTAAATTCTCATGAAGTTCACCAAAATGTTGACTCGATTTTATAAATGTGTACTTATCGGTTGAAAAAAATACATGTGGATGCATCATGAGAATCATGAGGCAGATGATAAGAAAATAGTTGCGATTGAAATTTGTTTTATGAATTTTAGATTTATATTTGGATAAATTTAAAATAAAATAAATTGTATTAATGTTTTTTAATAAATATTAATATTCCCCAGTTGATTTATACATTTATCTATATTTGTATGTGTGTTATTCATGGAAATAATATTGAGGAGAAAAAGTTTAACAAATTATGAACTGGATTAACTGACGAAATATGAATGATAATGAAATTACTTTTCGATTTATTTGCTAGGAATTAGATTATCAACTATTTAGGAAATTAACACAACACTTTATTAATTCAAATGGTATGGTGAAATTATGTACCTAACATAGTATTTTGTGTTCTCAAATGACGTCAAAAACACAAAATACGTACACCACTACTATGACGTTCCGGTAAACTCCCAGTGAAATGGAAAAAAGCATACAAAATCTATGTCCTGATGATGTTTTAACAAGTCGAAATCGATTGAGGGTTTTTTTAAACTTTAAAAAAAAATGTATTCAAAAATTTAACAAGTGATTAAAAAATGTGTTTATTAAGTTTCAACTTATCGCTTGATGATAATATCTCGCTTTGCTCAATTGTACCATAAACAACTACAAACTGTTTTTCACTTTCATTGTGTAAGTTACTTATTCTCAATTAAAATTTTATAATAATAACCCGAAAACATTTTTATTTATAAGAATTTAACAATTTCCATTCTTATATGGATTCATAGTGCGAACATTAAGAAATTCTCGTGAAATCCGGACGGAAAAACCTTTCGTTCATAAAACGTCACCGCTACAAATACCGACCGGTAAAGAAACCGTATCATGAAATCCGATCGGAAAAATATTGAGCAAATTTCTAGTTCAGTGGTGTTTTGCTATATTTTCTTGTCAAAACTGTAATTATGTATGTATTATGTCTTCGAATAATCAATCAATTTCGTGTTACAATCAAAAATTGAAGAATTTAAATTTATAATTTAATTTAATTTTGCGACAACAATTTTTAATTTGGTTTAAATAATTACATAGTACGCTAGTACTAAATCGTACTCGTATAAAGTAAGAGTAATCCACGACATTTCAAGTGAAATAATTCGTGAAGGATTTTTTTATCATAATAAAAATGTAAGTATTAACTGTTTAAATTATAAATTGACTTTTAAATGATTTGATTTAAACAATTTCTTATATTCAAGGAATTTTATTGAAGGATTTATATATGCAGATTCCTCATCTGGAGAAGAAGAATCATACATAAGGGATACGCGGCTGAAGCGAAAGCATTTACGAGATATTAGTGATCCATTGCAGCTTGATGATATTATGTGAAGACGCATAAACATAATAAATTATATGCTTGGTTTTTTATTTAACAATATTTTACTTTTACACATATTTTAGATTTAAACAAAGGTTTCGATTAACGAAAACAGCATTTACATTTCTTCAGGAAAAATTAGGACTTCAGTGGGGAAAAACATCCGCTGCAATACCTCCCCGTTTAAAATTGTGTGCTACGCTGGAGATATTAAGTAGTGGAAGTTATTAATCGGGAACAGGCAACGATTACCTGATAGGAATGGTACAAAGCACAATTTCTGAAGTTTTTAGTGACACAATTCAGAAACTGGAAGAAACTATATTTAACGAATTTATAAAATTTGAGCCATCGCAAGCCAGTAAAAGCTACTTTTACGAGAAATTTAATTTCCCAGGTGTAGTGGGCTGTGTAGATGGCACACACATATATATGTTGAAGCCAAGCGAGAACGAGCATTCATTCATTAATCGAAAATCTCGTCATAGTTTGTAATAATAGTAATAGAATTTGTTTTTAGTTAATTTTTATTATTAATATAATTACATGCTAAATTTTCGATGGCTATTCGACATCATTGTCAAAACTATTATAATTTTTCTATTATAATTTTTAAATGTAAATAATATACATTAGATTGTATGAATATACATTGAAGGAATAGTTTTACTTAAATCAAAATAAATTTTTTAAATTTTATAGGTGATTCTGGTTATCCTCTGGAACCCTAGCTGATGACCCCATACCGAAATTCAGAGGAAGATTCATTCGAGGTGAGATACAATACAATACATTGCAAATCAAGATCGATTGTAGAGAGGTGTATTGGCCTATTAAAATTTCGGTGGCGGATTTTGCTTTCTGAAAGGCAATGTCGTTATAAGCCACAGAAATTAGTACAAATTTGCAACGTATGTGCACACATTTGCACAACATTTGTATTAAACTAAATATCTCGGCTCAAGATATTAATTTAACTGGCGAAGAGGAAGATATATTGTCCCTCATAGTCGAAACACCTTCATCAAGCAGAAGTCGTGTGGTAGCGGAACAAAATAGAAATATGATAAGAGATTCATTTGACGAATAAAAAAATGTTTTTATGTTTTTTAAATATAATAATATATTTTTTTTGATTATATAAAAAAAATATTCTTTTAATTCTATTCATCTATTTCCCAATATTCACGTAAAATTCATAATCTAATTCAGCCAATTCATCACAGTAATAATGGATTACCATTAGTACTACGTATAATAAGGATATTTACATCTTAATTAAAAAATTCAAAGACAAATTTGGGTTTCGAGGCGTCGTTGCTCTAAGACCTTCTGTCTTTTTAAAATGTTATTTTCCTTTAATACACCTAAAATTTGCTTTTGGATTTCAATGAACAGTTAATTTTGTTCTTGATAAGTTGGCAAAAATTTTTCAGTATTTTGAAAACTACCAACTAGTTTCTCGTTAATATTGACCGATAGAAAACTATTTTGATGGGTGGAATTATCAACAATACTACCAACATGCACATCCTCACTGTTGTGATCTAATTCAATTATTTCCATCTGGTCCGGCGTAAGGGGTTCGTAATCGTGTTCTATTAACCTACTATCGTAATTGTTATTATTTAAATTGACTCCGAAATGTTTCGAATTAAGACCACTCACAGTTGGCTCCAACCCAGCTACTCTTGATGTTGCATCCTCTAGTGTTGAAATAGGTTTCAAATTGCAAGGACCGCCACCAGTTTTTTTGCTTTCAATTTTATTATGAGATAACTTTCTTTTTACGCCCCATTTGTGGTCTTGCCAAACCTAAAATAAATAAAAATATATTACATTTAATATACCTACATACACTGCATAAAATACCTACTTAAAAATATTCCGAAAAATATCCATACCTTTTTCCATTCAATTGTAGATTTAGTTGGGGGGCCATTGGAGTTCAATTGTTGTCTCAATTCTTCCCATAAAACGTTTTTTTTTGTTTCTTGCTTGTTTCGAATTTAATAATCTCCTTGCCAACTCTGAGTGGATTTCCATAAAGAATTGGGTTGATTGATTGTTTACCTTTGCTAAAAATATTGAGTTTATGAAACAATAAAAATTAAAATTTACCCTTAATATTCAATAATAATAAATTTTAAACACGTATAATTTTATTACTTACATATTTATATTAATCCCTTCCATTTGAATACAACAAATAATTTTATTTGTTTTAGTAGTAAGAACGTACAGAGAATTAAAGTTAATACTTGCTCGACAACTACATTTCTTGCGTGCAATTTTTGGCAGTAAATTACCGGTTAAACCGCGTTCATGATACCGGATTGACGGTAAAATATTGATTTCCGTCAAAGTTTGACCGGTCACGGATTTCACGATACCGGCCCTGTTTATTAGTTTTCTACATGAGCATAAAGAGGAAACGTACATTTGGGACTAATATCCAATTTCAGTTTCCGATATGTACTTTGATATTCAAGAAAATGAACAAAATGAACTTCAATTTGCAACATATCTCGACAAACTCAACTCGGAGGAAAAACAACTAAATATACTTCACTGAACTATATTAAATTTAAATAATAACAGAAGTAATTTTTCAAATAATAGATATGGAAATTTTCATTTCATGAAAATTATACATAAGTTTTTCTCGATATACAAACTGTTCATGCCGGAGTTGTTGTTATTACATTTACTTATCCATATTTTGTGATATTATGATGACGATGATGATGATGATGATGATTACTATTATCAAGATAATCATTATCTTTTTTATTAATGAAGCTGTATAAAGTATTAATAATTTAATGATTACTATAGTCGTTTTGTTGGTTTTTATTGTACGGTTATGTACGCGTATCTAAAATATATCTGCTAAAGTAAACAATATATATTTGAATAATTTAGAAATAAAACTTGAAATGAAAATCGTTATTTTTTTTTTTTGGTTTCTTCTAGTTTTATTTATCCAATTTTATTTCATTTTTTGTGCCTCTAGAGTATTATTTTATCAATTTGAATTATCTATTTCCTTTTATTCTTTGATTTTTTGTTACACAGCACTAACAGTAAAACTGTAGAATCAGAAGAACTAGCTAGTACTATTTTTGAAGAAAAATTAGATTAAAGTTGAAATATTCAAAAACGACTTTAAGAAGAGAAAATATTTTTTGTTAGGTTAATAATCTGTATATGATGTATCTACATCTAAATGCTTGATATATAAAATTTCTTAATTATCAAATTTTAATGACATAACATTATGAACTTTATTGGGGTGAAACTTCTAATTATGTGTTAATTTTATGTGTGCGTTCCATAAAAGTTTTTGTTGTCCAATCGGCAAAGATACTTAAATTTAGTACAAATGCATATGTATAACTATCAACTATGCCCAGGGCTAGGAACTAGCCTTCTATTGGAATTAACTCAAAATTTAGTTACCTTAAAAATAGCAACACAATACAAGAAATTATAAACATTAACATTCTCTTGTTTGGAATGACAATTTTCTAAAATGTTTTCCATTTGATATGAAAAGATATTTAAAATGACGATGGATATTTTCTATATTGTAGTGATATTTTACGATTTAAGTCACTTTTCTTTGGATTCGCTACAATACGTCTTACTTTGATATTTTAAATTTATAACAGTTGGTCTGCTTCACTGTCTGTTTGGCTATTGCAATAGTGCGCACATGTTTTTAATTGAATGGTCACTATGAATATCTTGGTTCTTGACATCAATTCCACAAAACTTGCCGATTTTGATCAAAAAATGGTAAAAGTAGGCTTGATATTTTCTCTTTTTATAAGAAAATTAATTTCCAATTGGAGTAATCCAAATGGTCATCTTGAAAAATCTTGATTACTTAATTGTCGAAAGAATTGCTATATCATAGATGGAAAAATTGCAAGCAGATCTTTATAAAATACCATATTTCATGTTATTTGTTGAAAAGCTCTCTTTAAAGCCCTACTAACTATAACTAAAGTATAAATATATTCTTAAGTGCTAATATATGGATTTTGGTCAACCTTGTTTAATAATTAAAGATAATAGTCCTGCTTTCCCCAACTTGTTTGCTTCTTTTTCTCAAAGCATTTATAAGGTCGTCAATATGGCAGTGATGACTATCATACGAGTAGCGATCTACATACTATTTCAAACAATACATTGTATTCACCATACAAGACTTCTGATGACATTATCAAATACTTTCATCAGATTTGATTTCGATCAAATCTATTTGTCGAATCGCTCATTAACGATGGACATTTTCACTTCTATCTAAAAATCGTCGCTTGTTGTGCCGATTTTAAAATCAGGGTGTACGAGGAGAATGATGTTTCCAATTATAGAAAATATTATCATGATTCCGAAACTATTTGAATCCGCTATTTGTGAGTATTTGTTCTCTGATCTAGGTGAGCAACATGGTTGGTCTTTGATTGTAGGCGATCATCGTTATCAAACTTCAAGGAGTTCTCAAGATATAGATCTAAAATAATAACATAGCATAAAATTCTAAATTTTATTTATTCATACCGTTCGTCGAACTTTGCAAATTGTAACTGTAAATCACTTGCATTTATAATTAATAAATTTATTTACTCAATATTACGACTGCTCTGTATCAGTCGTCATCATCTAGTAGTTTATCTATCTTAAATTAGTTTCTCGGATTAAGATGAGTAACCTATTGGTGACTCATTTGACAATAATTTCTTATTCTAATTAGAACTGCCCAGCTCCAGCAGTTTCTGCCTTTGTAGTCTCCGTGCTCCATTGATGGTGTCCAACATACGACGGATATCTGCATTTTCATATCGAGGCAATCGCTGGACGTGTCTCCTTTCTTGTTTTTTTATTTCGTCTTGTCATTCCTAATGTACCATGGGACATTCACAATTCCTCGCAGCACTTTATTTTGGAAGCATTGTATCATTTGTACATTGGTTTTCTTGGCACAACCCTAAATTGCATTCCATAGGTCCATACTGATTTTAGCATTAGCCTTAAGCAATTTGTTGTGTATTTTGAGCTCAGAATTCCTACCACGAGCTAGTACATTTTCCTATATTTGATGTTTAACTCTTCTTTTTTCTTCTTGATGTGTTTTTTCCATCTTATCTTAGCATCGAGGGTCATGCCAAGGTATTTAGATATAGTTGTATATGGAATGTGGTTTGAGTTAAGAACCACAGCAATGCAGTTTAAATCTTGATTTTTAAAGTTCACGTGTACTTGTTGTTAACTGCATTTTGAAATTTGCTTGTTGCGTCCCAAATATGTTTTCCAACTGCTGCTTGAATATTCGATAAGCCTCTCGTATAAAGAATAAACAGAGTTGGTCCAAGTATGCTACCTTGTGGTATACCTGCTGTTATTCTTTTTAGTTCAGAGTACTCATTTACAAAGTTGACTTTAAAGTGTCATTATGCTATATAGGATTTAAGAATTTCATAAAACTGATTAGGAAGTTCTCGATGCGAATTCAAGCCCTTGGTGCCAAACTATGTCAAAAGCTTGAGCTACATCTAAGGAAATACTGAAGCATATCTTCTTATTCTCAAGTGCATCCCCAATGATATCCCTTATTTTGTAAACTTGTTCAACTGTAGAGTGATTTTCTCCAAAACCTAATTGGTGTGGTGGAATTAAACATCTCTCTTCTATTATAGGTTTGAGTTTCTTCAGCAACAGTTTTTCAAATATTTTTGATATTACCTGAAGTAGTGAAATCGATCTATATGATTTTTTATCGTTTGCTGGTGTACTTGGTTTAGGAATCATAATTACTTCAGCCACCTTCCATTGACCTGGAACATATTTCAATCTGAAGACGGCATTAATTATTTGAACTGATTTACGCAAACCTTTCTCGTGAATGGCATGGAATTTGTCCAGTAATCAAATCATAACCTGAAGCTTTTCCGATACTTAAGTTATTATTGATTTCAGTTCCAATAAAATCACATGTCTTATGTTAAGTTAAGATGATCTACTTTGTTTACGACCGTTATATTTTCATTTGCTGTTTGCCTCGGCAACGAGTCTGCTGCGAAATTCTACTAGCTTTCCGATTATCTATAACTAATTCTCTACACTAGTAGACCACAAGAGGATAGTTATGTTTCCTTGTGGTGTTGGTATGAGAAAGCGGTGAACTTTTCCAAGCTGCTTGTTGGATATTATTATTAAATGCTTCTAGTTTATCTTCCAGCTGCACCTCCGTGCTAATTGGGCCGCAGAGATTTGTTCACTCTTCCACTGATTTCTTGAATTAATCCCAATTGGTTTTATTGTTTGTTAATTTAAGTGAATTAACTTTTTTGATTATCATTGTACTCAGACTCATGATCACAAGTGAGTGGTTAGATGATAGTCCTTCACTATTTCCAATGCACGTGTAGTCCTCTAAAACTACTTTTGTTACAAAAATGTCTAGATAACTGGTATTTTATGTATGTCAGCAGGCCAATATGTTTGTTTATCGCCAAAGAGAAATTCACAGTTGTTCTCGCGAGCTGCATTAAATAATTATTTTCCGTTAGAGGTTGTAAGTCTAGATCCCAGTAGGTATTATTTGCATTAAAATCACCGCCTATGATAAATTTTGGTCCTAATGATTTAAAAAGTCGATTGTAGTCTTCTTTTTTTAACTGATGGTGTAGAGAATAGTAAATAAGGAGATACTGAGATCCCGATTATTGATTGATTCCACTTTTATGGTTTTAACTTGCATAATTTCTTCTTCAATACCGGGCACTTCATAATGTTTAATACTAATTTTAATAATTACGGTAGATCCACCTCTAGTATTTCCTTCTGAACGAATATCATGGTAGCATTCATAGTCATGTATATAATGAAGTTTCTGTTGAACGAATTTCCGATCTATTTTTCTTAGTTTAGACAAATTTCTTAGTTCTGAAACATGCTATGAGTATCCATTCGTGTTCCAAATAACAATTCTAAGTATTCTATTCATTTGATTAGTATAACATTGATGTTAGCTCATTCGTAGCTTCTTGTCTATCCAGCCGCTTATAGCTTCTAGACCACGTTCATGTTTTGCTAGGCATGCATTTGTTGTTTCTATACCTCGGAATATCCTTTCCAGTTGATTTTCTTTAGTAATATAAGTTAACTGCTGCATTATCGGCACTGGTTGGGCCGGCACTCTAGTTGTAGTTGAAATCCTTTCTTTTATAAAGTTAATGTTTTGAGTCGATTGGCGAGTTTTATTTCTTAATCTTTGCAGTTGTATACCGCTACTTCGCAATCTCTGTAGTTGGGTGGATGTTGTCCTTTACAGTTTATACACCTTACAGGTTCAGTTCGGCTAATAGAACAGTATTTGCGTTGTGCTTGCCGGCACAGTTTACGCACCTAACGCCTCGCCTGCTATATCTTTGGGTGTGGTTATAACCTATATTATTCTCATGTTCTTTTTCAGTGTTTCTATTTTAACCCTCATTGAGAATTGCTTTGATATTAAATATATTTTCAATTTTTTGTTTGATATTAAATATATTTTTGCTTTTGTTGAATGTGAACATGTGAATAGCGGGAGCCTTTTAATTATCTTGGTTCCTTGATTATTTCCTACTTTCTATCGTTTAAGAATGTTGACTGCATCTTCAATTTGCAGTTCTTTCATTTTGAATTTCTATCATATTCTTGCAGGTAGGATGAATACCTCTGGCTATAACCTTAACATCTCTGTTATTTTTGACTTCATCGGTATATCACTCTTTACCATCTTCAGTGAGCTTTGTGGCTAAAGCTCTGTATGCATCGGGGTCTCTTGTGTTTATCTTCCAAACATTATTGTTTAGTGCCACTACTCTATAGTCGTTTGTGGGCACCGATTTAGTAAGTAAGTAGTAATAGTTCAGTAGTTTCATTAACTTTTGCTTGCGAGTGCTCCTCAACCCCTGGCGAGAGCAGAATCTCTTCGATTTTTCCTTGGTCTTTTCTTGGATGCACAAACAATCCAATCAGATTATCTTGCTAGTTCCTCATCATCTGTATGGAACTCAGCGTTAGTATTGACAAGTGTGTTAATTTCGTTATGGCTAGTAAGAGCGGTTTCCAGAACTTCTGTCAGCCTGGCCTACTTCAGTTCCTGATTTTCTTTTTCTAACTTAGCGATTTCATTTCTAAGTTGTGAGGGCACTTTTTATATTTCACTGACAGAGTCGCGAACTGTCTTTGACTAGGTGGTGATCTAGATACTTTTGAACTTCGATCGAATGGGCATTGTTGGCTCACCCCACAATCCTTTGAGTTGGCTTCGTTAGAGGGTGGATTAACCAACTGAGCAGTCGGGGTTAAAATTACTTACCACCTGGGGTAAAAATTAATTTTGTTGTCAACTCTTAATTAGCAGGAAGTACTACGTGCTTCTAGATTGACCCCCCTTACATCCAATCTCTCCGGCATAGTATTTTTAAACTAGTACCAATAGCAGAAACAAAAATACACAGATCATACATTTGGAACAATTTTCTGTCTGAATATTGAGGAACCCCAGCATAATACTTCTACCGAAAAACCATTTCATTCAATTTACTTAATTCTCTATAACAGTTTACAGCTGTTTTCGAGAGATTTACACTAAGGTTTCCCGAATTTCAAGTTAAACAGAAAATAAAATACGTTCTCAAAAAAAAATTTCAAGTATGAAAATAAAACAACTGTAGTTGTCCGCAAGTTTCATTTTCAATAATTAAATTGAAACGTCAACTCATTCAAAATGTCAAGTTATCTAAAATAATTAACTGTCGTGGACAAAGTATACTACTCTACTTGCATCTATTCAATCTCGCTACTTCTTTGGTATACGATTCTTCCTTTTCGAATTCCGACATATTTTTGTTATGATTCAGATGTAATGAATCGCAATGAGTTTATCGGTTTGCGATAAATTCTTCTTTGTCTCCAGCTATAGTATCCTGTGAAGGGATATCCAGCCTGCACTCCTTTATCACCCGCACTCTCCTAGTTTGACATCCTATTATACGTTGGTCTTGTTTTGAATATTTTTTTATCATTCATTGTTGCGTAGACCTTGCATGAAGTGACCTAGCAATCTAATTCGGCTAGGTTTAAACCTACTGATATCACTGTGAATCCAATGATACCGCTGCCTCCGAGAAGTCGCTTAATTTAATTGTTAATCCGCAACTTTAATTGAAACAAAGGTGGAACGAATTACCTTCTTTTCAAAAGCAGATAAAATCCTACAGTCGTTTGAAGTCGGGGTCCAGGCTAGCATAAAACTAGATATAAAAGTTTTCTTGCGTAGCAATCGAACGGTATGAAGCTACCGAGAGAATTCCTTCCTACGATAATTTTAATATCAAGGTTCCGGATGTTATTGTTAATAGATACAATTAGTTAATAGATCTTTGACGTCATCTCGAGATATACATATTAAATATCTTAATGAGGAGCAGTTTAACCGTTCTTGACCGCATGTTTATAGGACGGAAGTCACTGATGAGTTGCTGAAGCATCGCACATGGATGAGAAGGCCAACTCAAAATTGTCCTCCGTAAGTCCTTTCTGATTGCCACTGTAATGGAGAGAGTACTCATTGATAGTATCACATAAGCCACTACTTCGAAGTTCTTGTAGTCCGTGTACATGTTTTGTGTAGATTTTTGCCGGGTTCAACAGGTTTTAGAGAAAACCAGGCTTTGGAAGACTAAATTCAATTAATTTTATTTGTTCTACGGACAAAGAATAAATGGAGAAAGAGCTCAAGATTAAACAGTGCAAATATGAACGGCTCTCCATTTTTTCCTGAGGTCATTAATGTCTTCTTTTACATTATCAAATAAAGATGGTGCTTCCGACTGAGCGACATTTAAAACACCGAGACCTCTGAAAATTCCCAAATTTTCTTCGGACTTTAGTTCTAAATCACACTTAGCGCGCAGTTCCAT
The DNA here is from genome assembly GCA_963691935.1 of Nephrotoma guestfalica. Classification (NCBI taxonomy): domain Eukaryota; kingdom Metazoa; phylum Arthropoda; class Insecta; order Diptera; family Tipulidae; genus Nephrotoma; species Nephrotoma guestfalica. The sequence goes on from OY829915.1 coordinate 94,339,640, forward strand.
TTGAACATGCATAACACGTGGCCAACGTTTGTTTTAAAACATTTATATGATCGCCTCTTAATTGTGGTGCCAATTGTCCAGTATGTATTATTTTCCCACCGTAAACCTGAACTAAAATTTTTTGTTTATGAAAATTACGTTTATGAATAAATTTATAGTAGCGCGGTTTGTCAGTTTGGCAACTCTAATATTAATAATGCAAGAATAGAATGCAGAAAATTTCAATCGTAAGCAATCCATATATAATTGGATCCGCAATTTGTCTTTAGTATGTTTCATTAGAAATAAAAAATGTCCATTGTTCGACAGAAAAATATGATTAAAATTTACAAACTTGTTTCGGTCATTTGTAGCATCTTTTCTTTTTTCGGCTCGCACTAAACGTTTATACTTCGTTTATTTTCATACAGTTTTGGTTCAAAGTTATTCGAGTCTGTGAAATTGGTGTCATCACCTTCACTTGCCTGTTTTTGAATAACTTCTTCAGTTACGTTTATAACTTGCACACATGCTGCTTCAAAGCAACTTCGTTGGTATAGATAAACGATTATCCTGAAATCTTGGATTATCAATATTGGTTTCAATTAAGGATTTGAAAGGTTGCTATTTTAGGATTATTAATTTTGACATTTTCATCATCTAAATTAAAATTAATTGGTTCAGCAGCAGGAGCGGTTGATATTTCATTAAAATTATTTTGTACATTTAATTTTATGGTTCCACAATTCATAAATTTTGTGTCGGTTAATTTCACTGTTCTTGATTTTTAAAATTTGACATATTTCGTTATATGCTACGATGTCACATCGCTTTAAAAAAACAATTTTAAATTAGGACCGAACAATTTGAACAAAGCGGATTTTGATAGAGTTGTTGGGCATTTTTAGCTTTCTGAAACATTCGTCTGTTCTTACAATTTTTAGTGTTCTTAATTTGCTCAGACGCCATAATCTATTTTAACAGTTTCAATCAAACTTAAAATCAAAATTAGGTTCGGAAAGTTAAAAAAAAATTCCAAAATTAAATAAAAAATATTTTTTTTATTTGAACTTTAGTCAGTTCTAAATTAAGAATTAGAAACCTGAAATCGCTGTAAAAGTTCCAATTACTTGTACAGAATATTATAGTTCAATTAAATAAATTAATCTGATCCAATTTACAAAAATAAATAAATAAAATATGAAATTCAATAGCAAACTATAGCAACATGTAGAACCTGTAAAATGCACCTGTCTCACTTCTTCAAAAATATAACTTTCTCTTTCGATAGCATGAAAAAAATACAAATAAAAACCAAAAATAAAAGAGAAAGAGTTATAAACATTCTCACAACAAAAATTACATTATTCTCCATTTGTTCAATTCATCTGAATTTTCGTTTTTTTATTGATTTTTTTTTAAAGGAAAAACAATTCAAATTAAACAGAGATATAAATTATTATACTTTAGAATAATAATGGATCTGCATCAAAACAAGGTTTGTAGATAAAGGAAACGAAAAATGTATTCGGTTACATGACTCCCAGTATGCAACGCTGGATTAGAGGATGTGCCTGAATGCGGACGTCGAATTATAAATACGTATCTGCGAGTCTTCTATGATTAAATCTCCGTCTTTAATAAATATACATACATATGATAAAAAAAATCGTCAAATAAGGGCCGGGCCGGAAGTCATATTTAAGTTTCATATTTTTATGTTTAAAAAGTTTTAGAACATAAATAAAGGTATAAAGGTGTGGGGTGTCAAATTTTGAGAAAAATGAAGAAAATGATGTAAATATATATGATTACAAAAAGAAAACTAATTTTATCCGATAATTGTAAAACAGGGCTAATTTTTAAGATAAATGAACTGGAATTATGAAAAAATACAAAATGACTGTCGAAATGTAATTTTTAAATTCTCTTGATTAATGTCCATTTTTTGAATTTTCTCTTATTTAACTCTATTGAATATGGTAGAAACTTGCAAACGAATAGGGTGGGCTATCTGTTGGTTCTGTTTTCATTTGTAAATAAAATACACATTTTGGGATGAAAAGTCAAAATTTTTGACTGATGAGAAAATGTGGTTTTATGCCCTCTGTGTATGAAAAACAATATCGTTCATATGCTCACTACGGCTTCGTCTACAGGCCTGCATCTGAACATCAAAATTGTCGAAGATTTTAAAATAAAAGCGGGATCAATGACCTCAATTTCAGCTCGAATGTTGTTTTTAAGTTGTTGAATTGTTTGTGGATGATTAGCATACACCTTACATTTCAAATAACCCCACAAAAAATAATCAAGTGGTGTAAAATCCAGGCTTCTTGGTGGCCAAGAAACTACACAATTTGGACGATTAAGATGAAAATAAGCTTCATCGCTAAAGACGATTTTTGATGAAATACCTTCATTTCGTTCAAGCATCCAATTAGCAAAACGGCGACGATCTAAATGGTCTGGTGGCTTCAATTTTTGAGTTCATCAATATTGAGTTGATCAATATGCAAAATGCGTCGTAATGTGGCCCGTGTAATGTTTAGTTCTTGTGATCGATGCCTGGTTCATGTGCTTGGTTCAGTACGAACACTTTCACTAACAGCCGCAACTGCATCAGGAGTACGAACTGGATGAACATGTTGATACCGTCTACGAACTTCCACTGAACCAGTTTCTTCAAAACGATAAATAATTTTGGCAATTACACGCTCAGTAGGACGTCCATGTCGGCCATAACTCTCATGTAGTTTACGAAATGTAGTTGTTTTGGAACGATTATTTTCATAATAAATTTGGACAATGAAAATATGTTGTTGTATTATTAACGACTCCATGATGATAAATGGCATATTTTTCACTTTTTCTATGTCAAAGAGTTTATTAGAAAAGATAACATTAAGTACTAAAATCCATCGATTGCAAGAAGAACCAAGAAAATATATTTTGACATCTATCTAGCGGATATTCAGCTAAAGCGTTTCTCCTTTATATTCCGCTTAAGCAACATTTTTGATTGCTTTAGTTTTAGCTTTAGCCATTGCGTGTAGTTATTTCCGAAAACGTTAGAGCTATTTCCGAAAACGACTAATGTCGAATTTGTTTATTTTCGGCTACCAAACCAAAGACACTATCTGCATTATCATTGTTCGACTTTCCGCTAACTTTAATAGTAGAACCAGTTAAGGCGCCTTCATCGAGCGGAATTATTTTTAACCCAAGCAAATGTTTATATCCAACTAAGCCCCGCCTAATTTAATGAGGTTTAGTTGAAAAATGTCCATCGTTTGAGCAAATAACCTTGGTCGCACCAACATAGTAACAAAAATAAACTAAAATATGAGCAATAATTGTGCTCATATATTTGTTGTTGTTGCATATTTATGACATTTTTCCAATGAATTAGTCAGTTTATCGCCTTAAATAATTTAATCATATTGTTTGTTAAATAAAGGTATATACATAAAATAAATGGAATAAATATGTGAAATGCATTTCAAAAATTGTATGTTGCCACTACTGTTGGGCTACAAATTCTTTGATAATTTATAAATTGTGATATATATCAAACCGAGTACTCTATATGTAATCCCCAGACATACCTACGTTTATTCGATTAAATTAAAATAAAGCCCCAACTAATTGCTAAACATATTGCGGCAATATAATATCTCGTCGCCGCCCAACAGGCGTTGCTTGGGAAGATGCAAGTGATGGAGCACGTGATTCTTCGTCAAACACCTCTATTGCTTCAGCGAAATCTTTCCCAAATCAATTACCACAACAGGTAGTTGACTTGGAATTGGGTGTAATTGGCGTACAAAACATTTCAACACTTCAAATAAGAATATTTCATATTCGTATTCAATATTTTAATTTTATGTATGTACGTTTATGTCGAGAATGTATGTTTATGTATAAAATAAATTGAATAAATTTGTGAGATGCATTTAAATAAAACAATTTGGGTGAGATACAAAAATTTTATTTTGCCATGTCACAACTGATGCTACAAATTCTTTTATAACCTATGAATTGTGTTACTATATAAAACCAAATATTGTATATGTAACCCACAGACATACGTTTATTCGATTAAATTAAAATAAAGCCCGAACTAATTGCAAACCAAGCAGAAATTGGTAGTAAACAACAACAACTACAAACCAACAGAAAACATATGACTCGCTTGACAGCCGTAGACTAATTTATTGAGCAAATCTTATGTGTGACTATGTTCAAGTTCGTAAAAAAATAATCCAACTTTATCATCTCTTACCGTGAAGACTGCATCAAAACTAATGAGATTGGTTTACTTAACACGGTCACAAGTCAAAATTATTTCGTGCATAATAATTAGTTTTGTTCGCAAGCTGAAGTTTTATCCATCGGGAAGTTCGTTATCGGAATCCTTTGCAAGTGTATTTCTGAATAATTTTGGAAAACAACACGTACATGACGATTCAAATAAATACAAGAACAATATCGTTTTAGTTAGATATTGTGAACATGTCAAAGAACGCAATAACGCAAGCACCAACACCATCTTTAGTAGAAACACAAAGAATTAGAATTTAGAATTTTAGAATTTCGCACAACATTTATTCGTAGAGAAACACAAAGTTAGCAATGAACAGCAAAATCTCCAACTTTATATAGATTGATGAAAAGTAGCAGCATGGGTAGATTAGAGGAATTCGAATTTTACAAAATGCGCCAGGATCGGATTACTCAACGATAAATTTATATCAAAGACTAACAAATTATTTGAATGTTGATAACATAGAAATAGATTATACAGAATGTATGTAAGTATCTGTCAAGCGTCACAAATTCGAAGAGAAAAAGAGAAAGCGTATAAATCAACAGGGCCTTATTTAGAATTTTTTTCGACCGAATGCAATCAAGTTAGAAAGTTAAAATTAAAAAATTTATGTAAATTGAATTATGTATTTATTCGTCCAGTACAACAAGTTAATTGTGTTTTCCTTAAATACAATATGTATATTGTGGATGTAAACCTGCAAATATCCAAGTAGTTGTTGGTCCTATTTAACTTAATATTATTTTCATTGCCGTCAAATTTAGTCGTTGGCTTTTTTACCAACGAGAAAATGACGCGTTTCTTAAAAATATTTACCGATTCTCTTTTGTCTGTGGCATAAAATAATTATTTTCAAAATTTAACGAGCAAATATCGAATTTTTACTCATGTTTACATTTTACATCTTGTACATCAAAGCCAATTGAGTTCAACCATTGTCTTTTAATTCCTCACATTAATCTTATCTTAAAGAAACAAAATATGTTTTTCATATAATTTCTGTAAAAACTAATAATTAAGCTATTCAAAAATAAAAATAATTATGAAAAGAAAAGCACATAGTACATGAAACAATCAACACCATCTTTTCGAACCATAGTAATAAAAAAATACAGCTCTGGTAATAAAACATGTTTACAAAAAGAAAAACCCAACAACAACAACCAAAATTCGATTCTTAGTTTTATCTGATTTATAACTTAAAATAAGGATAATTTTACCACAAATCACTTTCTTCATAATATAGTTTACATTTTATTTTATATAAACACTTGGTAAACTTACCGATCGTAAGAAATTCCGCAAGAAAATTTTCCAATTTTTATTACCAAATGATGCACTACTACACTCTCCACTAACTATTTCATAATATTTTAATTAGTTTCATTAATAATTTGAAGATTTTTTAAGAGAAGATTCGAACCCGACACCCCCGATCCAAACGCCAAAGCTTTAACCACTGCCATTTGGTTGGTATAGACCGGAAGGAAAAATATTTACATTCATTCTATAGTATATACTCGTAGTTCTATGGTTGATAAACAATATAAGAAGAGCGTAAATTATTTATATTCAGTAGTAATATATTGACTAAGGACGAAGTCCAAAGTCAATCTCTGAGCTAAAAATAAAATAATTCATTAAAAGGAACGTATTTTGTCTGTTGTTTTCTATTATTTTATGTTTATCATTGTGTATATAATAATAAATTAGTTGCGACATAAATAAATAAAATAAAAATTTTAAAATAAAAAATCATTAAATTTTTTAAAAATGATATAAAACACTGCAAACCCTCAACAGTTAGAAAAATGGATTTTTTCAACTTTTATTGAATCAATGTTTTTTTGTTTTCTATTTATTATATATCAAACATTTTTGTTTTTTTCTATTATCGTGTCGCAGTATACAAATGTAATGTAATTTTTTAGAAATTATGGACATTTTATAAAATTAAAAATAAACATTTTTACACGAACAGTTTAAGTTTTCACAATTTTAGTAAATATTTTTTTTAAACTAAATTTATTTTGTGTTTGTATTCTGGTAATTTACACCACTTCCAGAATATTCCCAATTAATCGAAAATAATCTCTTGATAATTTCCAAATATTTACGTCACTACTTGCACCACTACTGAAATATCCGAAAATACTAAAAACATTCCTATAATAATTATCTCGCTCTTATCACGAACACAGGCATCAAATAATTTTCACAATTATTTATAAAGTTTAGTTTTATAAATAATGTGAAAATTATTTGATGCCAGTGTTCGTGAATACGAGCGAGATAATTATTATAACGGGTGTTTTTTTAGGAGGTTTGTTTTTCCGATAGATGTCGTTTTATTTTATGACAGTTGTTTTGACAGCTCAAAGTGGCATTTCTACTCAGTATTGTTTGGCAAATCATTATGAATAGGTTAACTCCAGAACAACGTTTTCAAATCGTGGAAATTTATTTTCAAAATCAGTGTTCAATTAAAAATGTTTATAGAGCACTTCGTGAATTTTATGGTGCACATAATCGTCCGTCAGAGACCACCATAAAGAACGTAATTACCAAATTTCGGTCTACATTCACTCTTTTGGATGCCAAGCCACCGACAAGAATGAGAAGAGTTCGTACAGAAGAAAATATTGCTGTCGTTGAGGCCAGTGTCGAAGAAAACGACAATTTATCGATTCGTCGTCGTGCTCAGCAAATTGGACTTTGTCCATCGACTTTATGGAAAATTTTACGTAAAGATTGGGGATACGTGAAGTCATTGGTTTATGTGGATAAACCTCAATCGATTGACGCTTTGGAAACCAATATTCAACGTGTCATTGCTGACATACGCCCTCAAATGCTTGAAAAAGTGCTGGAAAATTGGACCTCCAGAATGACATTTGTGAAAAATAGTCGTGGTAGCCATATGCCAGAAATTGTGTTTAAATGTTAAATGCCAAAAAATTATCTACCAAATAAAAAAAAATTTTGGTCATTTCATAATTTTATATGTGTTTTATTCAAAAAAAAAATCGGCAACCTCTTAAAAAAACACCCTTTAGGAATGTTTTTAGTATTTTCGGATATTCCAGTAGTGGTGCAAGTAGTAACGTAAATATTTGTAAATTATCAAGAGATTATTTCCGATTAATTGGGAATATTCTGGAAGTGGTGTAAATTACAATTATAAAACTACTTGTAATCCTTAAATCTAGATGTCACTATTTCATCAATATCGTCAAATTCCTAGACCTTGATTCACTTTTTCGACGCAAAATTAATGTCACGCCCAAGTGACCAATCCATGCAGAATTGATGACAACCAATCCGATCGTAACATTACTGTATTTGACGAAAACTCAAATTTTTGGAACACAAAATTTTTTAAGTTTTCAGTAAACCAGGTTATCTCTGTATCACAAAATGAGCGCATAAAAAATTTTGTTCTGCTGATATTTGTGGGAATAGGCTTTTTAAAACTTACAAAGATCGTTAAACTACACGGATATCAAGATAATTTTCTGGATGGTAGTGGGGATTTATCTCACCGAAAATTGTAAAAAGATGGGGCACAAATTATTTGCGATTACAATTATTAATATCCGTTATCTCATCAAAATTCGTTAGTGGGGAAAATAAAATTATGGCTAAAACATGGACCGTCGTTCATATTGAAAAAATTTTGTTATCAGCTACTTTTAAATCAATGGGTTTTTATGTAACTGTCCTTAGATATACCTAATCCTAACGATCAGAGTTAAAAAGTTTATTTAATATGATAGAAACATGCTACAACAACTTAACATAACAAAAAACTAATGTATTTATTTGTTATTTTAAAATAATTACATTGCCTGCATGAGTGCATGACAACTTGTAACCCATTTTTATAAGCTTTGTATACACACAATTTACATGCTGGTAACCGAGGCAACAAAAGACAGATTGAACAATAAAATATTGTGTACATGATGATATACACATAAATGGTGAAGCAAATAAATAAGAAAATCTAGTTTTAAAAAACTGTTACACTATTATGTGCATACCATGGTTTCCCGCGTTGTTTGAACGAAAGATCGAAAACATCCATAAAGGCGCCTTAAATGTGTATCAGACCATCGCAGAAGTTGTATTGTTAATGGTGGAAATATACAAATAAATCGTTTTATTCTCGTGTAAATCCCCTTAATGTATTTTCCCGATATTTCTTCTTGTTTATATGGTAGATTACCCAAGAGCTTTTGCACTTCATCGGAAGCAAAATTTACAAATATACGTACATATAAACACACCAAAAATACGTGTTAAAAATGTTTTTTTAAATTTGTTCATTTATTTATTCGAAAGATATTGTTGTACATGAAGATGAACGTAATATGTTTTATGAATTCCTTATAAAATATAACAAACGTAATTTGAATCGTATAATGAAATTTACAATATCGAACTGAGGAGAAATTTAAAACGAATCCATCATAACTGGCGGTAATTATTTATGTATGTGTCAATAAGAAATCCTAACAAATTATGTATATATAATATATACCAACATTTTTATTCATAAAACGAACTTAGGTTCTTTTAATCGATAGGAGAACGTTGAAAGAATAAAAACACAGGAATACGTTTTATTAGTTTTCATTATACGCTAGAAAACTCGTAGAATAACAAATAAAAAACATACAGTAGGATATAGAACTACTTTTGGGAATACAGTTTCTTTACTTCGTTCTTGCTGCTGGTACATTTTCGATATGTAATAAATTCATTCTTGACCTTGCCGTACTGAATGTCATTCCAATTCTCCACACAGTGCTATACTGTGCATTTATACTTGTGGAAATTAGTGCGGCATTAATGTACGCACTCTCGAGTGCGATACATTAGTGCCGCACTAATTTCCACAAGTACAAACGCACAGTCAAAGAAGCAGCTTCATCATCGTCTCTTTCCCCGTTCACCTATAAAACCGGTTTTAATTGCGACTCATTTTTGAAGCAAAATTTTTTTCGGTAACCGTGCGTACATACTCGCAGAAGCAAGTGCGGCACAAATTTTGCAGTATTCAGTTGAAGTTAGGCACTGTTGGTTTTTGTCCAAAATATTAATCTATTTGGTCCGTCATTTTGTTTGTCAAATTTTTAATTTCAATTTGGAATTTGCACTTGGCTTTAAGCTGAACCATATATAAAGTAAAAAAATTCGTAAGAAACGAAGATAAAAATTTATTATTTCAATTTGACGTTTCGGCCATAGATAACTTAAAACATTAAGTTCATTCATATATTTTTTTGATATATTTCCTACAATTTCGAATGAAACTACGATAGTTTTGAGTACGTACGTATTTATATCAACAAATACTTTTTTTTAAATTACAAAAATTATTTATGATGTGGTTTAAACCACCGCAATTCGATAAGTTATTTTTTTAGGTTGGGTTTAGAAAAATACAATTCTATAGGGTGGGCCAAATAATTTTTTTTTAAATGCAATAAAACAAAAAATTCTCAATATTTTTCAAATTTATTTTTTCAATGTAAAGAACAATCCTTCCGATTAACTATGGAATACTATTTCATTCATATGACCGCCTCGGCTGGCCTTGACGTACCCCATACGGTCGGTCCATTTTTTAGCACATTTTCGATGGTATGCGGCATTATGTCTTCAATGGCAATGCGAATATTGATCTTGAGAGCGTCAATCGTTGCTGGTTTATCGGCGTAACACTTATCTTTGACGGCACCCCAAAGATAATAGTCCAACGGCGTCAAATCACAGCACCGAGGCGGAAAAATCACATCAGCGTTTCGGCTGATAATTCGATCTTCGAAGACAGTGCGCAAAAGATCAATTGAAACGTGTGCTGTGTGACACGGAGCGCCGTCTTGTTGAAACCAAATGTTGCCTATGTCCTCCTCTTCAAGTGCCAGGAACAAAAAATCGTGTATGATTGCGCGGTAGCGCTCACCATTGACAGTAACGGCGGCGCCTTGCTCAGTTTCAAATAAAAATGGCCCAATGATGCCACCGGACCAAAATCCGCACCAAACAGTCACTAGTTGAGGATGCATCGGCTTCTCTACGATCACGTGCGGGTTCTACGTGCCTCAAATGCGACAATTCTGCTTGTTTACATAGCCGCCAAGATGGAAATTCCGAAAAGATGATTTTTTTGCCAAAATCAGCATCTTCTTCAAGACGATCGCAAACCCACTCAGCGAACCTGATGCAAGGTTGTGCGTGAAATGTTCAATTTTTGAGCACGATGACGAGTTGACGTTCTCGGCGACTCACTCACATTCTCGGCTACAGCATCAACATTTTCGGGTGTACGCTTGGTTGGCTGCTTAGTTCGTGTTGGTTTATTAATTAACAAGCCTGTTTCTTTAACTTTATTCACAAAATAATTTACATATGGAGCTCCCGGCGCTTCGGTTCTTCCGAAAACCTCACGCAATTTTCGCACACATTCTGCAACATTACCATGATTTTCGAAGTAATGTTTCAATATTTCCTAGCGTTGTTCAAGCGAATACACAACCATTTTCGTTCAGCGGAAGGATAAAACTAACTTTCTGTCAAATCAGAAGTGACATAACCCATACCTTACTCAAAATACCCGCTAGTTCAAAAAAAAAAGTTAGATGACCACCCTGTACAGTGTATCGAAAATTATTTTGGATATTATATTCATATTAGTATATGTATAGATGAATCTTTTATAATTAGAAAACATAAAATACACGAATAATTCAAAATAATTTAAAATTTGTTTGACTTTTGTTGTTGTAGTTATTAAATTTTTTATTCCTGTACGAAAATTTTCGCTTCTGTTATAGCCCAACCAGTCAAAAACAAAACCTTAAAAGAAAAATAAGAAATTTGACGATACCAGTTGTCTTTCTTTTTTGACATTCCAACCAAGCACAACTTATAATTCTTAAGTAATAACAAAATCAGTGCGATGTTAATTTAAAACTTTTATGAATAAAACATAATTAATTTTTTATGTATTTTGATTAATTTATTATAACAAACATTTAATAATAGAAAAGCCACTAGTGATATTTAATTTTAAATTTTTTAAACAACTTGCACAATTCATTCTAATTTTTAGGTTAGGTTTCATAAATTAAATAATTTTATCATATAGAAGTGAAAGGCATCATATACTTATTATTTAAATAACTTTAAAATAACTTTATATATTAATTAATTAATTAATTAATTAATTATACAATTAAAATAATTTCCGCCATTTTATTTAATAAAAAATCAGATTTTCGTTACCATTTTTTAAGGTTTTCTTATTTTTGGGCGAGAAAATGCGCGTTGAAAGTCTCGTTGAATTTCTTAAGTAAAAATTAAGTTTGACTGGGTAATAACACTGACATGCCATTTATCGCATTCTTATTTTTTTATTAATTTAAGTTTCTATTCCTGAGTGGTTCCCACTTTATTATTTTTAAGTGACAGCAAATGCCCCATTTACATGTAAACAATTATTTTCTTCTACACATTTTTGCAGGTAAATAAGAAGCATCCGCTATATAAAAATATTCAATATGCGAGAAAGAAATAAAAATATATAGTAATACGATAATTTTTTTATAGAGAAATTATTAATTTATTTTTAATTAATTCGAATGCGAAATTTACATTTTTATCTATGGCGTCTGTTTTTATTATGAATCCTTAACATTTATAAATTAAAATATTTGTTTTTGTTAATTTTAAAAATATAGTGGTTTTGGCGGTGTAGCTCAAAAAGTCTTCTGCAAAATTTTGTTTGGATATATTTATTTTCTTGTATCTCAAGTGCAAAAAGTCAATGTTATATCTCTTTCATTTAGCAGAAGGGAGTAAAAAATGGACAAATCTTAAACACTTTTTCTCTTATTCTGTTATTCTTTCGCTTTCTTACGTTATTCATTTTTTTATTTTATTCCGCCTATGGTTCCCACCAGATCTTATACAGATATATACTGGCCATGACACGTTATTTTAACACAGTATTAGTTTTTCCTGTTCGCTTACTACTTTAAAATTTTACTTGTACTTTGCATTTGTTTGCTTTTATAAATTCGTTTTCCGAAATGAAAATCAAACAAATTGTTTGATTTTCGTTTTGTTTTGCTTGTTTGTTACAGGGTGGTGATTTATTTTGATGTTTATAGTCGATGACGTTTCGTTCTCTCTTAATCTTTCTCTCTCTTATTTGTGTTGTGCTGGTGCAGTACAAGCAAATAATAATATAGCTAAAGAACTATTAAATTTAAACAGTTGGTTTTTAATTTTTTATAATTTGCTTAATTTATTTCCAAAAAATGGTAGATAAGTTTGTGAAATGATAGAATTACAGTTTAATCAAAATAAAAATCAGATATTCTTTGTCAAAATATATCCCGACAGATTGAGCATGTCGATTTATTGCTGGTATTAAACCATTTGGACTGAAAATACAAACAACAATTAGGATCTTGTATACGTAAAATAGTTTGCAAGATATACTTACTAAACAGGGCTCATGATATTTCTTTTTTGCACGTTTTACACGATAATTTTAGAAATTGGCACGTATACTGATGAATAACACTATATAGCAAGCATAAGATTATTCAACACCTTTAAATTTTTTATAATATGTAAATTAAGTTAGACCGAGAGTATGATTGATGGGCAATTTAATCATTAATTTCATTTTCGTTTCATCGACGTTACGTCGGCCATAAGTTGCATAAAAGCTTCGTACAGCTTGAATACGCTTGCCAAAATATATTAAGTTTCACATCGTTGAAATGGCCAACTGACTGGGATGCCGATAACACTAATGTGCTAACCGATATTCGTATAAAATCAAAATGTTTTAGCACCAATCTTCTCGGGTACAATGTAAGCAAATTAATCACAAAACTATTCCACTAAGAAATAATAGACCAAGTCGAGGGCTCTGGCGACTTTCTGAAATCAAAATAATAATGTTAAATCAAATGTAAACCTAAATTTATTGAAAAACGAAACACTTACACATTATACTCCAGTTCAGTTGTGCTCTGTCGTATTATTACATCGTATATGTTCATCGCATTACCGTTTAACAACATCCTGAGACATTAAATTTCCAGCGTACGAATCACTACAAATCGGATGGCTAAGTATATGGGCTATGGTCTAATATGTAATAATATCATCATTGTGCAACACCAACTGCAGTATTCCGTGCAGAATTCCGTGTCACGCGCCGACCCACCTTCCATGTCAATGTACAGGTTGACATGGAGCTTGCAATGTGCAGGTGGTATACTGTAGTTGTGTGAGTAGGTGAAGTAGGTGGGTTAATGATGTGGAGTGAATGAGTGTATCACAATGGGCCTAAGTGTGCAGTAAGCAACCACTGAACCGAACCTAACACCAACTTGTTAATAACCGCAATCTTATCATTATCGCTCTGCAATTAGTTGACCACGTTAAATATGAAATCAACCAAAATCTCATTTTGAAGCGACTTTATATCCAAGAGTGATTCAAATTTTATACACAAATTGATTACTTACGGCTCTCCGAAATTATCATTTAACCACCCTATGCCTATACAAAAAAAACACAAACAAAGATCTAATTGGTTCACGTGACTAGCGCTGCACAAATCGAAACGCAAGATCAAACACAAATCGAATTTTTAGAAAATAATGAAATGCTGAAAGACAAATGTATAAATTTGGATTAAATATAGTCTGAAACTGTACTTGGATAAATTATGATTATGTCATTGAAAAATCATAATAATAAAAACTTAAGTATTTAAGGAAATACAAGCTAAAATAAAACTTGCCTGTAAAAAAATCCCATGTAATCGATTTTTTTTACTATGGAGAAGTACAAGCGCGCTTGCCTGTCACTAACACTAACCCAACGATATTTTATAATGTTGTCATGGCCATTTATATACTGGCTCTGTTTCCACTTTTGACTGTGTGGCAAAAAATAAAATAAAAAACATTGCAAATCACACCAAGTTCAGCACCACACACACACACACACACACACACACACAGTAGTGAAGAATTTTTCTAAGAATGGCGTAAATGGCATTTGTAAATTTGTAAGGAAAATATTTATTTCATTAAATGTATAATTAATTTTAATTATTGATATTTTTTTATTTTGTTATTTTAGGTCCGCTTGGGTTGTATGGTGACATTTTGAGTGATATGTGCGCTAATCTAGTTGGTAGTTTAGGCACAGAATAGATATAATCAGAACCGCCATTGCGAAGACCAATAATTTTTTTTCCTACCTTATGTTTTTACAACTCTATGGAGCAACTTTATGTTATGGATTAAATCCAAGAATTTGCAACAAGTTGCCTACCCCACCCAGAGTAAGACAGCCTTCGTGATGCACAAAAAAATTATCCAATACCATCCTGATTAAATCGGTAACGGGTTTAAAACAGTTTCTGGCCATTAAACAGGATAACGGTAAAAAGGTTGTAAATATATTACCACAAAAACAATTAAATCGCACTGGTAATGCTGATACGTCCATCACGACGTACACTTCAAATACATCACAGCCACAACCGCAATGAAACTAACCACAACCGAAAGTTATATGCATTCAACATGCATCAGGGTTCGAATGGACAAAATACATAATAAATCGCTTTTTACATAAAAACTATCTTAAATATTTTTTCAATTTCTTCCGTGTCCGCTTACGATCTGTTCTTAATTTAATTTAGTTTACGTAACACTAAACAAAACACTTATAGACCAAATTTTGGTCGAAATATTGCCCAAAGTGGAGCTATTAATATGCTTCCTGCAATAATTGTTTGGTAGTTAATAATATCTTTCTAGCAATAATGGCTTGGTAGCCTAGTGAGGCTATGCAAAAACTCACATTCATTCAAATTTCGTTTCACTCATTCAAAATTGATTCAAATAATATTTCAAAATTAGAAACTGAAACGATTTTTAAATATGGGATTGCATTTTGATTGACGATCTTAATAGTGCGATAACCACCACTCGAATTTAAAATTATTTTCCTTTTGTAAATAGCTATTTTTGTAAATCAATCCGCGGCGCAAGAAGATTGGCATTTGTAAATTGGCCTTCAATCCCAAACTGAAATGAATATAAAAATCAGACACTCAGACAATATACTAACTGTATAATCGTACCATAATTAGTAAGAGTTTTCCAAAGTTTGTTTAATCACAAGCAACATTAAATTGAAATAAATTCCGTTTCGTTTTGGACCCCATTTGATTAACAGACATAAGTTCTGTTGAATAGCGTTTTTTACTAAAATTTAAAAACTCCACTTGCATTGCAACTACCTATACGTAGTCATCATACTAAAAATGTATATTTCAAGAAAAGTATAAATCATCTATATTGTCAAGGGAAGGGATTTTATAATGTAACATAAATAACAAAAAGAGATCATCTTTACGGATCTCTAAATTCAAATTTATGTAAATTCTTTCATCTAAGTTGTTAAAAATTAATATTTATTTTACTCATCTGTCCTATCCAAAATTAGAAAATAATTCCATTTCCATTTTATGCACAATAAAATGGTTCATAAAAATTAATAAATCTCTTGTACATGTTTCTATCAGTGGGCAACATACCCAATCCCAAACACACAAATATAAAAAATGTAACAATTTTAGGATAAAGATTCGGAACAATGAGTTGAAATGTCATGTAAATCGGTTACCAATTGTTCCATTTCAAATACAAAATGTTATGAGTACTACTTTTGTATGATGATGACGACCAATAACAAGGTTCTGTACGCAATATGAAATCAGTTTTATCAGACAATTAAAAAATTGTGTTGACATTTATATTGCCAAATGTAATGTCGTGTTTTTAATTATTGTTGTGACACAATAAAACTTTTACAACATAATATTATTTAAATTTTTATCCGAGACGAAAAGACTTTCAGTTACTTTTCGGTTCATTTATAACCACTAAAAACTTTATCTACCCAAACTCGTATACTAAAAAACATATTTACACAGCTACTACAAATAATTTTCACAAATAAAGAAATTGCTTGTTTTACACAAACACATGGTGGGACTTTTCCAGGTACATATTTTCATTCTTTAAAAATTCATATTCATATTTCAAAAATTGTTGTTTCTTTTATTTCCGTGATACACCGTTTTCTGTAGTGATAGTACATGTTAATACAGTAAAATGTAGTTAGTGAGATCATAAATAAAAATGTTGAAAGAAATATGTTTAGTTGGTTTTTCTGGTTTGTCTGTTTTTGCCACATAATTTAATTCTTAGTTAAATTGATTGAATATTGAAAAAAGATCGTTATCGTAAATTGATTTAGTTTAGAACAAAATCGTGACGCTCATGTATTTTAAAAATAAATAATATGGTTTCACCATTTTTTGTATTTTCTAGAGCGCAAGAGGCTGACGGTTCATATTTTGAAAGTTTCACATCATTATCATGGAAACGAGAAAATCGTCGAATGTCAGCAATTCGAAATGCTGAGGCACGAGCCGAAAAAATACCAAATGATTGTGATATATTTAGTATAAATCAACAACAAAATCATCATCATCTAGCACAATCAAATCAACAACACCAGCTGTCTGTCGATGATGATTTCGATCGACCCGACCAAAAGGAACAGCTATATATTGAAATTTTATATACTATTGCGAACACAGTTGGTGCACCAGCACCCGGTGGCCAGGTAAAGTAATAGATTATTCTATATTTTAACGGTGAACACAACATACACACTCGCCCAAGTAAATAAGAGTTATATAATAATTTAAAACAAAATATAAAATCCGCTTAAATTCATTGTTTGTGTTGTATAATAAATTATTCCATTCTTTTCTACCTTTTCCCATGAAAATCGGCTTTTCAATTTTCCAACGCGTATTTTTCATTTTTTTTTTTGAATGATTATTATTATTATCATTATTAAGAAATATAAAGGTACCCGAAAATTGGATCCCCATATTTCATTTTTGTCTGTGTTTCTTTTTGCCTTCTTACCTTTGTGTAAAGCAAAATAAAAGAGTTTTCATTTTTTTGTATTTTGAAACTTTTTGTTTTCTTTTATTGATACGATAATAAAAATTACCTATCTTTCCTTTAAAGAATTGAATATGAAAGAAATAAAAGTTTGAAGGTAATTTTCCCGAACATTTGCTATCCCATAACTTAATCGAATCGTATAAGAGATGACTAGGTGAAATGTTACTTTGTCATCTTTCAAATATATTTTATAGGTAGTGATATCAAGTTTTTTTTCAATATTCTGTATACGCCTATAATTTTGTTCGCTTTGTGTTTTCCAGAAATGGAAAACTGGTCAAATGAGATATTAATCCAATTCATGGTTAAATTTATTTTATGCCTGAAAATTTGTGCACTTGCAATAAAAATAAGGGACCATTTTAATATTGTGGTTTTAATTTATTCCCCCAGTTGTCAGCGTTAATTTTTCAACATTCTTATTTATATGTTCAACGATATTTAGCATCCACTTTAAAAGTACAACCTAAACATATTTTAAGTGAAATTTCTAGAAACTACAAGTATTACCAAATGAATAAAAAAGTGTAGTAAAATACTCTAGCATGGACATATGAATTTCGTTCGTACCATCCATCGGGCAGCACATACGATGCATTATTTATTAACATAACAATTACCTTTTTCAATAGAGAATTTTTTTTTTTAATTACCATCACAACAAATTATTTGATATTATTATTACGTTGATACATAATCGTGAGATAATATAATATAAAATGGTTAAAAAAAATATTGGCCACTTGCCAGAAACGTTTAAATTTTGTGTTTTGGTAAATGTACACATTTACATTATTTTGTGCCTGTTAAACGTGCCAACAGTTGTATTTTAATTGGATTAATGTTTTCTAATGTTAAATTTTCACATTATTGTCATTTAATTTAAATTGTAAATTTCTTGCAAACACAACAGTAATTTAAGACAACTTATTTTTGTCTAACGTTGTTTTATGTAAATCAATAACAGAGTGTGTTAATGTAATGTTATTAATAAAAATCTATATGAATTAAATTATTAACGTAGTGAGTTCCAGGCTTGCTTTTAACAAATTTTTACTACACCCCACTATAAATAGTGTATTGCTTTAAGTATGACGGAAATGACATTCTTTTGAAGTGAAATATTAATTCTATGTGCGAGAGAACGTTTGCGGGCTTCAAAAATTGTTTTCGACAATTCAAACACAATTTTCTATGACGAATTAAACTACGATCAAACTGATTTCAATATTAAACCAAAAACCCTAAATTTCAAATAAACAAAAAAAATCGCCGACCAAATGGCACAGTGGTTAAAGCTTTGGCTTGGGGCTGTGCAATGTACAGATGGTGATAGAATCGGAGCTATAACCGTACGTCGTCGAATTGGCTGACAATGGCGTAAAAGTTAGAACGAAAGACGCAAACCGCGAAAGACTTGGGAAAGTCTTGGCTCCAGAACAGATTGCAGAGATAATAAAAGAAAATTTCAAAAAACAAATAAAATCAAAACAGGCAACCAGATATTTAAATTCGATTTGTGTGAAGTATGTCTTAACTGTGTCCCAAAATTACAAAAAAAATTAGGACAAACTCCACGTTTATGTACAAATTCGTGAAGTTGGTCCTAAGTCCTTTTATAATGAATTTTTAAATATATCTAGGTATTTATTTGTTCAGAATGAAGAACTACATATTGGCGATATATTATCATTGGCAGACCAGTATGACTATTGTGAAATATATGTATTTTCTAAAAAGGCTGCAGATTGATACAACAAATTTATTTCGCAGACAAATTGACATTTGGAAAAATTATACTCATATTTTCAATTTTATTAAAATATTGTGGTCGGTCATGGTTGGTAGAGTTAGTTTCTTGCAACGACGAGGTCCTTATCATTTCACAAGCTGACTAAAAATTAATAAATTTCTATATGGGATCGGATTACAAGAAATTCGATTGTGCGAAAAATGATTCATAAAAACGGTTACAATGTAATAACCACTATAACAAATATTACAATAATAAAATTTTTAGAATTTAAGGATTAAGTTAAGAAAGAGTAATTGTCCACAACCCCCTCATCAAATTATGAGTGTAATTAATAATAAATAAATTTTTTTGGAGTTGATGACATATTTGGTTAGACGCAACATTTACGTACATAAAAGCATATTCATAAATGTTTGCAAAAAGTCCCAGGCATACAGCTTAATTGTTTTAAACTATCGTGAGGGTATAATACTCATATGTTTTGTAAATGAAACGAGCCATGTCTCATTCATTGGCTCATTCAAATGACTTTTAAAGGTACGTCGATTTAACTCGTTTAAGTGTTTTAAGTATATGATGAAAAATTCCTGAAATCACAAATTCACTCTATGGAGCATAAGTCATGTTTTAATTTTATGATTTTTAGGTTTTGAATATGTAGCCTTGATTAAAACAAACATTTTGAGACACTTAATTTTTTTTGGTTCTTGTTGTTGTTAAAGATACAGGGTGTCAAAATTTGAGAAAAATGATAATCATGGTATTGTATTTATCGCAATAAAAAGAAAAATAATTGTCCGATAATTATGGTTTTGGGCTCATGTGAAAGGTAAGTTAATAAGGATTTCTAAAAAAATAGAAAAATATTATATTGTTTAAATCCTTCTTCTCTAAATTTCCCGCCAAAATGTTATTTTTAAATTTTCTCAAAAACCTATTTTTTTTTTCTAGAATTCGACAATTAATATTTTACAACATATCAAAAAACTAGAATACCGCTATTTTTTGTTTTCTTGCAAAAATCGTTTTAGCAAGAGAAGTATTTCATTTTTATATGGAAAGCTATTTAGATATTTCTCAGTGTTTTGAAATTGTTTACAAAAGTGGTAGTTCACTTAATTTGTGTGTTTTGTATTTTATTTATTGTACAATTTTGCGCCATATTTAAGTATGAGTCACAGAATTATGAGGTGCCACACCCTGGTTTATATCGTTGGGTAGTCGTAGTACCATAAATTCCTTTTCTTTTTTTTGGGTTATTTTATAAAAGACTAAATAAAATGTTGTTTCCTCCTTTTTTGTTGAGGGTGGATTATCTTTACTTGACGCAGGCGTACCTGTTAAACGATGAGTAATTCTTTTGAAAACAAAAAAAAAACATTGTTGATATAAATAGGAGTAAAAATTAAAATTTTTGATTAGTTGACATTGTGAATTGTAGACAACATTTTAAATAAGGAGTAAGATTTTTTAAAATTTGAAAAAGTAACAGTGTGTTAAACTGAGTGTAAGTTTAAGTGGATAAATAAGTACTAGTGCGCTAAATTTGATAATGGATAAATTTCGAAAGTGTTGTAATCCATATCACGATTCAAAGTGTTCGAGTAAACTAAAACGAGTTACGGATTATGTTAAGCAATTTATGCCACAATCAGTTGAGAATCAAGATAATTTGTATCACTGTTCAACGTGCTATATAAATATTACCTGCAAACGACGAAAAATAGAATCACAGTTGTCACCAGTTGCGGGACCATCAACAACATCACCTCTAACACCGCAAATAGCCGATAACGATAATAGCAGTGATAGTGAAGAGTGTTATTTAAAAAATGTGTCCGTTTTGGAAAAAATGAATGAAGTGTTACCCTTTCTTGGAAAGTCTCCTATCCGAGTACATTAGAAGCCAGGCCAAAACATCAGCAGCAAAAAGTAATAGATTTAGCTTCAATAACACCTTTGGTCAACATCTTTGGTTCCGGGAATCGTGTCGCTTTCGAATCAGTCAACCGAAGATCAAAGGAAGGTTGCACTATATGATGAATTGATTGGTGATCTAAAAGCTAAATTCGAAGAACTGGAGAAAACCAGTGATAAGATTCAGCTACTTACTATATTGTCAAAATCATTAACCATTCAAGAAATTCAGAATGAGTTGAAGGCAACGCAACATATGGTGCGAACCGCTAAAGATCTACGAGACAAGAATGGTCCACTAAGTCGTCCAGCAGCTAAAGTAGGAAAGCGAATAAGTGATGAGCTGAAGCAAGCAGTATAATAACCAACAGTACAATAACCAATGCAGATGAATTATTTAATTGGGCTAAAACGTTGAAGACAGATATCAATTTTGGATTTTGTTCAGACGAAGAACATAAATCCAAGCAAATCAAACTTGCAACTAGGTTTGAAAAGTTAAAAACAGTAAAAGGAACTCACGGTTTCCAAGCAGTTATTCCAACAGAGGATGGCTATTTGAAATGTAAAAAATATTCTAATTCTGACGATTATATTAAATTTAAATTGTAATTTGAATAAGATTTAATGTTAAACAATAAAATAAAATTATCAAAAGAATTTGGGTTTGAAATTTGAAATATATGTAATTAAATTTGAATAACAAATATTAACACTAGATTAACCACACCAGTCAAAATGACTGGTTTTAAAATTTATATTTTCAATTTACTATTTCACCTTATTTTTTTTACTACTTATTATGTACTAATAAATATAGTTATAGTTAATATAATATATTACAATTAACTTAATTGAAGTAATTTATCATTTTTTTAAAATACATTAAGACCGGAAACCCCACTAACCATTTTTTCTAAAACCAGTCATTTTCACTGGTGTTGGTAGAAATAGGTATGGTCAAATTGTCGGTATATCTAGTGTTAATAATTTAACTGAACTATCCTTTTTGTAAACAATTTCAAAACACTGAGAAATATCCATTGAAATACAGTTTTTCCATATAAAAATGAAATGCTTCTCTTACTAAAACGAATTTTGCAAGAAAACAAAAAATAACGGTATTCTAGTTTTTTGATATGTTGTAAAATATTAATTATCGAATTCTAAAAAAAAAAAAAAAATAGGTTTTTGAGAAAATTTAAAAATAACATTTTGGCGGGAAATTTAGAGAAGAAGGATTTAAACAATATAATATTTTTCTATTTTTTTAGAAATCCTTATTAACTTACATTTAACATGAGTCCAAAATCATAATTATCGGACAATTATTTTTCTTTTTATTGACATATAAACAACATCATTATTATCGTTTTTCTCAAAATTTGACACCCTAAATCTTTAACAACAACAACAACCACAAAAAATATTAAAGTATTTCAAATTTTTTTATTTCAATCAAGGCTACACATTCAAAACATAAAAATCATAAAATTAAAACATGACTTACAAAAATTTGTGATTTCAGGAATTTTTCATCATATATTAACGTTCAAACTCGTACAAGGATTTTGCTAAGAAGCTAGCGTGAGACTATGTATAACGCCCTTGTGTATCGAAAAATTAATTCCAAATTTCAAAGTTAAAGGCAATTGACAAATTCCCGTAAAGTTTGTCCTAACTTTGCCCTAAAATTACAAAAACAAAATTTAGGACAAATTTAGGACAAACTTCACGCGTGAGTCCACGCGTGAATATGGCCACCTGGGACGGACTCAGCCATTTCTTAACCGATTATGATCGGATTGGGTATGTTGGATGTAAACGGGATTCTTAATTGATTTTGAGAAGAACTTCTGGAATATGGCCACCTGGGACGGAACACAGCCATTTCTTAACCGATTATGATCGGATTGGGTATGTTGGATATAAATGGGATTCTTAATTGATTTTGAGAAGAAATTCTGGAATATGGCCACCTGGGACGGAACTCAGCCATTTCTTAACCGATTATGATTGGATTGGATATACTGAATGGAAGTGGGATTCTTAAATTATTTTGGGAAGGAGTTCTGAAATATGACCACTTTGGATGGAACTCGATCAATTCTTAACAGATTATAATGGGATTGGGTATGTTGGATAAAAATGGGATTCTTAATTGATTTTGAGAAGGAATTCTGAAATATAGCCGCTAGGGACTGAACTCGATAAATTCTTAACCGATTATGATGGGATTAGGAATGTTGGTTAAAAATGGGATTCTTAAATTATTTTTGGAAGAAATTCTGGAATATGGCCACCTGGGACGGAACTCGGTCAATTCTTAACCGGGTATGATGGAATTGGGTATATGCTGGATGGAAATTGGATTCTTAATTGATTTTGGGAAAAAGTCCTGGAATATGGCCACCTGGGACGGAACTCAGCCATTTCTTAACCGATTATGATCGGATTGGGTATGTTGGATGTAAATGGGATTCTTAATTGATTTTGAGAAGAAATTCTGGAATATGGCCACCTGGGACGGAACTCAGCCATTTCTTAACCGATTATGATCGGATTGAATATACTCGATGGAAATGGGATTCTTAAATTATTTTGGGAAGCAGTTCTGAAATATGACCACTTTGGACGGAACTCGATCAATTCCTAACAGATTATAATGGGATTGGGTATGTTGGATGAAAATGGGATTCTTAACTGATTTTTGGAAGGAATTCTGAAATATAGCCGCTAGGGGCCGAAATCGATCAATTATTAACCGATTATGATGGGATTGGGAATACTGGATGGAACTGAGATTCATAAACAGGTTTTTGAAGAAGCTCTGAAATATGGCCATCTAGGACAAAGAAAAAACTAACGAAGGCTAAACATAAGTATCAGATTTGTAGATAAATTCCAAAGTAAAAATATTTCTACCCGTATGCGATTTACGAGTATAGATTGAACGGCTTGCACTTGGTGCTGATATTAATGTTAAAAGCGATTAATGGTACCGTGACGTATATCGTTAGATTCGTTGGAGTGTCTTCTATCACCCGACTAATATACAGAAAAATTCTATGACCTTTTACGGAAATATCTCATTTTCCGTATTACCTTCCATGCGATTTACGAGTATAGATTGAACGGCTTGCACTTAAGTAACTAATTAATCTTAACTAATTTATGTTAATAACCGTAACAATCTAATTAACAATGTATTTTTGGTTAATTTATTTAGCACACATCTAATGAAGAAAAGAAGAGGAATATAAAGAGATGCTATGTGTCTGTAAATCTACAAAAGTTTTGTGCCGGGTGGAATCTGGTGAGAAAATCGTGCATATTTGTAAATCAATACTTGCCAAATGAACTGTCCCAACAATCCGTGAAAACGCCGATAAAATTAAGGAGCGTTCACAATTGATAGAATCAACCAACTCAAGGCTAACTACCAGAGAAGCAATAACTTTGAAAAGATGGCAAACTATTAAATAATAATCGCAGAATGCCCATTAGTCAAATGACAATCCAAGACTGCATATACGAATGAAACAGACGGGGATGTTTCCTTCCTGGCAAGTCGATGTTGGTTCGACAAATTTAAAGGTAGACATAACCTATATAAAATTAAAATGAAGGAAGAAGCAGCTACTGCTGATGAAAATGCTGCTATTGAAAATCAGAATACTTGAAAAAGTATCATTGAAGCCGTCGGATATGTTCCCGAACCAGTGTTTAACGTCGATGAGACTAACCTTTATTGGAAGCGAATGCTGGATCGTACTTATATTTCCAAAGAAGAAAGATCAGCTTCGGGATTCAAAGTCTCCAAGGAGCGGTTAACTTTGCTTCTTGGCGCAAATGCGGCTGGTGGTTTTAGAGTTGGGTCTCAGCTTAACGGAATTTTGTTTGGAGAGCTTAAGGAAATTTTGTTTACAGGGTCCTCCGTCGAAGCCCAGATTCCGATTTAAATTTTTTTCTAAGTCCGAACAATTTTGGTAAAAAGAATTGAAAGGGGGTTTTCAAGTTCCAGGAATTGAGTGTGCTGGGTATAAATTTCGGGTAACAAAATGTACAGGGTCCTCCATCGGGACCAAGGTTCCACTTTTTTTAGTTCAAACAGTTTCAATAAAAATTGCAAAAAGGATATTTCCGAGTACCAGAAATCGATTGGGTTGGGTCTCAGCTTAAGAAAATTTTGTTTACAGAGTCCCTCGTTGGGGACTAGGTTACGTTTTCAAATTTTTTATAAGTCCCAACGTTTTCGATAAAAAATTGTTGAAAAGTACTAGGAATCGAGAGAGAAGTTTCCAGGTTAAATAAATAAACAAATAAAGAATAATAGATGAGTGAAACAACAAAAACTGTAAGCCGTTCAATCTATACTCGTAATTCGCATGGAAGGTAATACGGAAAATGAGATATTTCCGTAAAAGATCATAGGATTTTTCTGTATGTTCGTCGAGTGATCGAAGAAACTCCAACGAATCTAACGATATACGTCACGGTACCATTAATCGCTTTTAACATTAATATCAGCACCAAGTGCAAGCCGTTCAATCTATACTCGTAAATCGCATGGAAGGTAATACGGAAAATGAGATATTTCCGTAAAAGGTCATAGGATTTTTTCTGTATGTTGGTCAGGCGATCGAAGACACTCCAATGAATCTAACGATATACGCCACGGTATCATTAATCGCTTTTAACATTAATATCAGCACCAAGTGCAAGCTGTTCAATCTATACTCGTAAATCGCATGGAAGGTAATACGGAAAATGAGATATTTCCGTAAAAAGTCATAGAATTTTTCTGTATGTTCGTCGGGTGATAGAAGTCACTCCAACGAATCTAACGATATACGTCACGGTACCATTAATTGCTTTTAACATTAATATCAGCACCAAGTGCAAGCCGTTCAATCTATACTCGTAAATCGCATGGAAGGTAATACGGAAAATGAGATATTTCCGTAAAAGGTCATAGGATTTTTCTGTATGTTGGTCAAGTGGTAGAAGACACTCTAACAAATCTAACGATATACGTGACAGTACCATTAATCGCTTTTAACATTAATATCAGCACCAAGTGCAAGCCGTTCAATCTATACTCGTAAATCGCATGGAAGGTAATACGGAAAATGAGATATTTCCATAAAAGGTCATAGGATTTTTTTGTATGTTGGTCGGATGATAGAAGTCACTCCAACGAATCTAGCGATATACGTGACGGTACCATTAATCGCTTTTAACATTAATATCAGCACCAAGTGCAAGCCGTTCAATCTATATTCGTAAATCGCATGGAAGGTAATAATAAAAATGAGATATTTCCGTAAAGTCATACAATTTTTCTGTATGTTGGTCGGGTGATAGAAGACACTCCAAAAAATCTAACGATATACGTCACGGTACCATTAATTGCTTTTTAACATTAATATCAGCACCAAGTGCAAGCCGTTCAATCTATATTCGTAAATCGCATGGAAGGTAATACTAAAAATGAGATATTTCCGTTAAAAGTCATAGGATTTTTCTGTATGTTGGTCGGGTGATAGAAGACACTCCAAAAAATCTAACGATATACGTCACGGTATCATTAATCGCTTTTAACATTAATATCAGCACCAAGTGCAAGCCGTTCAATCTATACTCGTAAATCGCATGGAAGGTAATACGGAAAATGAGATATTTCCGTAAAAGGTCATAGGATTTTTCTGTATGTTGGTCGGATGATAGAAGTCACTCCAACGAATCTAACGATATACGTGACGGTACCATTAATCGCTTTTAACATTAATATCAGCACCAAGTGCAAGCTGTTCAATCTATATTCGTAAATCGCATGGAAGGTAATACTAAAAATGAGATATTTCCGTTAAAAGTCATAGAATTTTTCTGTATGTTGGTCGGGTGATAGAAGACACTCCAAAAAATCTAACGATATACGTCACGGTATCATTAATCGCTTTTAACATTAATATCAGCACCAAGTGCAAGCCGTTCAATCTATACTCGTAAACCGCATGGAAGATAATACGGAAAATAAGATATTTCCGTAAAAGGTCATAGGATTTTTCTGTATGTTGGTCGGGTGATAGAAGACACTCCAACAAATCTAACGATATACGTCACGGTACCATTAATCGCTTTTAACATTAATATCAGCACCAAGTGCAAGCCGTTCAATCTATACTCGTAAATCGCATGGAAGGTAATACGGAAAATGAGATATTTCCGTAAAAGGTCATAGGATTTTTCTGTATGTTGGTCGGATGATAGAAGTCACTCCAACGAATCTAACGATATACGTGACGGTACCATTAATCGCTTTTAACATTAATATCAGCACCAAGTGCAAGCTGTTCAATCTATATTCGTAAATCGCATGGAAGGTAATACTAAAAATGAGATATTTCCGTAAAAAGTCATAGAATTTTTCTGTATGTTGGTCAGGTGATAGAAGACACTCCAACGAATCTAACGATATACGTGACGGTACCATTAATCGCTTTTAACATTAATATCAGCACAAAGTGCAAGCCGTTCAATCTATACTCGTAAACCGCATGGAATGTACTACGGAAAACGAGATATTTCCGTAAAAGGTCATAGGATGTTTCTGTATGTTGGTCGGGTGATAGAAGACACTCCAACGAATCTAACGATATACGTGACGGTACCATTAATCGCTTTTGTCATTAATATCAGCACAAAGTGCAAGCCGTTCAATCTATACTCGTAAACCGCATGGAAGATAATACGGAAAATAAGATATTTCCGTAAAAGGTCATAGGATTTTTCTGTATGTTGGTCGGGTGATAGAAGACACTCCAACAAATCTAACGATATAAGTGACGGTACCATTAATCGCTTTTAACATTAATATCAGCACTAAGTGCAAGCCGTTCAGTCTATACTCGTAAATCGCATGGAAGGATATACGGAGGTAATACGGAAAATGAGATATTTCCGTAAAAATTCATAGAATTTTTCTGTATGTTCGTCGGGTGATAGAAGACACTCCAACGAATCTAACGATATACGTCACGGTACCATTAATCGCTTTTAACATTAATATCAGCACCAAGTGCAAGCCGTTCAATCTATACTAGTAAATCGCATGGAAGGTAATACGGAAAATGAGATATTTCCGTAAAAGGTCATAGAATTTTTCTGTATGTTGGTCAAGTGATAGAAGACACTCCAACGAATCTAACGATATACGTCACGGTACCATTAATCGCTTTTAACATTAATATCAGCACCAAGTGCAAGCTGTTCAATCTATACTCGTAAATCGCATGGAAGGTAATACGGAAAATGAGATATTTCCGTAAAAGGTCATGAATTTTTCTGTATGTTGGTCAGGTGATAGAAGACACTCCAACGAATCTGACGATATACGTCACGGTACCATTAATCGCTTTTAACATTAATATCAGCACCAAGTGCAAGCCGTTCAATCTATATTCGTAAATCGCATGGAAGGTAATACTAAAAATGGGATATTTCCGTAAAAAGTCATAGAATTTTTCTGTATGTTGGTCGGGTGATAGAAGACACTCCAAAAAATCTAACGATATACGTCACGGTATCATTAATCGCTTTTAACATTAATATCAGCACCAAGTGCAAGCTGTTCAATCTATATTCGTAAATCGCATGGAAGGTAATACTAAAAATGAGATATTTCCGTAAAGTCATACAATTTTTCTGTATGTTGGTCGGGTGATAGAAGACACTCCAAAAAATCTAACGATATACGTCACGGTACCATTAATTGCTTTTTAACATTAATATCAGCACCAAGTGCAAGCCGTTCAATCTATATTCGTAAATCGCATGGAAGGTAATACTAAAAATGAGATATTTCCGTTAAAAGTCATAGAATTTTTCTGTATGTTGGTCGGGTGATAGAAGACACTCCAAAAAATCTAACGATATACGTCACGGTATCATTAATCGCTTTTAACATTAATATCAGCACCAAGTGCAAGCCGTTCAATCTATACTCGTAAATCGCATGGAAGGTAATACGGAAAATGAGATATTTCCGTAAAAGGTCATAGGATTTTTCTGTATGTTGGTCGGATGATAGAAGTCACTCCAACGAATCTAACGATATACGTGACGGTACCATTAATCGCTTTTAACATTAATATCAGCACCAAGTGCAAGCTGTTCAATCTATATTCGTAAATCGCATGGAAGGTAATACTAAAAATGAGATATTTCCGTTAAAAGTCATAGAATTTTTCTGTATGTTGGTCGGGTGATAGAAGACACTCCAAAAAATCTAACGATATACGTCACGGTATCATTAATCGCTTTTAACATTAATATCAGCACCAAGTGCAAGCCGTTCAATCTATACTCGTAAACCGCATGGAAGATAATACGGAAAATAAGATATTTCCGTAAAAGGTCATAGGATTTTTCTGTATGTTGGTCGGGTGATAGAAGACACTCCAACAAATCTAACGATATATGTCACGGTACCATTAATCGCTTTTAACATTAATATCAGCACCAAGTGCAAGCCGTTCAATCTATACTCGTAAATCGCATGGAAGGTAATACGGAAAATGAGATATTTCCGTAAAAGGTCATAGGATTTTTCTGTATGTTGGTCGGATGATAGAAGTCACTCCAACGAATCTAACGATATACGTGACGGTACCATTAATCGCTTTTAACATTAATATCAGCACCAAGTGCAAGCTGTTCAATCTATATTCGTAAATCGCATGGAAGGTAATACTAAAAATGAGATATTTCCGTAAAAAGTCATAGAATTTTTCTGTATGTTGGTCAGGTGATAGAGGACACTCCAACGAATCTAACGATATACGTGACGGTACCATTAATCGCTTTTAACATTAATATCAGCACAAAGTGCAAGCCGTTCAATCTATACTCGTAAACCGCATGGAATGTACTACGGAAAACGAGATATTTCCGTAAAAGGTCATAGGATGTTTCTGTATGTTGGTCGGGTGATAGAAGACACTCCAACGAATCTAACGATATACGTGACGGTACCATTAATCGCTTTTGTCATTAATATCAGCACAAAGTGCAAGCCGTTCAATCTATACTCGTAAACCGCATGGAAGATAATACGGAAAATAAGATATTTTCGTAAAAGGTCATAGGAGTTTTCTGTATGTTGGTCGGGTGATAGAAGACACTCCAACAAATCTAACGATATAAGTGACGGTACCATTAATCGCTTTTAACATTAATATCAGCACTAAGTGCAAGCCGTTCAGTCTATACTCGTAAATCGCATGGAAGGATATACGGAGGTAATACGGAAAATGAGATATTTCCGTAAAAATTCATAGAATTTTTCTGTATGTTCGTCGGGTGATAGAAGACACTCCAACGAATCTAACGATATACGTCACGGTACCATTAATCGCTTTTAACATTAATATCAGCACCAAGTGCAAGCCGTTCAATCTATACTAGTAAATCGCATGGAAGGTAATACGGAAAATGAGATATTTCCGTAAAAGGTCATAGAATTTTTCTGTATGTTGGTCAAGCGATAGAAGACACTCCAACGAATCTAACGATATACGTGACGGTACCATTAATCGCTTTTAACATTAATATCAGCACCAAGTGCAAGCTGTTCAATCTATACTCGTAAATCGCATGGAAGGTAATACGGAAAATGAGATATTTCCGTAAAAGGTCATGAATTTTTCTGTATGTTGGTCAGGTGATAGAAGACACTCCAACGAATCTGACGATATACGTCACGGTACCATTAATCGCTTTTAACATTAATATCAGCACCAAGTGCAAGCCGTTCAATCTATATTCGTAAATCGCATGGAAGGTAATACTAAAAATGGGATATTTCCGTAAAAAGTCATAGAATTTTTCTTTATGTTGGTCGGGTGATAGAAGACACTCCAAAAAATCTAACGATATACGTCACGGTATCATTAATCGCTTTTAACATTAATATCAGCACAAAGTGCAAGCTGTTCAATCTATACTCGTAAACCGCATGGAAGATAATACGGAAAATAAGATATTTCCGTAAAAGGTCATAGGATTTTTCTGTATGTTAGTCGGGTGATAGAACACACTCCAACAAATCTAACGATATACGTGACGGGACCATTAATCGCTTTTAACATTAATATCAGCACTAAGTGCAAGCCGCTCAGTCTATACTCGTAAATCGCATGGAAGGATATACGGAAAATGAGATATTTCCGTAAAAGGTCATAGAATTTTTCTATATGATGGTCGGGTGATAGAGGACACTTTAACGAATCTAGCAATATACGTCACGGTACCATAAATCACTTTTAACATTAATATTAGTACCAAGTACAAGCCGTTCAATCTATACTCGTAAATCGCATGGAAGGTAATACGGAAATGAGATATTTCCGTAAAAGGTCATGAATTTTTTTGTATGTTGGTCGGGTGATAGAAGACACTCCAACGAATCTACCGATATACGTGACGGTACCATTAATCGCTTTTAACATTAATATCAGCACAAAGTGCAAGCCGTTCAATCTATACTCGTAAATCGCATGGAAGGTAATACGGAAAATGAGATATTTCCGTAAAAGGTCATAGAATTTTTCTGTATGTTGGTCGGGTGATAGAAGACACTCCAACGAATCTAACGATATACGTCACGGTACCATTAATCGCTTTTAACATTAATATCAGCACCAAGTGCAAGCTGTTCAATCTATACTCGTAAATCGCATGGAAGGTAATACGGAAAATGAGATATTTCCGTAAGAGGTCATAGAATTTTTCTGTATGTTGGTCAGGTGATAGAAGACACTCCAACGAATCTAACGATATACGTGACGGTACCATTAATCGCTTTTAACATTAATATCAGCACCAAGTGCAAGCCGTTCAATCTCTACTCGTAAATCGCATGGAAGGTAATACGGAAAATGAGATATTTCCGTAAAAGGTCGCAGAATTTTTCTTTATGTTGGTCAGGTGATAGAAGACACTCCAACGAATCTAACGATATACATTAATAACATTAATATCAGCACCAAATGCAAGCCGTTCAATCTATACTCGTAAATCGCATGGAAGGTAATACGGAAAATGAGGTATTTCCGTAAAAAGTCATAGAATTTTTCTGTATGTTGGTCGGGTAATAGAAGACACTCCAACGAATCTAACGATATACGTCACGGTACCATTAATCGCTTTTAACATTAATATCAGCACCAAGTGCAAGCCGTTCAATCTATACTCGTAAATCGCATGGAAGGTAATACGGAAAATGAGATATTTCCGTAAAAGATCATAGGATTTTTCTGTATGTTGGTCGGGTGATAGAAGTCACTCCAACGAATCTAACGATATATGTGACGGTACCATTAATCGCTTTTAACATTGATATCAGCACCAAGTGCAAGCTGTTCAATCTATACTCGTAAATCGCATGGAAGGTAATACGGAAAATGAGATATTTCCGTAAAAGGTCATAGGGTTTTTCTGTATGTTGGTCGGGTGATAGAAGTCACTCCAACGAATCTAACGATATATGTGACGGTACCATTAATCGCTTTTAACATTAATATCAGCACCAAGTGCAAGCCGTTCAATCTATATTCGTAAATCGCATGGAAGGTAATACTAAAAATGAGATATTTCCGTAAAAAGTCATAGAATTTTTCTGTATGTTGGTCGGGTGATAGAAGACACTCCAAAAAATCTAACGATATACGTCACGGTATCATTAATCGCTTTTAACATTAATATCAGCACCAAGTGCAAGCTGTTCAATCTATACTCGTAAATCGCATGGAAGGTAATA
This sequence comes from Nephrotoma guestfalica, assembly GCA_963691935.1. Classification (NCBI taxonomy): domain Eukaryota; kingdom Metazoa; phylum Arthropoda; class Insecta; order Diptera; family Tipulidae; genus Nephrotoma; species Nephrotoma guestfalica. Next base: position 94,372,540 of record OY829915.1, read on the forward strand.
CGGAAAATGAGATATTTCCGTAAAAGGTCATAGGATTTTTCTGTATGTTGGTCAAGTGATAGAAGACACACCAACAAATCTAACGATATACGTCACGGTACCATTAATCGCTTTTAACATTAATATCAGCACCAAGTGCAAGCCGTTCAATCTATACTCGTAAATCGCATGGAAGGTAATACGGAAAATGAGATATTTCCGTAAAATGTCATATGATTTTTCTGTATGTTAGTCGGGTGATAGAACACACTCCAACAAATCTAACGATATACGTGACGGTACCATTAATCGCTTTTAACATTAATATCAGCACTAAGTGCAAGCCGTTCAGTCTATTCTCGTAAATCGCATGGAAGGATATACGGAAAATGAGATATTTCCGTAAAAGGTCATAGAATTTTTCTATATGATGGTCGGGTGATAGAGGACACTTTAACGAATCTAGCAATATACGTCACGGTACCATAAATCACTTTTAACATTAATATTAGTACCAAGTACAAGCCGTTCAATCTATACTCGTAAATCGCATGGAAGGTAATACGGAAATGAGATATTTCCGTAAAAGGTCATGAATTTTTCTGTATGTTGGTCGGGTGATAGAAGACACTCCAACGAATCTAACGATATACGTGACGGTACCATTAATCGCTTTTAACATTAATATCAGCACCAAGTGCAAGCCGTTCAATCTATACTCGTAAATCGCATGGAAGGTAATACGGAAAATGAGATATTTCCGTAAAAGGTCATAGAATTTTTCTGTATGTTGGTCGGGTGATAGAAGACACTCCAACGAATCTAACGATATACGTCACGGTACCATTAATCGCTTTTAACATTAATATCAGCACCAAGTGCAAGCTGTTCAATCTATACTCGTAAATCGCATGGAAGGTAATACGGAAAATGAGATATTTCCGTAAGAGGTCATAGGATTTTTCTGTATGTTGGTCAGGTGATAGAAGACACTCCAACGAATCTAACGATATACATTAATAACATTAATATCAGCACCAAATGCAAGCCGTTCAATCTATACTCGTAAATCGCATGGAAGGTAATACGGAAAATGAGGTATTTCCGTAAAAAGTCATAGAATTTTTCTGTATGTTGGTCGGGTAATAGAAGACACTCCAACGAATCTAACGATATACGTCACGGTACCATTAATCGCTTTTAACATTAATATCAGCACCAAGTGCAAGCCGTTCAATCTATACTCGTAAATCGCATGGAAGGTAATACGGAAAATGAGATATTTCCGTAAAAGATCATAGGATTTTTCTGTATGTTGGTCGGGTGATAGAAGTCACTCCAACGAATCTAACGATATATGTGACGGTACCATTAATCGCTTTTAACATTGATATCAGCACCAAGTGCAAGCTGTTCAATCTATACTCGTAAATCGCATGGAAGGTAATACGGAAAATGAGATATTTCCGTAAAAGGTCATAGGGTTTTTCTGTATGTTGGTCGGGTGATAGAAGTCACTCCAACGAATCTAACGATATATGTGACGGTACCATTAATCGCTTTTAACATTGATATCAGCACCAAGTGCAAGCTGTTCAATCTATACTCGTAAATCGCATGGAAGGTAATACGGAAAATGAGATATTTCCGTAAAAGGTCATAGGATTTTTCTGTATGTTGGTCAGGTGATAGAAGACACTCCAACGAATCTAACGATATACATTAATAACATTAATATCAGCACCAAATGCAAGCCGTTCAATCTATACTCGTAAATCGCATGGAAGGTAATACGGAAAATGAGGTATTTCCGTAAAAAGTCATAGGGTTTTTCTGTATGTTGGTCGGGTAATAGAAGACACTCCAACGAATCTAACGATATACGTCACGGTACCATTAATCGCTTTTAACATTAATATCAGCACCAAGTGCAAGCCGTTCAATCTATACTCGTAAATCGCATGGAAGGTAATACGGAAAATGAGATATTTCCGTAAAAGATCATAGGATTTTTCTGTATGTTGGTCGGGTGATAGAACACACTCCAACGAATCTAACGATATACGTGACGGTACCATTAATCGCTTTTAACATTAATATCAGCACCAAGTGCAAGCTGTTCAATCTATATTCGTAAATCGCATGGAAGGTAATACTAAAAATGAGATATTTCCGTTAAAAGTCATAGAATTTTTCTGTATGTTGGTCGGGTGATAGAAGACACTCCAAAAAATCTAACGATATACGTCACGGTATCATTAATCGCTTTTAACATTAATATCAGCACCAAGTGCAAGCCGTTCAATCTATACTCGTAAACCGCATGGAAGATAATACGGAAAATAAGATATTTCCGTAAAAGGTCATAGGATTTTTCTGTATGTTGGTCGGGTGATAGAAGACACTCCAACAAATCTAACGATATACGTCACGGTACCATTAATCGCTTTTAACATTGATATCAGCACCAAGTGCAAGCTGTTCAATCTATACTCGTAAATCGCATGGAAGGTAATACGGAAAATGAGATATTTCCGTAAAAGGTCATAGGGTTTTTCTGTATGTTGGTCGGGTGATAGAAGTCACTCCAACGAATCTAACGATATACGTGACGGTACCATTAATCGCTTTTAACATTAATATCAGCACCAAGTGCAAGCTGTTCAATCTATATTCGTAAATCGCATGGAAGGTAATACTAAAAATGAGATATTTCCGTTAAAAGTCATAGAATTTTTCTGTATGTTGGTCGGGTGATAGAAGACACTCCAAAAAATCTAACGATATACGTCACGGTATCATTAATCGCTTTTAACATTAATATCAGCACCAAGTGCAAGCCGTTCAATCTATACTCGTAAACCGCATGGAAGATAATACGGAAAATAAGATATTTCCGTAAAAGGTCATAGGATTTTTCTGTATGTTGGTCGGGTGATAGAAGACACTCCAACAAATCTAACGATATACGTCACGGTACCATTAATCGCTTTTAACATTAATATCAGCACCAAGTGCAAGCCGTTCAATCTATACTCGTAAATCGCATGGAAGGTAATACGGAAAATGAGATATTTCCGTAAAAGGTCATAGGATTTTTCTGTATGTTGGTCGGATGATAGAAGTCACTCCAACGAATCTAACGATATACGTGACGGTACCATTAATCGCTTTTAACATTAATATCAGCACCAAGTGCAAGCTGTTCAATCTATATTCGTAAATCGCATGGAAGGTAATACTAAAAATGAGATATTTCCGTAAAAAGTCATAGAATTTTTCTGTATGTTGGTCAGGTGATAGAAGACACTCCAACGAATCTAACGATATACGTGACGGTACCATTAATCGCTTTTAACATTAATATCAGCACAAAGTGCAAGCCGTTCAATCTATACTCGTAAACCGCATGGAATGTACTACGGAAAACGAGATATTTCCGTAAAAGGTCATAGGATGTTTCTGTATGTTGGTCGGGTGATAGAAGACACTCCAACGAATCTAACGATATACGTGACGGTACCATTAATCGCTTTTGTCATTAATATCAGCACAAAGTGCAAGCCGTTCAATCTATACTCGTAAACCGCATGGAAGATAATACGGAAAATAAGATATTTCCGTAAAAGGTCATAGGATTTTTCTGTATGTTGGTCGGGTGATAGAAGACACTCCAACAAATCTAACGATATAAGTGACGGTACCATTAATCGCTTTTAACATTAATATCAGCACTAAGTGCAAGCCGTTCAGTCTATACTCGTAAATCGCATGGAAGGATATACGGAGGTAATACGGAAAATGAGATATTTCCGTAAAAATTCATAGAATTTTTCTGTATGTTCGTCGGGTGATAGAAGACACTCCAACGAATCTAACGATATACGTCACGGTACCATTAATCGCTTTTAACATTAATATCAGCACCAAGTGCAAGCCGTTCAATCTATACTAGTAAATCGCATGGAAGGTAATACGGAAAATGAGATATTTCCGTAAAAGGTCATAGAATTTTTCTGTATGTTGGTCAAGTGATAGAAGACACTCCAACGAATCTAACGATATACGTCACGGTACCATTAATCGCTTTTAACATTAATATCAGCACCAAGTGCAAGCTGTTCAATCTATACTCGTAAATCGCATGGAAGGTAATACGGAAAATGAGATATTTCCGTAAAAGGTCATGAATTTTTCTGTATGTTGGTCAGGTGATAGAAGACACTCCAACGAATCTGACGATATACGTCACGGTACCATTAATCGCTTTTAACATTAATATCAGCACCAAGTGCAAGCCGTTCAATCTATATTCGTAAATCGCATGGAAGGTAATACTAAAAATGGGATATTTCCGTAAAAAGTCATAGAATTTTTCTGTATGTTGGTCGGGTGATAGAAGACACTCCAAAAAATCTAACGATATACGTCACGGTATCATTAATCGCTTTTAACATTAATATCAGCACCAAGTGCAAGCTGTTCAATCTATATTCGTAAATCGCATGGAAGGTAATACTAAAAATGAGATATTTCCGTAAAGTCATACAATTTTTCTGTATGTTGGTCGGGTGATAGAAGACACTCCAAAAAATCTAACGATATACGTCACGGTACCATTAATTGCTTTTTAACATTAATATCAGCACCAAGTGCAAGCCGTTCAATCTATATTCGTAAATCGCATGGAAGGTAATACTAAAAATGAGATATTTCCGTTAAAAGTCATAGAATTTTTCTGTATGTTGGTCGGGTGATAGAAGACACTCCAAAAAATCTAACGATATACGTCACGGTATCATTAATCGCTTTTAACATTAATATCAGCACCAAGTGCAAGCCGTTCAATCTATACTCGTAAATCGCATGGAAGGTAATACGGAAAATGAGATATTTCCGTAAAAGGTCATAGGATTTTTCTGTATGTTGGTCGGATGATAGAAGTCACTCCAACGAATCTAACGATATACGTGACGGTACCATTAATCGCTTTTAACATTAATATCAGCACCAAGTGCAAGCTGTTCAATCTATATTCGTAAATCGCATGGAAGGTAATACTAAAAATGAGATATTTCCGTTAAAAGTCATAGAATTTTTCTGTATGTTGGTCGGGTGATAGAAGACACTCCAAAAAATCTAACGATATACGTCACGGTATCATTAATCGCTTTTAACATTAATATCAGCACCAAGTGCAAGCCGTTCAATCTATACTCGTAAACCGCATGGAAGATAATACGGAAAATAAGATATTTCCGTAAAAGGTCATAGGATTTTTCTGTATGTTGGTCGGGTGATAGAAGACACTCCAACAAATCTAACGATATATGTCACGGTACCATTAATCGCTTTTAACATTAATATCAGCACCAAGTGCAAGCCGTTCAATCTATACTCGTAAATCGCATGGAAGGTAATACGGAAAATGAGATATTTCCGTAAAAGGTCATAGGATTTTTCTGTATGTTGGTCGGATGATAGAAGTCACTCCAACGAATCTAACGATATACGTGACGGTACCATTAATCGCTTTTAACATTAATATCAGCACCAAGTGCAAGCTGTTCAATCTATATTCGTAAATCGCATGGAAGGTAATACTAAAAATGAGATATTTCCGTAAAAAGTCATAGAATTTTTCTGTATGTTGGTCAGGTGATAGAGGACACTCCAACGAATCTAACGATATACGTGACGGTACCATTAATCGCTTTTAACATTAATATCAGCACAAAGTGCAAGCCGTTCAATCTATACTCGTAAACCGCATGGAATGTACTACGGAAAACGAGATATTTCCGTAAAAGGTCATAGGATGTTTCTGTATGTTGGTCGGGTGATAGAAGACACTCCAACGAATCTAACGATATACGTGACGGTACCATTAATCGCTTTTGTCATTAATATCAGCACAAAGTGCAAGCCGTTCAATCTATACTCGTAAACCGCATGGAAGATAATACGGAAAATAAGATATTTCCGTAAAAGGTCATAGGATTTTTCTGTATGTTGGTCGGGTGATAGAAGACACTCCAACAAATCTAACGATATAAGTGACGGTACCATTAATCGCTTTTAACATTAATATCAGCACTAAGTGCAAGCCGTTCAGTCTATACTCGTAAATCGCATGGAAGGATATACGGAGGTAATACGGAAAATGAGATATTTCCGTAAAAATTCATAGAATTTTTCTGTATGTTCGTCGGGTGATAGAAGACACTCCAACGAATCTAACGATATACGTCACGGTACCATTAATCGCTTTTAACATTAATATCAGCACCAAGTGCAAGCCGTTCAATCTATACTAGTAAATCGCATGGAAGGTAATACGGAAAATGAGATATTTCCGTAAAAGGTCATAGAATTTTTCTGTATGTTGGTCAAGCGATAGAAGACACTCCAACGAATCTAACGATATACGTGACGGTACCATTAATCGCTTTTAACATTAATATCAGCACCAAGTGCAAGCTGTTCAATCTATACTCGTAAATCGCATGGAAGGTAATACGGAAAATGAGATATTTCCGTAAAAGGTCATGAATTTTTCTGTATGTTGGTCAGGTGATAGAAGACACTCCAACGAATCTGACGATATACGTCACGGTACCATTAATCGCTTTTAACATTAATATCAGCACCAAGTGCAAGCCGTTCAATCTATATTCGTAAATCGCATGGAAGGTAATACTAAAAATGGGATATTTCCGTAAAAAGTCATAGAATTTTTCTTTATGTTGGTCGGGTGATAGAAGACACTCCAAAAAATCTAACGATATACGTCACGGTATCATTAATCGCTTTTAACATTAATATCAGCACAAAGTGCAAGCTGTTCAATCTATACTCGTAAACCGCATGGAAGATAATACGGAAAATAAGATATTTCCGTAAAAGGTCATAGGATTTTTCTGTATGTTAGTCGGGTGATAGAACACACTCCAACAAATCTAACGATATACGTGACGGGACCATTAATCGCTTTTAACATTAATATCAGCACTAAGTGCAAGCCGCTCAGTCTATACTCGTAAATCGCATGGAAGGATATACGGAAAATGAGATATTTCCGTAAAAGGTCATAGAATTTTTCTATATGATGGTCGGGTGATAGAGGACACTTTAACGAATCTAGCAATATACGTCACGGTACCATAAATCACTTTTAACATTAATATTAGTACCAAGTACAAGCCGTTCAATCTATACTCGTAAATCGCATGGAAGGTAATACGGAAATGAGATATTTCCGTAAAAGGTCATGAATTTTTTTGTATGTTGGTCGGGTGATAGAAGACACTCCAACGAATCTACCGATATACGTGACGGTACCATTAATCGCTTTTAACATTAATATCAGCACAAAGTGCAAGCCGTTCAATCTATACTCGTAAATCGCATGGAAGGTAATACGGAAAATGAGATATTTCCGTAAAAGGTCATAGAATTTTTCTGTATGTTGGTCGGGTGATAGAAGACACTCCAACGAATCTAACGATATACGTCACGGTACCATTAATCGCTTTTAACATTAATATCAGCACCAAGTGCAAGCTGTTCAATCTATACTCGTAAATCGCATGGAAGGTAATACGGAAAATGAGATATTTCCGTAAGAGGTCATAGAATTTTTCTGTATGTTGGTCAGGTGATAGAAGACACTCCAACGAATCTAACGATATACGTGACGGTACCATTAATCGCTTTTAACATTAATATCAGCACCAAGTGCAAGCCGTTCAATCTCTACTCGTAAATCGCATGGAAGGTAATACGGAAAATGAGATATTTCCGTAAAAGGTCGCAGAATTTTTCTTTATGTTGGTCAGGTGATAGAAGACACTCCAACGAATCTAACGATATACATTAATAACATTAATATCAGCACCAAATGCAAGCCGTTCAATCTATACTCGTAAATCGCATGGAAGGTAATACGGAAAATGAGGTATTTCCGTAAAAAGTCATAGAATTTTTCTGTATGTTGGTCGGGTAATAGAAGACACTCCAACGAATCTAACGATATACGTCACGGTACCATTAATCGCTTTTAACATTAATATCAGCACCAAGTGCAAGCCGTTCAATCTATACTCGTAAATCGCATGGAAGGTAATACGGAAAATGAGATATTTCCGTAAAAGATCATAGGATTTTTCTGTATGTTGGTCGGGTGATAGAAGTCACTCCAACGAATCTAACGATATATGTGACGGTACCATTAATCGCTTTTAACATTGATATCAGCACCAAGTGCAAGCTGTTCAATCTATACTCGTAAATCGCATGGAAGGTAATACGGAAAATGAGATATTTCCGTAAAAGGTCATAGGGTTTTTCTGTATGTTGGTCGGGTGATAGAAGTCACTCCAACGAATCTAACGATATATGTGACGGTACCATTAATCGCTTTTAACATTAATATCAGCACCAAGTGCAAGCCGTTCAATCTATATTCGTAAATCGCATGGAAGGTAATACTAAAAATGAGATATTTCCGTAAAAAGTCATAGAATTTTTCTGTATGTTGGTCGGGTGATAGAAGACACTCCAAAAAATCTAACGATATACGTCACGGTATCATTAATCGCTTTTAACATTAATATCAGCACCAAGTGCAAGCTGTTCAATCTATACTCGTAAATCGCATGGAAGGTAATACGGAAAATGAGATATTTCCGTAAAAGGTCATAGGATTTTTCTGTATGTTGGTCAAGTGATAGAAGACACACCAACAAATCTAACGATATACGTCACGGTACCATTAATCGCTTTTAACATTAATATCAGCACCAAGTGCAAGCCGTTCAATCTATACTCGTAAATCGCATGGAAGGTAATACGGAAAATGAGATATTTCCGTAAAATGTCATATGATTTTTCTGTATGTTAGTCGGGTGATAGAACACACTCCAACAAATCTAACGATATACGTGACGGTACCATTAATCGCTTTTAACATTAATATCAGCACTAAGTGCAAGCCGTTCAGTCTATTCTCGTAAATCGCATGGAAGGATATACGGAAAATGAGATATTTCCGTAAAAGGTCATAGAATTTTTCTATATGATGGTCGGGTGATAGAGGACACTTTAACGAATCTAGCAATATACGTCACGGTACCATAAATCACTTTTAACATTAATATTAGTACCAAGTACAAGCCGTTCAATCTATACTCGTAAATCGCATGGAAGGTAATACGGAAATGAGATATTTCCGTAAAAGGTCATGAATTTTTCTGTATGTTGGTCGGGTGATAGAAGACACTCCAACGAATCTAACGATATACGTGACGGTACCATTAATCGCTTTTAACATTAATATCAGCACCAAGTGCAAGCCGTTCAATCTATACTCGTAAATCGCATGGAAGGTAATACGGAAAATGAGATATTTCCGTAAAAGGTCATAGAATTTTTCTGTATGTTGGTCGGGTGATAGAAGACACTCCAACGAATCTAACGATATACGTCACGGTACCATTAATCGCTTTTAACATTAATATCAGCACCAAGTGCAAGCTGTTCAATCTATACTCGTAAATCGCATGGAAGGTAATACGGAAAATGAGATATTTCCGTAAGAGGTCATAGGATTTTTCTGTATGTTGGTCAGGTGATAGAAGACACTCCAACGAATCTAACGATATACATTAATAACATTAATATCAGCACCAAATGCAAGCCGTTCAATCTATACTCGTAAATCGCATGGAAGGTAATACGGAAAATGAGGTATTTCCGTAAAAAGTCATAGAATTTTTCTGTATGTTGGTCGGGTAATAGAAGACACTCCAACGAATCTAACGATATACGTCACGGTACCATTAATCGCTTTTAACATTAATATCAGCACCAAGTGCAAGCCGTTCAATCTATACTCGTAAATCGCATGGAAGGTAATACGGAAAATGAGATATTTCCGTAAAAGATCATAGGATTTTTCTGTATGTTGGTCGGGTGATAGAAGTCACTCCAACGAATCTAACGATATATGTGACGGTACCATTAATCGCTTTTAACATTGATATCAGCACCAAGTGCAAGCTGTTCAATCTATACTCGTAAATCGCATGGAAGGTAATACGGAAAATGAGATATTTCCGTAAAAGGTCATAGGGTTTTTCTGTATGTTGGTCGGGTGATAGAAGTCACTCCAACGAATCTAACGATATATGTGACGGTACCATTAATCGCTTTTAACATTGATATCAGCACCAAGTGCAAGCTGTTCAATCTATACTCGTAAATCGCATGGAAGGTAATACGGAAAATGAGATATTTCCGTAAAAGGTCATAGGATTTTTCTGTATGTTGGTCAGGTGATAGAAGACACTCCAACGAATCTAACGATATACATTAATAACATTAATATCAGCACCAAATGCAAGCCGTTCAATCTATACTCGTAAATCGCATGGAAGGTAATACGGAAAATGAGGTATTTCCGTAAAAAGTCATAGGGTTTTTCTGTATGTTGGTCGGGTAATAGAAGACACTCCAACGAATCTAACGATATACGTCACGGTACCATTAATCGCTTTTAACATTAATATCAGCACCAAGTGCAAGCCGTTCAATCTATACTCGTAAATCGCATGGAAGGTAATACGGAAAATGAGATATTTCCGTAAAAGATCATAGGATTTTTCTGTATGTTGGTCGGGTGATAGAAGTCACTCCAACGAATCTAACGATATATGTGACGGTACCATTAATCGCTTTTAACATTGATATCAGCACCAAGTGCAAGCTGTTCAATCTATACTCGTAAATCGCATGGAAGGTAATACGGAAAATGAGATATTTCCGTAAAAGGTCATAGGGTTTTTCTGTATGTTGGTCGGGTGATAGAAGTCACTCCAACGAATCTAACGATATATGTGACGGTACCATTAATCGCTTTTAACATTAATATCAGCACCAAGTGCAAGCCGTTCAATCTATATTCGTAAATCGCATGGAAGGTAATACTAAAAATGAGATATTTCCGTAAAAAGTCATAGAATTTTTCTGTATGTTGGTCGGGTGATAGAAGACACTCCAAAAAATCTAACGATATACGTCACGGTATCATTAATCGCTTTTAACATTAATATCAGCACCAAGTGCAAGCTGTTCAATCTATACTCGTAAATCGCATGGAAGGTAATACGGAAAATGAGATATTTCCGTAAAAGGTCATAGGATTTTTCTGTATGTTGGTCAAGTGATAGAAGACACACCAACAAATCTAACGATATACGTCACGGTACCATTAATCGCTTTTAACATTAATATCAGCACCAAGTGCAAGCCGTTCAATCTATACTCGTAAATCGCATGGAAGGTAATACGGAAAATGAGATATTTCCGTAAAATGTCATATGATTTTTCTGTATGTTAGTCGGGTGATAGAACACACTCCAACAAATCTAACGATATACGTGACGGGACCATTAATCGCTTTTAACATTAATATCAGCACTAAGTGCAAGCCGTTCAGTCTATTCTCGTAAATCGCATGGAAGGATATACGGAAAATGAGATATTTCCGTAAAAGGTCATAGAATTTTTCTATATGATGGTCGGGTGATAGAGGACACTTTAACGAATCTAGCAATATACGTCACGGTACCATAAATCACTTTTAACATTAATATTAGTACCAAGTACAAGCCGTTCAATCTATACTCGTAAATCGCATGGAAGGTAATACGGAAATGAGATATTTCCGTAAAAGGTCATGAATTTTTCTGTATGTTGGTCGGGTGATAGAAGACACTCCAACGAATCTAACGATATACGTGACGGTACCATTAATCGCTTTTAACATTAATATCAGCACCAAGTGCAAGCCGTTCAATCTATGCTCGTAAATCGCATGGAAGGTAATACGGAAAATGAGATATTTCCGTAAAAGGTCATAGAATTTTTCTGTATGTTGGTCGGGTGATAGAAGACACTCCAACGAATCTAACGATATACGTCACGGTACCATTAATCGCATTTAACATTAATATCAGCACCAAGTGCAAGCCGTTCAATCTATACTCGTAAATCGCATGGAAGGTAATACGGAAAATGAGATATTTCCGTAAAAGGTCGCAGAATTTTTCTTTATGTTGGTCAGGTGATAGAAGACACTCCAACGAATCTAACGATATACATTAATAACATTAATATCAGCACCAAATGCAAGCCGTTCAATCTATACTCGTAAATCGCATGGAAGGTAATACGGAAAATGAGATATTTCCGTAAAAAGTCATAGGATTTTTCTGTATGTTGGTCGGATGATAGAAGACACTCCAACGAATCTAACGATATACGTCACGGTACCATTAATCGCTTTTAACATTAATATCAGCACCAAGTGCAAGCCGTTCAATCTATACTCGTAAATCGCATGGAAGGTAATACGGAAAATGAGATATTTCCGTAAAAGATCATAGGATTTTTCTGTATGTTGGTCGGATGATAGAAGTAACTCCAACAAATCTAACGATATATGTGACGGTACCATTAATCGCTTTTAACATTAATATCAGCACCAAGTGCAAGCTGTTCAATCTATACTCGTAAATCGCATGGAAGGTAATACGGAAAATGAGATATTTCCGTAAAAGGTCATAGGGTTTTTCTGTATGTTGGTCGGGTGATAGAAGTCACTCCAACGAATCTAACGATATATGTGACGGTACCATTAATCGCTTTTAACATTAATATCAGCACCAAGTGCAAGCTGTTCAATCTATACTCGTAAATCGCATGGAAGGTAATACGGAAAATGAGATATTTCCGTAAAAGGTCATAGAATTTTTCTGTATGTTGGTCGGGTAATAGAAGACACTCCAACGAATCTAACGATATACGTCACGGTACCATTAATCGCTTTTAACATTAATATCAGCACCAAGTGCAAGCCGTTCAATCTATACTCGTAAATCGCATGGAAGGTAATACGGAAAATGAGATATTTCCGTAAAAGATCATAGGATTTTTCTGTATGTTGGTCGGATGATAGAAGTAACTCCAACGAATCTAACGATATATGTGACGGTACCATTAATCGCTTTTAACATTAATATCAGCACCAAGTGCAAGCTGTTCAATCTATACTCGTAAATCGCATGGAAGGTAATACGAAAAATGAGATATTTCCGTAAAAGGTCATAGGGGTTTTCTGTATGTTGGTCGGATGATAGAAGTAACTCCAACGAATCTAACGATGTATGTGACGGTACCATTAATCGCTTTTAACATTAATATCAGCACCAAGTGCAAGCCGTTCAATCTATATTCGTAAATCGCATGGAAGGTAATACGGAAAATGAGATATTTCCGTAAAAGGTCATAGAATTTTTCTGTATGTTGGTCGAGTGATAGAAGACACTCCAACGAATCTAACGATATACGTCACGGTACCATTAATCGCTTTTAACATTAATATCAGCACCAAGTGCAAGCTGTTCAATCTATACTCGTAAATCGCATGGAAGGTAATACGGAAAATGAGATATTTCCGTAAAAGGTCATAGGATTTTTCTGTATGTTGGTCAGGTGATAGAAGTCACTCCAACGAATCTAACGATATACGTGACGGTACCATTAATCGCTTTTAACATTAATATCAGCACCAAGTGCAAGCCGTTCAATCTCTACTCGTAAATCGCATGGAAGGTAATACGGAAAATGAGATATTTCCGTAAAAGGTCGCAGAATTTTTCTGTATGTTGGTCAGGTGATAGAAGATACTCCAACGAATCTAACGATATACATTAATAACATTAATATCAGCACCAAATGCAAGCCGTTCAATCTATACTCGTAAATCGCATGGAAGGTAATACGGAAAATTAGATATTTCCGTAAAAAGTCATAGAATTTTTCTGTATGTTGGTCGGGTGATAGAAGACACTCCAACGAATCTAACGATATACGTGACGGTACCATTAATCGTTTTTAACATTGATATCAGCACCAAGTACAAGCCGTTCAATCTATACTCGTGAATCGCATGAAGGTAATATGGAAAATAAGATATTTCCGTAAAAGGTCATAGAATTTTTCTGTATGTTGGTCGGGTGATAGAAGACACTCCAACGAATCTAACGATATACGTGACGGTACCATTAATCGCTTTTAACATTGATATCAGCACCAAGTACAAGGCGTTCAATCTATACTCGTGAATCGCATGGAAGCTATTACTAAAAATAAGAAATTTATTTGTATTCTATTTTAATTTTACGTACAATATCATCCCTTGGTGCATTAAATATTTCTCGGTAGTTAAATAGGTAACATAAGATTTTACAACTATTCGTTTCTACCCAATTTACATATAAAATAATTTTAAATTTTAAAATTCGTTATAACGAGAGTTTAACCCATACATACACATTTCTTAAGGCTAGGACAAAGTTAGGACATGCTTTACTCCTGTATTGACAAGCACTTCTTATATATCATTAGATTCGTTTAGATGTCTACTATAACTACTATAAAATACGATGATTTAATTACTACCGTATAAGCGATTCATGGATGTCTATTGTGTAACGAAGAATTAATTCCAAATTTCAATGTTAAAGGCAATTGACGAGCACTTGCCATATGTCGTTGGATTCAATTATGTGTCTACTATCATCTATATGAAGATCAAGCAAATTCTATGACGTTGAAAGGCAATATGATGGTTCGAGAACTACCGTATAAACGATTCATGGGTGTATATTGTGTAATGGAGAATTAATTCCAAATTTCATTCTTAAGGGTAATTGACGAGCATATGTCGTTTCATATGTCGTTGTATTCGTTTAGGTATCCACTATCATCCTAATGAAGATCAAGCAAATTCTATGATGTTGAAAGGAAATATGATGATTTGAGCGCTACCGTATAAGCGATTCAAAGGTAATTGACAGTATTAATAACATAAGATATTCATAAAGGTAATGGTAGACTGTTAACGACACATAAGAATGCTGTACCTTACCGTGTCGCGTCGGACAACACAAACAATTTCACTCATCATCAGCCTTGATTTATTATTCCAGCACAATCCGGCACCAAAGGGAAATTTCTACTGAAACTACAGCTTTTATTCACTGGTGTCGTTTGATGCACATTTCTGTTTCCACTGATGATTACCAACAGGTCGAAATATTTGAAATTAATTTACTAATAAAATTATAAATTTCACTATAAAAAGCTAGCTTGAAATAGTCCTATTCAGATCTTAAAAAATTTTTTTTTAGTTGTTCTTCGCAGGGTTCAGTGATGTAGAAAAAAAATTTATAAAAATGTTGATGGCTCGCATTTATTTTAGATAGTAAACCTAAATAAAATAATAAATAACAATTAAAAATAATTATATTTCAGTTTTAATACACAAAACATATTTCAAGTGAAAATTAATAGGTCTAAAAAAAATTGCACGCCTTTTGGAAACGATGTCAACATTTAATTTTGGTACGGACTAGGGTATATAATACAAACTTGATTTTCGATGCAAATAAAAAAATATTTTAACTAAACACATTTTAATTTATAAAGCCTAAACTTTACGTTTTAATTCATCCCAAAATACCTATTCCATTTAAATACAAATACAACATAAAAATGTAAACAATAAACATGAATTATTATACTTAATACATCACTGTGTATACAGGCATATGAAGTTAGCCCAGTTTTTCATCCTAGAAAAAAATAAAATTTCCTTAAACAATACATTTCATCTAATCCCAGTTTTTTCTATTTAAACTTGTATAAAACGGAATAATATTTTTAAGTTGAGTAAAAAGCAACAAAATATCCATCCCAGATTATTCCATTTAATTGTTGTTTTTGTACTCTACGTATGAATAAATGATTATAAATAGCTTTTCTAAATGATATGATTTATAGGTAACAATTGTTTGTTTTGATTAAAGATAGCGATTGATACTATTTTAAAATAATAACAGTACGAGCTTACAATGACTAAGAGGCAGTATCAGCCGTATGGTGGTATTGGCGCCAAGTTGTATATGAGCCCTTATAAGAATATGAGAAAATCGTGCCGTTTTCCTAGAAATATGATTTGCCGGAAATGTTTTTTTTTTACGTTTTGAATATCTTATAGGACGGACTAATTGTGGCCAGTCGGGCAACACCAGCCGTATGGTAGGATTGGCGCAATCGGCCAGACTACATGTGGCCCAATACAAACATTAATAATGGCCATTCTCCTAGCAATATGATTTGCCGGTATGGATTGAAATTGTTTTGAGTTGGTCATAGTAAGAGCTTACAATGACTAAAAGGGCGGTACCAGCCATATGGTACTATTGGCGCAAATGGCCAAGTTCCATATGGGCCCATATAGAATATGAGCAAATTATGCCATTTTCCTAGAAATATGATTTGCCGGGAATAATTCTTTATGTTTTGAATAACTTATAGGACGGACTAACTGTGGCCAGTCGGGCAATACCAGCCGTATGGTAGGATTGGCGCAATCGGCCAAATTCCATATGGTCCAATACAAACATTAATAAAAATGGAAAATAATAAAGCCGGAAATAATTGAAATTGTTTTGAGTTGGTAATAATAAGAGCTTACAATGACTAATATGGCAGTACCAGCCGTATGGTAGTATTGGTGCAAATGGCCAAGTTCCATATGGGTAGTTCCTTACTATAATCAACTCAAAACACGGATGCGAAGTTTTTAACAAAATAACAAAATTAACAAAAAACAAATTTGTTAAATTAACAAAAACAAACAGTCGGTAAAAGTAATGTTAACAATGAAAACCTGATAACAGACGGATTTCTTTTAATTTTAACTATTTGCTTTAAATAATCAAAAAATAATTTTGATTGAAATAAAAAAAAAATTACAATTTAAAAATATTTACATAAGTAAGACAAAACATGTTATGTAATTTAATAATCTTAATAAATTGTAGTATGCCCTATTAAATATTCAGTTATATGTATATTGGCATAGCAATAAAAACCAGTTGCAAAAACGTACAACGAATGATGGCATATGATGTGATCTTTGATATAAAATTGGTCTCATCAAAAAACTACGAGATTTTCCCATTTGTTAATGCGCTGGAATATCGGATCGCATAGAATATTTTGGCGATTTTTGGGTTACACTGTATTAATTATTGCCCAGATCACAGAGATTCTACCGAGTAGTGGCTAGTATGAAATGATGGCATAAGTGATGTTTTTTGAAATAAAATTGGTCTCATCAAAAAACTACGAGTTTTTCCCATTTGTTAATGCGTTGGAAAATCGGATCGCATAGAATATTTTGGCGATTTTTGAGTTACACTGTATTAATTATTGCCCAGATCACAGAGATTCTACCGAGTAGTGGCTAGTATCAAATGATGGCATAAGAGGTGCTCTTTGAAATAAAATTGGTCTCATCAAAAAACTACGAGATTTTCCCATTTGTTAATGCGCAGGAAAATCGGATCGCATAGAATATTTTGGCGATTTTTGGGTTACACTGTATTAATTATTGTCCAGATCACAGAAATTCTACCGAGTAGTGGCTAGTATCAAATGATGGCATAAGTGATGCTCTTTGAAATAAAATTGGTCTCATCAAAAACTACGAGCTTTTCCCATTTGTTAATGCGCAGGAAAATCGGATCGCATAGAATATTTTGGCGATTTTTGGGTTACACTGTATTAATTATTCCCCAGATCACAGAGATTATACCGAGTAGTGGCTAGTATCAAATGATGGCATAAGAGGTGTTCTTTGAAATAAAATTGGTCTCATCAAAAAACTACGAGCTTTTCCCATTTGTTAATGCGTTGGAAAATCGGATCGCATAGAATATTTTGGCGAGTTTTGGGTTACAGTGTATTAATTATTGCCCAGATCACAGAGATTCTACCGAGTAGTGGCTAGTATCAAATATCAATCTAGTAGGCTAGTGTCAAGTATCAACATAAACACTTTAAAATTCCTTTTATACATTTTTTTGTTGTTAAAAAAATAATTTTGAAAGTAATATACTTGTATATTGTTATTTAAAAATCTATTTATCTGAGTAGAGAAATATGTACATATATAAGGTCTTCGTATTTATTATATTTTAGTTTTATGCTTTATTGTAGAGAGAATATTTTTAGATTAGCTAGTGTAACGAATTCGAAATACTATATGTTTTGTAGCGGTTTGTTGTTTATTTTAAAGTGCATTAATTGTTGTGATTTATAATTTGTATTTTGATATTATTTCCTTTTTCATTTAATTATATTGATTTTGTGTTAGTTTAGTTTGTCATTTTGAGTTAATAATATATTAATAGCCAATAAACCATAACGGTCTGGTTCGTTGTTTGATAATTATATACAATTTGTTAAATTTAAATATATTATTACATCACAGATTAGGTTGTATACTTTTTGTAAATTATATTTAAAATGGAAATCACTAAAAAAAGATATAACCATAGAAAACGTAAGAGTACCATTAGAATTGAAACCATTTCTAATGCTCTAAAAAGTGTAAGCGAAAATCCCGAAAATTTCAAATTTTCGCGTTTTAGGACACCAGAAATGGATGAACTTTGCAATAAGATGCATATTAGGAACACACGCAAAAATTTGTACAACCTTTGCTATATCTGGCAAAACAGGAAAGAAAAGTTTGTGAAACATGTTCCTTGCAAAAATAAGAGAGAACTAAAATCCAATGTTTTCTCTTCTGATAATGAAAAAGTTATTTCAAAATATGGAGAGACTAACGGAATTGATTTTGATTTAATATTGAATCGAAATAATAAAGACGTTTCAAGTGGTATTGTGTTCGAATTTATTGATCAGGTAACTGAAATGCAATCCAAGTTTAGCAATACTGAGGTTAATTTGACGGATAAAACCGAAGAACAAGAAAGTAATAATCAATTATTATTGAATGAACATGATGATCAATATATCTCTAAGGAATTGGAATGGAACCTGAAATTCTCATTTCCAGTATCGGAAAATCTTGATACCAATTATGATATAAGAGAGTTTATCCACCGTGTTTTGACCGAAAAATGCAATCCGTGTGTTTTAAAGATAAATGCCATACACAAAATTTCAAAAAAAAATAAAAAAATTGTAATTTACGGAGCATGTAAGGATAATTTACACAATCAAAAATATAACCAAAAATATAATTTGAAATTTTTAAACCCAACCGAATGTTGGTATTTACACAAGGAAGTGAAAAAGAAATTATTCACGTATCCCATAAAGTTTTTCGGCAGTATCGTGGAATACGCCGTGAAAAAGTTAAACTTGCGTCTGAGAATAAAAGTGCGCATGATATTTATTTAGATTTAGTAAGCGGAACCGATGTAAAGTTGTATAAAAAGAGCAACACACAAGATATGACAACCCCCGATGTATTGAGAAAAGTAAAATCGGAGGTTTTAAAACAAGGTGATTTGGTTCAGGATTGTGACTTAGTCGAAATTTTTTTTCAATGCTGTATGCAACCTACCGACAACCGCTATATTTATTCAGTTTCCGCTCCTCTACAAGTAGTTCTTATCAGAGATCTCCAAATGGCACTGTTGGAGCAAGACAGCATTCGGGCGATTCATTTTGATGCTACCGGCAGCATGATAAAAATTCCAACATGTCATAGAGAACACAAACATAATCGGATTTTGTATTATGCGTGTGTTGTAAAAATTAATTGCAATATAATTCCGATTGCGGAGTTTATAACATGTCAACATGACGCATACACAATTGGAAAATTCTTAATGGACGTCAAAAAAGAAATGGGAAATATTAAAAAACATTCAACAAAGGATATTATTTTGCCGTTGATTGGTCTTGGGCGCTCATTAATGCGGTTTGTAGTACTTTTAACACAATGAATATTTCCGAGTACGTTGAAGTCAGTTTTCGTTTTTAGAAAACGGATTACCATTTAAGAAACAAATTGTGCCAATTTTTATCTGCTGTTCACATTTTGTGAATATTATTACAGTTCAAATTAAAAAGAAATTACCTAATATACATGCTGAACATAGAAATTTAATTTTAGATTTCTTTTGTGCAATTCCTGGCGCCAAATCTATGGCCTGTGTTGATGAGTTATTCCGTCAGTACTGTAATATAATGTGCTCGCCGAGAATTACTAAAAGTAGCAAAATGGCATACGAGTCATTTAAAATCTCATTAGGAAAAATTTACAGCGAACAATATAGTGATTTTGAAAATACCAAGAACAGTGAAATTTTAAACACTAATATCAACAAATGGCCAGAAAATAAGGATAATGCATTCTTTTTAAGATTTGAAAGTATTTATTTAGATGTCAAAAGTAAAATAGCTGTAGAACGTGGTTCCAAACCAAATAAATTCTTTTGCGACGACTTTGTGAAATTTACGATTAAACAGTATTTCTCGTACATTATATTATGGGCCAATTTTTTCTCAATAAGATTTGATGTAAAAGGTAACATATCCAATGCTGTAATTGAGAATTGGTTCAACGTAGTAAAAAATCACTACTTGAAAAATAAAAAGATGAAAATTGGACGAGTTGTAAACCTTTTAAAATACAAATGCGAACAAAAATTAAAATCAATCCAAATGCCAGAACCTTTAATGCATACACCGAGAAGCGTGAAACGGAACTTTCATCCAGACAGTATAATTGAAGAGAACTGGAATAAAAAAGCCAGATCATCTAATAGTTCTCCAAAGCATTTTGGTAAGAATGTGTTCGATATGAAAACAAAAAATTGTTTGCAATTGAGGCAAAAAATCAATCTACTATTAAAGGATTCAATGTGCAAAAACTACCTCTATTAAAGAATGGGTTTTCAAATATTTGTGATAATAAGACTATTACGGTAGTGAATACCTGTGGATTCGACTCTTTAGCACAGATTTTGGTGTGCTTAGGGACGGATATTGAGCTTTTACGGCTTCACTTTAAGCAAATTAATAACGACTTTTTCCGATTTATATATTCAATAATAACTTCTAATAAAATTTCATTAGAAACGTATAAGTTACGTACAGATATACTGTTTGACGTTTTCAAAGAGATTAATTGCATAAATAAGGTTAACAATATAACCACATTGAATGCAGAGTGTCAAATCACGTATTTGATAAATAAAATGATACCTCAACCAACATCAATTTACCAAAAATGCACTGAGGAAAACATGGTACGAGTGCGAAATTCTATTAGCTCTTATTTACCGTTTGATATTTTTTCAGTGAATGAAAATACTATTCGTAATATCCACAAATCATTGACATTCGGAGCTCTTGCTTGTTCAAGCTGCGGAGCGAATCTAAAAATTGATAAAATCGTTAGCAATTATGGTTTAGCTATAGCAGACGTTCAGACATATAATAACGAGAATTACAACATCAGAATTTGTGAGATAGAAAATATAATTAAATTGAACAACGAAGATTATTTGTTAAAAGCCTTTGTAAATTACGATTATACACTAAAACACTATACCGCCTTTGTCAAAAGACCTAATAATAATTGGGAAATTTATGATGACCTCGATAAATTTTCAAAGTCGGTGTCCGATCAAATTTTTGTCAATCCTGCAATTTTATTTTACTGCAAAAATTAAACTTTAACGATTCCAATGTGCAAAGTAGGTTATCTAAGATTTGAATTTTTATTTACTTTTTATAATAGCATGTACAATTTGTTTACCTTACCTTTGAATTACTAAAGCAACTGAACTTTACAGTCATTGTGACAACTTTATTTTAAAATTATTTAAAAAAATCTACAAAAAATACAAAAAAAACAAAAAAATAAAAAAAAAACAAAAAAATAAATAAAAAAGCAAAAAAAAAACAAAAAAATAAATAAAAAAAGCAAAAAAAAAGAACTGGGGAGCGAAGTCCGCGATCCATACCTCCTCGTGTATGTTAATTCCACAAATATGATAACCTTGTAATATTTTGACAAGACCAATTTCAAAGAGCACTTCTTATGCCATCATTTGATACTAGCCACTACTCGGTTGAATCTCTGTGATCTAGGCAATAATTAATACAGCGAAACCCAAAAATCGCCAAAATATTCTGTGCGATCCGATTTTCCAACGCATTAACAAATGGGAAAAGCTCGTAGTTTTTTGATGAGACCAATTTTATTTCAAAGAGCATCTCTTATGCCATCATTTGATACTAGCCACTACTCGGTAGAATCTCTGTGATCTGGGCAATAATTAATACAGTGTAACCCAAAAATCGCCAAAATATTCTATGCGATCCGATTTTCCAACGCATTAACAAATGGGAAAATCTCGTAGTTTTTTGATGAGACCAATTTTATTTCAAAGAGCACATCATATACCATTATTTGATACTAGCCACTACTCGGTAGAATCTCTGTGATCTGGGCAATAATTAATACAGTGTAACCCAAAAATCGCCATAATATTCTTTGCGATCTGATTTTCCGGCGCATTAACAAATGGGAAAATCTTGTAGTTTTTTGATGAGACCAATTTTATTTTAAAGAGCACCTCTTATGTCATCATTTGGTACTAGCCACTACTCGGTAGAATCTCTGTGATCTGGGCAATAATTAATACAGTGTAACCCAAAAATCGCCAAAATATTCTATGCGACCCGATTTTCCAACGCATTAACAAATGGGAAACTCCCGTAGTTTTTTGATGAGACCAATTTTATTTCAAAGAGCACATCATATGCCATTATTTGATACTAGCCACTACTCGGTATAATCTCTGTGATCTGGGCAATAATTAATACAGTGTAACCAAAAAATCGCCATAATATTCTTTGCGATCTGATTTTCCGGCGCATTAACAAATGGGAAAATCTTGTAGTTTTTTGATGAGACCAATTTTATTTCAAAGAGCACCTCTTATGCCATCATTTGATACTAGCCACTACTCGGTAGAATCTCTGTGATCTGGGCAATAATTAATACAGTGTAACTCAAAAATCGCCAAAATATTCTATGCGATCCGATTTTCCAACGCATTAACAAATGGGAAAATCTCGTAGTTTTTTGATGAGACCAATTTTATATCAAAGAGCACATCACATGCCATCATTCGATATACGTTTATGCAACTCGAGTAGTTTGCTGTGACAATTATTAGCAATACAATTTATTAAGATTATTAAATTACATAACATGTTTTGTCTTACTTATGTAAATATTTTCAAATTGTAAATTTTTTTTATTTCAATCAAAATTAAGTTTTGGTTATTTAAAGCAAATAGTTATAATTAAAAGAAACCCGTCTGTTATCAGGTTTTCATTGTTAACATACTTTTACCGACTGTTTGTTTTTGTTAATTTAACAAATTTGTTTTTTGTTAATTTTGTTATTTTGTTAAAAACTTCACATCCGTCTCAAAACAATATCAATCTTTACCGGCAAATCATATTGCTAGGAGATTGGCCATTATTAATTTTTGTATTGGGCCACATGGAGTCTGGCCGAATGCGCCAATCCTACCATACGGCTGGTGTTGCCCGACTGGCCACAGTTAGTCCGTCCTATAAGTTATTCAAAACGTATAAAATCATTTCCAGCAAATCATATTTCTAGGAAAATGGCACGATTTTCTCATACTCTCATATGGGCTCATATGAAACTTGGCCATTTGCGCCAATACTACCATACGGCTGATACTGCCCTCTTAGTCATTGTATGTTCGTACTGTTAATATTTTAAAATAGTATCAATCGCTATCTTTAATCAAAACAAACAATTGTTACCTCTAAATCATATCATCTAGAAAAGCTATTTATAATGATTTATTCATATGTAGAGTACAAAAACAACAATTAAATGGAATAATCTGGGATGGATATTTTGTTGTTTTTTATTCAACTTAAAAATATATTCCGTCTTATGCAAGTTTAAATAGAAAAAAACTGGGATGTGATTAAATGTATTGTTTAAGGAAATTTTATTTTTGTCGGGGATGAAAAACTGGGCTAACTTCATATGCCTTGTGTATCCGCCATATTTTTTCTGCGCAAGAACTGTCAGAATTCCAGCTTGATTTGAATACTACTATACATCATAAGATTAATAAAAAGACAAATTACGGAAATTATATTATATATTTTTGTCCACTACTAATCGTAGAAGGCATCATTATTATGTGTTTAGTAGCCTGAGAAACTAAATTTCTGGGCTAGTGGTTAATAATATTTTATTATTGATCACTTGTTAATAATGAAAAATGTACACTAGATGTAATGCAATTAAATGGATAGGTAGATTATGATTATTCCCATATTGATAAAGTAGATTTTGATAAAAATAAAACTTCAAATAACAAAACAAAATGCAGTGTCATTTTAAATTTACGCTTACTACAATTCAGTAAAAATTCGGACTACTTCGACATAGTTAATATTATTATAGAGCAAGGGTTTCCCTTATCAAATTTAATTTTCTTATCAACAAAAAACCGTAATGGTTGGTGTGCCTTCTGCGACTAGTAGTGGAAAAAATAGTATATACACCACGCTTGAGAAGTGCTATTATAGCCCTCGCTTACTATAACCTTCGACGCTCCGCGCCTCGGGTTATAAACTCGCTCGGGCTATAATAGCATACTTCTCAACCTTGGTGTATAATATATTAATATACACTTTTTACGGAAAAACAATTTCGTATGTTTTTCTCGAAATTATAAAACAACAATTGACATTACGTCAAAATTTGTAAAGAGAATGGTTTGCTTTGGTTCAAGGGTTGTACAAAACAAAGGAAATTTAAAATTTCCCTTTGAAATGGAAGAGGCTCGTTATTATCGTCATCTTTATTTCGTAAAATCAATGGTGGGGTACCGAGAATTTAACCAAGTAAGGAATGTGTCCAACAGTCTATCAGTTCCATTCCATATGCATAGTATGTCAACATATCTATATCAATGAAAAAAATATTTGTTCGAAGAGATTCATGATAATTTGTTAGCTACAGGTGGCAGAGGGGTCCGTGTGTATACCATCAGCGAATTTAAAATATGTATTATCAAAAAAAAATAGTTTTGTTTAATACAAGTCTCCAACACCAACTTCAGTTCACGACGTAAGCCCTCAACTACAACATCCCTATCTAAGTAATTACAAACTATTTGAGATAAAGTTTTAATTTGAATAGAAGTGAAAGGACTGGCAACGTCAAACAAAAATAGTTTTGAATGTAATGGAATATTGACGTTTTGAATTATGTTACTCAATTCTACCGAGTTCTTAACCGAGTAAGCCGAAAGGAAATCATTGAGAAAATTTATAAAACCTTTACATATAGCTTGTAAGCAGGAGCATTACAATACGCGACTAGTGGTTTAATCAGGATGCACTTCTTTTGGATTTTTGGTTAAACATAAAGAACCGGATCAGATTTGGAGCGTTATTCGTTTAATATTCAAATCTGTTAGTTCATTTACAGTACGTCTCCAAGAGAATTCGAGTTTATAAAAAAGCGATGTTTACGTACAAATGTACTATATATCGTTTTCATAAATTCTAGCATAAATTGGCAGATCTGTGTTATAATATAAAATATCATAACGTTTACTGTTTGTGCTATTTTTATTTGGGATTATTTTAAATTTCGGCTGTTTTCAATTAAGCATATTACTTACATATATAATTATATATAATTTGATTAAATAGCGTGTATTAAAATTAGTTATTCGAGTGCTACACGGAGAGTGTGATGACTGAAAACTCACGTGAAAACTTAATGAGTAAACTTCAAAAATGCATGGTATATTTTTTATGTGAATCGCTAAATAAACGTCCTATAATTTGCATGACAAAAGAATGCGACAACTGTCGTATTCCGCTCGTTTTGATAAATGAACCGGTAAGTATCGCTTATTTATAGTCACATATCAATTATTATGTAAAAAATTGAGCTTCACAATACAAGCCAAACTGGGCGGAAAACCGAAAAGCGTCGAAAGCAAAGCCAAAAATGCTTCGAGTTTTTGCAAATCAATTTGGAGTGCACAACCGTCCTGTGTATAGACGACTAAAGCAGTTCTGCATCGCTATCGTAAATATTTTAGCACCAGAGCAAACTATATTGCCGAGCATATAGGAAGACAACATAATTTGTTAAAATTTACAAGCGCTAAGCAATGCCAATGAAGTTATGCGCTATTGTCGTTTGCCCTATCTCTGTGACATCTCCATTGAATGGATACAGGAACTGCCTTAAAGTTTATGTCTCATAAAAGTTTATATCTCACCTCAAGATGCGGACATGTGTCGTAGTAGAATAATCACAATATATATATCATTGAATTCACTCCATTCATTGTAGTCACCTGCTGTCAAAATGTAAATATCCGAGAGAGAAATTTGGGATAAATCAAACCAATTGATTTATAAACAATTTCACTCAATGTTGAGTCAAAATGAAGTAACTATAGCTATGGTTACTCGACAATATCCTAAGGGATATACTAAAAAACTGTTAGTTTACTTACTCGTAATAATTTCTCCATTTTATGTCATTTTGATGAAGTGAGTCCAAGCAATTGCCGTATTTTGAATCCCTGAAATTAAACAATCGTAAATTATTTATTTTATTTATTTTATTTCAACCGTGTTTCAGTATATTATACCTGACTTAATCCACCGTTCAAACGCCAAAATGGCTAATCGGTTCTATGAGTCAAATCTTAGATATAACTGTGTGAAGTGATAGATACTAATGAACAGAGAAAAGTTGGTATGGAGTTTGTAGAGGAAGAATCCGTTTTTCAAATGCCGAAATAGATAGATATATCTAGCTATGTAAAGGTGTAGTTGATATTAATTAACAGAGCCAGGTTGGTATGGCTAATCGATTCTATGAATCAAATTTTAGATAGCCATGTGAAGTAGTAGTAGACATTAATTAACGGAACCGAGTTTATATTGTGTTTGTTGAGGAAGAATCCACCTTTCAAACGCCAAAATAGCTAATCGATTGTATAAGTCAAAATTTAGATACAGCCGTGTGAAGTTGTAGTAGATATTATAGTTAACAAAGCTAAGTTGGTATGGAGTTTGTAGAGGAAGAATTCATCTTCCAAACGCCAGTACTATAATCTTTAAAAGGTTGATGGAATGCCGTTATTATAATCCTTGTAAATGAATGTTTAAAATTCTACGATTCTATCAAAATCGTAAAATTTTAAAGATTCATAATAACATTAATTTTAAAACTTTATTTTATATCAATTTTTTTTGTATTTAATTTGTAAGGATTATATGTAATATCGCCATTCCATCAATCTTTTACAGATTATAGTATTCAATAAATCTTGCTAGAACTGAAAATCTGCGTTTCCAAACGCTCTTTTGGGCAGGCCCGGTTTGAACATATCGCTTTATTTGAGATTTCTGTAAGGAGTATTAAATATTCTTTGTACATAAACCATCATTGACACTCTATAAAGAGGATGAAAAAATAAAAATAGTCTGGTCGCTTAAATACATTGCACTGGAAAAAAATAATTCAATTATACAATAAAGTTTCAACTTTAGGTACATGAAGTTTACCTAGCAATAAAAACAGTAAATTTGCAATCTGCAACATACATATGTATATGCGCTGTACATTGATTGAATAGAATCATTTCAGGCTTCGGTATATTTCGGTGTTGTCACCTACTGGGAAAAAGTTTAAATTAAAAAACTTTTGAAGAGTTTTTTGGCGTTTTTCTGCTGTAACGCGCTTTCAAATAAACTGCTTCCCTAATTTAGTATGAGCTTTAGAAATCTCATGCATTGTGTGGCATACAGTTGATCGACTAATACCAATCAAGACTCCAGACACTGTTTGGAAACAACTAATCGCACACTAACGCAAAGCAATAATGATTTGTTTTTTTTACCGTTAAAGGTAAACCTCTATTGTATAAATGTTGCAAATCCTTTCCAACCAAAGCTTCCATATAATTTCAGGCTATTTTGCAAAACGAAAACTTTTCTTAAATTCCTCCTCTGTGTACTTATAATCAGAATCATCTGAGGAAGATGATGATGACTGCCATGTGATCGAATTCATTTAGGAAAGCTTTATTTGTTTGTAGCAGATAAAAACAGTTTGAAAAATAGAAATATTCTTTTTGACGGTGAATTTCGACATTCGGACATAGTTTACAACAGAAGCAATTTATTTTCGGTGATCTGTAACAAATGTATTAGGGTTCTTAATTTATCTTTAATTGATGCACTACAACAAGTTGTTATCAATTATTTATTGTTGTGTTGTACCGAGCTTCGAGTATTAATTTACACACTTTATAAACATATAAGTGATAAAATGTAGGAATTTTTTTTGGAAAAACAAGTCTAAAAAAATTTTACTTACCAAACCAGAAAAAATAATTGGATTATAAAATTTTATAAATATGGTTAAAATCACTCAAATCCCTAATTTAAAAAACTTTGTTGATATCAATCGTTAATCCGTTAATTCTCAAGACTAATGCTTTTGTATAGCGTAGAACAGTATAACAAATCTGTACTACCCAATATGCGTGCAAAAACCGCACTCTTTCTATGGAAAGAACCATGTAAAGTACACGGAAATCCATACTACTCGCCAAAGAAAACTGTCACAAAAATTCCAGTGTGGGATGAATCCTGACGAAAGAATAAAATCAGAGTGGAAATAAGGTGAAATTTTGAAATATTCTCCGGTATACCACAAGTCCTAAAAAATTGTAAATGTGAGTCCGATGATTGAAAAACACTCTAATGTTGAAACTGGTAAATAGACTTTTGTGTGAGTTACTTGACTACATATGGTAAATATAACGCAAAGTCCAAATATAAATTTCAGTCTTTAATGTTCGGCATATAATTAGCTTGAATAGTATATTACTTATTTCAGACATGAAACCTGTTATAAGACGCATTTAAAGGCCAGTTACATTGTTTTGACTTTGAAGTCTGTTATTTAACTGACGTTGAAATCGATTCCTCATCAATGACTTAAAATTCAATTGATCGACGAACTTCAACACCATTTTCAGAAGTTTTTGGCATTGAAGTCAGTGATGTGATTTTTAAGTCAGATACATAAAACTGGCATGAAAGACAGATTTTAATAATTCAATAAGTGATATTGTCGTCTGTTTTAGAAAAGTAATCAAATCGAGTTCCGTGTATTGCTCTAAAGTTTTGGTTTAATAAGCGTTCAGGTAAGTACACAGTTTTTTATTGCCATTTGGAGTTATTACATATTTAAAAGTGAAAATTGAAAATTAATTCAGTAATAACAAATAATTAAATGAAAAATAAAGCAGTAAATAATTTAAAATACAAATTTAAACAAATCAATAAAGTTATTTTGAACAAAATTTTGTTAGACAGTGAAATAGTACAAAGTTCAACTAACGTGTTCTCATAAATCGGTGCCAATAGTCAAACCCAATCATGGTTCCTGAATATAAGCGAAAATGTATCTGGTTTAAATAAATCAATCAAAGAAAATGATTCTGAATTTTGTGAGACTAGTGTTTTAACTGAAAATGGATATGATAGTAATGTGAAAGAAGGGAATCCTAATAGACCTCAGAATACAAACAATTTTCGAGAAAATTTAATTTTTATCAACTTTATAGAACCATACAACGATTCAAAAGTTAATTCGTATGTAAAGTTCTACTTGCAAAAATGGTCGATCGAGCTTAATATAATATACAAAAATTCACTATCAGAGTATTAAAAGCTTTCAAAATCTTTTTTCCGGAACTGCCACTGGATTACCGAACTTTGTTTAAACCACTACGAATGTTAGGAAAAGTTCTAGAGTTTCCAGGAGATTGTGGATGAAATGAAGGAAATTGAAAATGCCTTTGATGATAATGGAATACCTGATGCTCTAGCTAGGGCAAGTGTCTGCGGCGTTAAGCAATACAATGCCGTTACTAATTGCCCAAAATATATAATTAGAGGAGTATTTGATAAAAAATACCACAGAATGTGTTTTAATGATGTAAATACACCTCTTCGAACAGATTCAGACTATGCCTTGGCATAGGCATGTTGCGGTGTAATGAAAAAATTACTAAAAATTTGGTTTGGAAAAAAAACTCTATTTCCAAATCATTTGAAAAGTTTAATCACAAGCAAAATGATGTTTTTAAACAAATGTCTACCAAATAATTCCTAACGACAGCTTCGATCTTTGGAGCACGTAGCTGTTTTCACAGGAAACGAACTGAGACATTTTTTATTCTTTTATGGATGGATCCTTTGTACTAAAAAATCATTGCCACTGCACTTGCTGAAATTTTAATATCGTTTTATAAAACTCAATAAACACATTATATAGGGTTTTCCAATAAGAGTGATATGATTCACAATAATTCAATTGTTGCACTTGCTGTGTGGCACGTAGCCCCGTCTTGTTGGAAACAAATGTTGTCAAGATCTACTTCTTCCAATTTCGGCCATAAAAAAATGGTTATCATCGATCTATACCGATCTCCATTGACAGTAACGGTGTTACCAGCTTCATTTCGAAAAAATGCGGACCGATGATTCCACCAGACCAAAAACCACACCAAACTGTGAATTTAGGTGAATGTAATGGTTTTTTAAGAATAATTTGTGGATTTTCTTTGCACCAGAATCGACAGTTTTGTTTATTTACCGCACCACTCAGATGAAAGTGGGCCTCATCGGAGAAGATGATTTTCTTAAAAAAATCGTTATCGTTTTCAAGTTCAAAACTGAAAATTTTGTAAACGTTGTTCTTGCGTATATCTCACCATGATGAAATTGTAAACATTACTGAATACAATGAAACAAATACAATGAAACAATGAAACATGGCATATTACAAACAATGAAACAATGAAACATGGCATATTACAAATGGCCGTAACGTCACTTAAAAATCATACCATTCCTATTGGAAACCCATTTCGCAAAAAAAAAAAAATTTCAATATTTTATTTAAAAAAATTTGTTCAAAAAATTGTCGAAACTGGATCGATTTCGACTTGTTAGGTCATCATCAGAAGTATCTACTGGTTTGTAAAAATAAAAATTTATTTATATATTGTAGAAACAAGCTAAAGGAAATAAAAGAAGAAGGGACAAAAAATACGCAATAAAAATTAATGTATTGATCGTTCCAACCATCTGCTGTTTACACGGAAAAATTACTAATAAAACAGGGGGTGGAATAGCAGGTAAGCTATTAGTCATCGGCTGAGTAACAAAATTCAAGGTATATTGAAGTACATTTAATTACTCGACGTATTAGTCAAATTATTAAGAGCGTGATAATAGAACAGGGCGGGATCTGTAATTGGTGAGAAACGGATTTCTCTCTGTTCGTTAAGGATATTTTGGTTAAGGAATATGGATTTTCGAATTTCGTATAATTCTAGGGTATCTAAACGTCTGCTTTTGGGTTACGTCTAAATTGTTTAAGCTTTTCGAAAGTTAAAGGATAATGGAAAGTTGATACATTGCAACCAGATAAATGTTCTTTAGCTCTAACTCCAAAATTGCGCCCAGTCTGTCCAATATAGGAGAAACTACAATCAGTACAATTAATCCTATAAACACCAGACTTGGAAAGGCGATCAACTCTAGGTTTATTGTTAAAAACCATTTGCTTTATTGTGTTATTATTATAGGTTAGAAGCAAAACTGACGATGTTACTAATCCGTTGGCTAGTTTTTCCTATATACTCTCACGTTGGATTATCCGGTGGATAAATTCCCGTTAGAGGGATGTTTATTACTCTATAATCTATAAGTGAGTGGAAAGATGACATTTTAATATTATGGGGATGGTTTCAATAACTAGGGATAATAACGTCTGTATACGTGGGTTTTCGATAAATTTTGAAGTCTAAAGAAGTATTAATCCTGGTTACTGTTATATCTAGAAAATTAATACATTTTTTTCTTCATTTTCCAACGTAAAATCAATGGTGGGATATTGAGGATTTAACCAAATAAGGAATGAGTTTAACAGTCTATCAGTTCCATAGCCATAATATGTCATCAACATATCTATACCAAAAGATTATATGATGAAAATAAGGATTGTTATTTGATAAAATCATTTGTTCGAAGAAATTCATGAAAATTTCAGCTCACAAGGGTGACAAAGGGGAGCCCATAGGTAGACCATCAGCGAATTGGAAGTATATATTATGAAAACAGAAATAGTTTTGTTTAATACAAGTCTCAAACACTAACTTCAGTTCACATCTAAGTAATTACAAACTATTTGAGATAAAGTTTTAATGGGAATAGAAGTGAAAAGACTGGCAACGTCAAACAAAACTAGTTTTGAATGTAGTGGAATGTCGACGTCTTGAATTTTGCTAATCAATTCTACCGAGTTCTTAACCGAGTAAGCCGAAAAGAAATTAGTATGATCATTAAAAAAGTTTAGGAAACTTTTACATAGCTTGTAAGAAGGAGCATTGCAATACGCGACTATTGGTCTAATCGGGTTGCCCTCCTTGTGGATTTTTGGTAAACCATAAAGAATCGGTGTAGATGGATTCAAGACAAAGTACATCCAACCAGTACCATTGTAACTTTTGACATCGATTCCAAAAGTTTATTTTGCGAAATAATTAATTTCATCCTTGGATACTTTTTCTGGGTTTTGCTTCAAATCGTTTATGAATCCATTTAAAAACTGTTGGCCGCTCATAAACATCCACTAATTGAGTCCGCTAACAGATTGCATGAAAGCTATAACTTTTCAAATTTTACCACTATAACACAAAATGTATCACACGTCAAACTTAAAAAACCAATAGATGGAACAAAGAATGGTTATTCGGAGCTTTTATATTATTAGCTATAAACCAGGGTTCAAAAATACTCTTCAATTCAAGATTAAAAATAATATTCAGTTTTAAACGAATGGTGAGCGAATAATCAAAAATCAAACAGATCGATGTTTTTCTACTGTCTGCTCCTTGCTAAACGAATAGTTGACGAATACTTTATAAACTTGTATTTTAGAGTAAATTTTTTAGTAATATTCCATGTGGCACTTGATTGTACTATCCAATTTTTTTAAACAAAATTTTATTCTCTTCTTTTGTTTTAATTTTCATATTTGTTTGAACCGCCATTCCACACTTTGATTCTTTCGTCGTGATTCTTTCCTAGTTTCCTTCCCTTTCACCAACAAACTAACAACCGTTTGTAGGTGAAGAAGAAGGAAAGGAGGAAAGAATCACGACTAAAGAACCAAAGTGTGGAACGGCGGAATGGATATAATGGAATATTCCACTACAGTGAGAATAGAGAATCTATTATCAGTAAAATTTTGCTTTCTATTCCCTATTCGAAACGATCAGTAGTAACAATTATTTGTGCGATCAGTAAAGAAAGAATAATATATTTTGTAGAGCGAATTTTAGAACCCTGCTATAAACTAAATAATGATGACCAAAACAAATACATATGCTTTGAGTAAAGATAATAAAATTTATAAAATATTAAGGTTAATAAAAAAAGACGAAGATATATTTTTTGTGGCAAACAATATGTGTGTATTGTTGATTAAGGATGATTTTTACACTCATCCTATCCTTCCTAAATTGAGAGTGTATATGAATATCAAAACATACCGCTAAACATTGAGAAAATGAATATATCTCAATTTGATTGATTGATTAGGATGTACAGCCAGGAATAAGCAAGGATCCTGGTTACGCCGGACCTACCGTACACTCCTTACACATATAACAATACGGCCGGATAGGAAAGGTTATTAGATATGATAGACTTAACCCGGTTACAGACACCTAAGTAGTCAATAGGTAGTAAAGCACAAGCACAAGACGGCACAATAATTTTTGTTTTCTGGATATAAATAATCAGCGATCAAGATCCTAAACAATTTTAGTTGTTAAATTTCCTGAAATAAAACTTCATTATTATGAGTGATTAACCATTTCCTCCACCCATATAATTAACAACCAGCAATAACTATTTATCCAACTTAGAACAAGCTAACACCTTTACAAATTTACAGTCTCCCGTTCAACCTAGAAAATAATTCAATTAAAGAAATGCCATGAACCCCGAAAATATAAAAACTATATAAGTACAGCAATATTTGCCTGCATTTAAATTTTATTCTGTAGTCTCCAAGCCATTTATAATTTCAAAAATTCCAACAACTACTGAAATATCAAACTCATTAGCAAACCCGGTTGTGTCATCAATTAACTAATTAATTAAACACAATTAATTTAAATTAAATTATTTATTTCGAGGAGACAAAAACACGTCTTTCCTCGACGACGATCAATCACCGACCATCAGAAAATGAATATATCTCAATGGTAGATGAAGAAAGTCCAGCACAAAAACATTTTCCCCATTTAGTACGATTTTGACATTCTTTGGCAGTAGAACATTTCTAAAAACCAAAATTGTAGCAAGACATATACCAAATAATAAGTAATAAGTAAAAATACGTTATACGTTTTGGAGTCGCGAAAAAGTTAGTGCCATACAGCCATAACAATTTGTTGTTTAATTATAATCTGTTAATAGTCATGGAATATTAAATATTATTTTGATCGAAGATGACAAATTCAGAAAAGGATAATTTTTCAATTGTTGAATTCCCACCTGATAAGATTTTCATGGTTAACGGAAGATGCAAATATGTTTTTTTGTCCGAAATCAAAAAATTGGAGTTCTGAATTAAAAAATAATGGCCTAGATAGAGACACCTGGATCAAATATTCCTGCCGCGCCATAAAATATAATATTAGTAAGTTTTTGAAGATATTATAAAATTACTAGCTCAATTGATTTGTGTTTCTACAGATTCCTTAAAAACTGCAAACACAGAGTTTAGTTTAAGGTTAAATTACACATTATCGGATCTTTCGTATAAAGAGTAATAACATCAGAAACAAACAACCAACATGGAAACGCACGGTATATTATCGTACAATGATATGTTTGATCAAATCAATGAAGATCTAGTTACCCCCTGAGGATGATAATGTCAATAAAACGACTGGCCAAGATGAATCCACCGTACATGAATCGAAATTAGTGAATAATGTAACCCTATGAATAATGTGGTTTATGTGCAGTACGAGTCCTTGCAATTAGATCAGCCAAATTTATCTAACCTCGAAAAAGGATTCACAACCTTATCCATTAAACATGATCAACTCCAAACAAACATGGAAAAAACCTCGGCACAAAACGAAGTCATGTTAAACATGATACTGGAACTACGCAAAAAGTCATTAGCAACATCGTCATTCAATTCGATTGTGAAACTCTAAAGCGGGACTAGACGAGTTAGAGCAAAAATTAGAAGACGATCATGTTAATTTTAATTTATTACAATTATTATAGAAATAATTGTAATATGTCGTTTCGTAATATATCGTTTTTTACAATTTTTTGTCTTTTCGTATAATATGCCGTTTCGTAATATTTGGTTCAGATGATTTTATTTAATTTCGTATATACATCTTCGTTTATGAATAGTTCTAATATTTCTATTTTTGATTTATTAGGCATACGCATACACCCAGTATACATACAAAGACGATGCGAAAAATGAAATGATTAATGGTTTCGTGAAATCAATGCTAAATAAACTTCTCCACGAACAATTTTTCAGGCGCTCAAGTGGGACCGTATTAAAAAAGTGGATAGCAATTTGACGGCTGATGCTGATGTTGATTTTGTTAATATACACACTAATCTACTTCAACACTAATAATTTAAAATTTTTTTTTATTTCATTTCCAGAGATAATATTTTTAAAAAAATATTCAAATATTCTGCAATTTATAACGGACGTTTGCCACAAAATTAAAAAAGAATGTAGTGGCTTCTACAAAAAAGACAATGTGTCGCAAGCCGCTCAATATCACTTTAAACGAAAGCCTTATACTGAAAAGTAGACAGAATTTTGTGCATTATGGTCCTTATCTATGTTTAAGAATTCAGTTATTTTGTAATTACCGTAATTAAAATAGTATCATTTTTATTTATTTTTTATTATTGTATTTAATATTTTATATACATAATTATTTGAATTTGAAATAAATAAATTAAAATAAATATGTACTTTATAATAAGTGCACAATAATCAAATAAAAATACCACGAGGTTCAAGTCAGACATATGCACGTACTTGAAGTCGAAAATTAGATATTCGACAAGTACACTGAGGACAAAGTGACTTCGCATCGCGGTAAAAGACAAATATAAGACGGGATTTGGCTTGCTGACGGGATATGTACACTAGACTGACTTGCCGTTACAGATTAGTCACATTTCCGTACTAATTTAACACACTATCGCATGCAAGCATATAGAGTATTTTTCCATAACATTTTTACATGGGATTAATAATAATTTTCTATTGAAATTAAAAAGAACTATCTGTTGCAAATATTATATTTTTTATTTAAATATTCAATATTTTTTTTATTTAAATTTTAAAAATCCGCCTATATAGGCTATTTACTGACATTTCTATAGGGATTACATACAGCACCTTAAAAAATATAAAACAAGAACATTTTACGTAAAATATTTGCGTAGATATGAAAATGGCGACGCCATTGCAAAACTGTTTTTTTGTTACCTCTTTAGCCCATTTAATACCATTATTTTATAATTAACCTATATAAAATATTACTGTAATAATTGAAAACCATTAACACAACATTAGAAAATAAACAAAAACAAAAAGGTGCACGCACAATCGCGTGCGTATTCACCCGTCGACTTGTCACATAAAACTGAATACACTAACAAAAATAATTAAATTACCGCGGGACAGAAAAGAAAGACAATTAATTTTGTCCAAAATATAATCTATTGTGTTTTTGATATTTTGCAGTACGGAATTTAGTATCGAATCAAAACTATTTTTACGACACAGTGGACAATTTGCATACTGGGTATAAACTAAAATTAAAGACATAAAGCTGAACCATGGATAGAATAAAAAAAATAACCTAAAAAAATGAAGGTAAACATTTGTTATTCCAATTTGTCGTTTCGGCCATAGATAACTTAAAATATTAAGTTCATTTTTTTTGATATATTTTCTAAAATTTTGAATGAAACTACTATAGTTTTGAGTATATGTAAACGTATTTATATCAAAAAAATACATTTTTATAAAAATTATAAACATTATTTATATGCGGTTTAAATCACCGCAATTCGATAAATTATTTTTTTAGGTTAAGTTTCGACAAATACAATTCTACCGTGTATTGGAAATTATTTTTGATATTATATTCATATTAGTATATGTATACATGAATATTTTATAAATAGAAAACCTAAAATACATGAATAATCCAAAATTCCGTTATATATAAAAATAAACATACATATTACATTCAACACACTAAAATTTGTTTAAGTTTTGTTGTTGTATTGATTAAGGTCTTTATTCCTGGACGAAAATTTTCGCTTGTTTTATTCTTTTAAGTGACGGCAAAAATGGATAATATTAAACGCAATTTCTGTTAAGCCCCATTTACATGTAGAAAATTGTTTCGTCTGCAAATTTTTATAGGTAAATAAGAAGCATCCACTATATAAAAATATTTAATATGCGAGAAAGAAAT
Organism: Nephrotoma guestfalica; assembly: GCA_963691935.1. Taxonomy (NCBI): domain Eukaryota; kingdom Metazoa; phylum Arthropoda; class Insecta; order Diptera; family Tipulidae; genus Nephrotoma; species Nephrotoma guestfalica. The sequence continues at coordinate 94,410,163 of OY829915.1, forward strand.
AAACATATATAATAATGCCATAATTTTTTTATAGGAAAATTATTAATTTATTTTTAATTAGTTCAAATGAGAAATTTACATTTTTATCTATAGCGTCTGTTTTTATTATGATTCCTTAATCTTTTGTAAATATAAAATAATTTTTTTTTGTTAAATAAATGACAACAAAGAACTTGTAGAATAATCTACTTTAAAATTAATTTTTAACATCTCTTTTGTGTAAATCTTGTAGTTAAAAGTAGTTTCGTTTAACTAATATATACTAGAGCCCTGCATCGGATAGTAATATCCGCAATTATCCGCTAACCGTGGATTAAGCGAAATCTCATCCGCATTGTGCGGTTTAAGAGCCTATTCCATGGAAAGAATTTACTGTCAGTAAAAATAAAAGCGAGAAAAAATATAGATTTACTGGTTGTGTACGAAACAAAAAATTTTGTAGTAAAATTTTACTGAGCAAATAATTATCATGGTGTTAGTGTGCTGCCATAACGTGCTATAAAAAATTGTAAACTGAAGTATTTTTTATGGCAGCATTGTTAACACATCTACAAAAAATATATGTAAAGATAAGAAATTTTTCCCACACTCATACAAAATAAATCGTTCGCCATTTAGTGGTTTTATATGGTGTTAAAATATATAAAAAAATCTAAATACTGGTCACTGCCAATCTTAAAATACGGTTCAAGGATATTCTCACCACGGTTTCTTTTGAAATCAGAGGCCCAACCATCACCAGCAACTAGTCAGATTCGTTCACAGTCATACGAGTATAATTATAAAATAATTTTGGATCTTGCCGCAACTCTTTAAAAATACAATTGTATCGCCCGGTTCCCAACATTTTGGTTTCTTTCGTAAATCTTCCAAATCCATATTGATTATATTAATAAAAATTATAAAATTAAATTATAAATGACGTACGAATTACAACTGTTATGAAAATTTTAGGTTATGAAAAAATGTAATTAAACCATACGATTTTGCTATAAAAATGAAATCAAAGATATTTCTTTTATTTGTCACTCTTATAAAATTTTAAGATTTTTTTTGTTTTCGTTTTTTCAGTAAAAAAATACTGTCAGTAAATTTTTTCCATGAAATAGGCGCTTTATCCACACTGCGAATAAACCTATTGTATACTCTTCCGCACGCATAGCAATTTCAAATTGTTGTTTTTACATGGCAAAGTTTGGATTTGTTTGAACTATTTCGGTTAATGTAATAACCATCCAAATTGTATATTTTGTAACGATTTGGAACGGTCACCCGATTTTATGATAATTTTCGTTATCGATCACTTATTTATGACAAATTATGGTTATGTTTGTTTTTATACCATTAGCATAATGATACGAACAAAACCAAAACAAAAGAGATATAAAAGGCTCGCAAGATCAGCCGGGCGGAGAGTCATTCGGTATTTGTTAATTACCATTGATAAAAAATAGTGAAATATTATAAAAATAAGTTGTTTTTTTTTATTTTTATTTTAATCCATGCAATCTTTTCTGGGGCCGAAGCACTCACTCCCTACTCTTTCGCGGTTGATTTTCCCGTCTTACTTTACGCATCCCTGCCAAATCGAAGACGTACGGCTATAGGACCGATTTAAGTTACCATCTGCGCATTGCATAGCTCCATGCCAGCCTATAGTACTGGACATGGAAGATTTGTCGGCCCATGAGTTTTGCATGCCGATAGGGAGTCGTAGTTGTATTCCTTTTAATCACAGATTACAATCTGTTGATGAAAATTTCCTTTTGCATCCTGCCCCTATCGGGATTCGAACCCAGTACCTCCCGATCCAAACGCCAAAGCTTTAACCACTGTGCCATTTGGTCGGTTAATCTACAAACAAAAAAAAAATGATATTTAATTTTTTTTAACTTCAAAAACGATATGACTGAAATCAAAGTTTATAAAGAGGATGAACCTAATTTGTGAAAGTGATTGTAAATTATGATTCATGCAGGCCTAGACACAACAATTGATAAATTACGCATGGTGTCGGGCATTTGTAATTATAACCTTAAAACTGTTTAAAATAAAATATTAGTTAATCGGTGAAAAAGTAAGATGTTAATATTTAATAAGAACGAAAATATGTTTAAAATATAAAATTCTATTTAATAAAAATAAAAAACGAGAAAATTATAAGGAAAATGTGTTACAGTATTTTTACTTGTTTTCTTACTACTAAATCTCAAGGAACAACATTTTTTTTGGTAAACATTTTCTATGCTGTATTGGTGATTATTAGTGGCGGCCTAATTGAGAAGGCCATAATAATCCAATCTAACCAAAGGCATGGGAAATTAACGACGAGATTTGGTGGTATGGCATTAACAGCGCATTAAACCGGTGCGTATATATCTGCGGTCAGTGGTGCAATTAAGAAAAAGTTAGGTTTAATTCAACAAACCCGTGCACAAAACATCAAAAATAGTAAAATTCGAAAGCAAGGCCATTGATCAACCGCTTCGATTAGCGGAAAATAAAACGGAAAAACGGAAGACACACAGAATCCCGCTATCAACCAAATATAAACCTCCGGACTAACCAGCTTACACCTCCTTCCTTCAACTTTTCTGTAGGGGCATATCCAAATGAGGCATACAAGGACACCATCGATCATCAGTAACATAATATCTGGTGACGTACATATTTTTTTGTTAATAGCTTTAATGTAATAATTTAATTATTTTTTGACCTGTTATTTTTCTTAAAATTTATATTTTCTTGCATTAAAAATATTCTTGTTAGTATAGGTTCTTAGACAAATTTTGTTCTTTTTTTAAATAAGAATTTTGAAATTTTGTTTCATCTTAAATTTTTGTTTGCTTCATAAGATATTTATGCTTCATTAATTTTGTTCCGCCCTTTTTTTATTTGTGTTGGAATATTAACTTTATTTTGTTTCGGTTGGATTGCGTGCCCATAAGAATAGCTGGTGGATTTAAAATTTATTAAGTGACATTTCGAGAATTTTGCACACAAGTTTTTTTTAACGTAAACACTTAGATTATTTATTTTTGACAACTGGAAATTTTTACGTGGTAATTCTAAACCCCAAGAAGCTGCCCTTTAGAAGTGTTCCTCCCGCATTGCTTGTGCAACTGTAGCGGCCCAAAACCCTTTTCACTTCGTGGCACTCCTCGTAGCAAAACTAATGATACACCGCGCCGCTTAATTACGAGGCATAGCTTGTTTTGCTGAATAGAGCTACTTCGCCATCTACATTCGCGAACCTCGATATTTATCGATTATTGATAATTGATATTGATAAATGAAAAACGATAAAGGACAGTCGGGTTTGAGAAGTTCAAGGGACACAGTCTCACACACATACGGAAGTGGAAAGATTCAAAGTGAAAATGAAGTATCGAACAATCATCCACCATTAAAGTTGCGGACTCATATTAATAATAATAATAATTTCAATAAATAATAAATTAATAATTTATAACAATAAATATAGTGAGTGTAGTGATTAAATGATTTAAATCCTTAACCCCGCTATCCTCACTATAACTGGTGACCCCGACGCGCGGATAACGGTAAAAGAAAAATAGCTAGACCGTTACCAAAGTTCCGCACAAGAGCACGTTTTTCTTGCAAAGTTCAAATAATTTAAAGAAACCTATAAATAGTGCAAACATATAAGCGTACAACGCTAACTAAAAACTAACAGGCGCACATAAACACCAATAAAATAAAATAAAACACAGTGAATAACTAGTAACATAAAACACGATGCACAGTAGTGAGTAGTGCAGTGAACAATTGCGCCAAAAACTGTGTATGTACACCCGGACGAACGTAAGTTCGATACGCGGTCAAACCATTAAAAAAAACAAATACAAATTTTTTAAGTGGAAACATCCACAAAATATACAATTGTGGGCCAATTGCGCGCCTTTGCCTTTGATCGCGTCCATCGAGAGAGCCAAGGGAGCGGCAACAACAGCTGTAATCGAAAAGTCACAAAAAAAACGGAATAACAGTCGGCAGATCAAGGTGGCAGCGTGCAAACAACCCATCACGACAAAATAGCCACAATTACATCACAAATACAACGGATGCATCATCATACATCACACGGATCATCCCTAACGGATATATTTACATACATTTAATCGAGTAAATATTAAACTAAAACATTTATTAAATATTCTTTTTCTTTAAAAAAAAAACTTTTTTCATCAAAAATAAATTTAACTTTTTTTAACTAACTTCATTATTATATTAAATATTATTACGACATTATAGATATTATTATATATATTTTACAATATTGTATATATTCTATAAGCAGCATAGCCCAACGGTTAGCGTTGATGGCTAGTGATATTAAAGTCGCAAGTTCCGAAACTTGACCAATTCATTTAATTTTGTTTATATATCTCATGTAAAATCAAGTTTTTTTTCAAACAATTTGAATTTAAATTGAATTGATTACAAACATTATATTAATTTATTAAGAGTACTGTAAGTGTACGATTGTTCGCAGTACTCGTACCTATAATATTACAATTTCGTTGATATATCACAATTTGTTATTTAATTGAATTGTTTGCTGATATAATTCCCAGTCGATCTGCCAATTTCTTTATTCACAATACTCCTTGGTTGGAAAAATAATTCTATTCAGTAAATAAATAGACACGTTTATAAAATAAATATTTCTGCTACGCTGGATTTTAGTGAAGTGAAAAATAAAATAAATAAATATGCCATCTAAACAACAAAAAGCCGTTTCATCATCAGAAGATGAGAACGACAGCCATGCTGGCACACCAGCATCGGAGGCAACTACGAAGATATACAAGATGCCACCCAACCGCGCTAAAGACAACTAGACAAGACGCACGAACAATTGGCAAATCTACAGCGAACACTGGCCAATATGAACATTGGTTCACGTGGAAGATCGCCAAACAACAGATCGAATTTCAATTACCGACACAGGTCAAGGTCGAGATCGTCATCTCGATCCGGACTCTGCTACTTCCACCGTCCTTTCGGCTCACGCGCACACAACTATAATAAGCCGTGCAGTTTCCGACCGGTAGCTCATGGAGAAGCTACTTCCAAACATTACAAGTCTTCGGAAAACCGCTAAATCCTGCTGTATCTACGGCAAACAGTAGGATTGGTTCGTCTCGCCGTCTTTTCATCAAAGATCACTAACGAAAATAACTTACAATTTCTGATCAATTCGGAGGCTGAAGTATCTGTGATACCCGTAAACAAGTTCCTCAACATGCTAAAGACACCGTTTGCATTCTTACGGATCCCCAATTTCCACTTACGGCACAAAACTTTTGAAGGTTAATCTGCGTTTCAGGCGTTCGTTCACACATCCCTTCATCGTCGCGGCAGTAGACAGGCCTATTAAAGGTGCTGACTTTCTGTCCAAATACGGTCTTGTGGTCGATTTGAAGAACAGAAATCTCACTGATTCATTTACTACTCTCACTGTGAACGTAATCATCGCCTAAGTTGATGCGCCATCTCCAAAACATTTCAGCATCAACAACGACTACGGCGCTCTTTTAAAGAAATACCGCTCACTCACTGAGGCTCCAAATTACAATCTCCCGGTGAAGCATAACGTAGTCCACTACGTCGTCACGCACGAAAAGTAGGTTATGTTGTGCTAAACCGCGACAACTCGACGCAACAAATTAAAAGCTGCAAAAACTGAATTTCAGTTTATGACAGACATCGGAATCTGCCGCCATCATCACCTCATCATCACCAGTCTCCTCACCATTACATATGGTGCAAAAGAAAGACAAGGACTGGTGCCCTTTGGAAGACTATCGACAGTTAAACACTGTCACTGTCCCAGATAGATATCCTATTCCCAACATACACAGTTTTTCGCTGAAACTTGCTGGTGCCACTATTTTCTCGAAAATAGATTTGGTTAGGGCATATCATCAAATTCCCATTGCTCTCGAGGATATTCACTAAACACAATTACTACTCCTTTTGAGCTTTTGAATTTTACCCGTATGCCATACGGTATTCGTAACTCAGCTCAGACATTCCAGCGATTCCTTAACGAAGTGTTAAAAGGGCTGGACTTCATCTGCTCTTATATCGACGATATCCTCGTTTCGAGCCGCTCCGAGATGGAACACAGTGAACATCTCGAGTCAGTATTTAAACGTCGCTCCGCATATGAAATTAATATTAAAGCTTCAAAATGTATTTTCGGCGTGAAGTTACTCGACTTCTTGAGCCACACAATTTCGAAAGATGGCATCCTCCAGTCGAAAGACAGAGTTGATGTCATTTCAAACTTTTCAGAGCAGTTTATCGGTATGGTGAACTATTACCACCGCTTTATACCACGATTAGCGGAACTGTTATCGCCTATTCACAGGCATTTGGTCACCTTACTCAAGAAAGGCATAAACAGAAGAAACTTCTCTTGGCCCGAAGATTGTACAGAATCTTTCAGTAAGGTCAAGTGTTCTCTTTCCGCTGTCACTCTTTTGGCACATCCGTTGAACGACGCGCAGTTCAACATAACTACCGACGCTTCCAACGTAACAGTTGGGGCTGTCTTACAACAACGTAATAAAGGATGTTGGTAACCGTTAGCGTTCTTTTCAAAGAAGCTCTCTCCTGCGGAAATTAAATACTCTACTTTCGATAGAAAACTCCTCCGAAATTTCTCTATATTTACCGACCATCAACCACTTACAACAGATATTGCGTCAAAGGCAGAACGTAGTCCCCGGCAATTACGACATCTTGATTACATTGCCCAGTTCACTACCAACATTCATCACATCAAAGGTAAATACAATATGGTGAGCGACTGTTTGTCTCGTTCTGGTGAAACACTTCTCACAGAACTCAGCGTCTTCTCCTTCGACACAAAGGAATTACTTGTACAGCAAAAACGCGACGACGAATTGCAGAAATTGATTTCAGCACGCACACCGAAATCAAGCGTAAACCTGCAATGGATCGACTTACCAGACAAGCAGCAAATTTGGTGTGAGACTTCAACAGGTAAAAATCGACCTTACGTTTTTCTCAACATGCGACGGACAATCTTCGTTAACATGGCTTATCACATCCTGGCATCCGTGCTACGCGAAAATTTATTGCTTCAAAATACTTCTGGCGAAAAATGAATACTGATAGAAACAATTGGGCTAAATCTTGTATCCCATGCCAAAAGTCCAAAATTCACCGCCACACAAAATCAGCGCTTCGTAGATTTGAGCTACCAAGTGGCAGGTTTGAACACATCCACATGGACCTCGTTGGTCCCCTGCCCCTATCGAATGGCTATCATTATATTTTAACGATAGTCAACCGATTTACCCGTTAGCCAGAAACTTATCCAATCCGATAAATGACCGCAAAAACCGTAAGCAAGATCTTCTATAATGAGTATATCTGTAGATATGGTGTCCCACTCTCTATCACGACAGACCAAGGAACACAATTTGAATGGAGAATCCAATTCAATTGGAGTTCAGAACTTCCAACGATCCTTTAGGGTATTCGAACCTTCACCAGCAGAGCTAGTACATGGTCAAAATATCATGGTTCTCGGTGAATTATTCATCAGTAATCAAAATTCGAACCCAAAAACAAATACTTCGAATTTCGTGAAGCAGCTTCGTACTACCATGAGGGTCTTAGTCCCTACGGACACACGGCATCCAACCAAACAGGCAACGTACATTCCCAAACATCTGGAAATCTGTTCACACGCATTCGTACGTGTGGATAGAGTCAGAGGTTCTTTGAGTACACCCTATTCTGGCCGTATCCGTAAATTGTGCAAATTCTTTGTTGTAGATATAGATGGAAAATCAACAACAATTGGCATCGACAGGCTTAAACCAGCATTCGGAATACTTGTAGTAAACCCAGTCGAAAAACGTAGTGTTCGAAAAACGGTTACATTTAATTTAAAACTATACGGTTTTTGATCCAGGAGGGGGTGATGTAGCGGCTCAAAATCCTTTGCACATCATGGGACTCCTCGTAGCAAAACTCTTTATACACTGCGCCGCTTAATTACGAGGCATAGCTCGTCTTGCTGAATAGAGCTATTTCGCCATCTATACATTCGCGAACCTGGATATTTATCGATTATCGATAAATATCGAGAACTCAAATATTTACACGAGAAAAGAAATGAAAAACGAAAAAGGACAGGCGGGTTTGAGAAGTTCAAGAGACACAGTCTCATGCACACACACACATGCAAGTGAAAAGATTCAAAGTGAAAATGAAGTGTCGAACAATCGTCCACCATTAAACTTGTGGACTTACATTAAAAAATAATAATTTCAGTAAATAATAAATTAATAATTTATAACAATAAATATAGTGAGTATAGTGATTAAATAATTTAAATCCTTAAACCCGCTATCCTCAATATACAACCAATTGTTACAATTTATTTAGCTGGCATCCTATTTAGGGACAATATTATATACAATATCATGTTGATTAATGATTGATAAGTTCATTAAATCCTAGCCAGATCTCAATGCTGCTGGAAGAGACAGACTGCTGCTGGATGATACATAATTGCATACTAGGCATACCGATAATCCCAACTCGTTTTCTCCTTCCATTTTATCAATTGCTTATGTGCTGTTTCCATGCGGTCACTCAAATTTGTACTAAGGCAAAGTATGGTTGCTTGACGTGTTTCGTGAAGTGGCTAACGCATTTTCTCTCTTTGGTACGCGCCGTACCCCCAAAATTGTATAGACATCCCATCAAAATTAAACAATCGGTTCCTTAAATATTGGTGGTCGTACCGATCATTCAAATGGTTCAAACAGCATACGTAAAGCAAATTCATAAAAAAACGATGCGGATGAGTGCTGATGAGGATTTTAAAAGTATTCACGAGTGCGGATGCGGATAAATTTATATTTTTTTCGGTAGATGCGGATAATCCGCGCAGGGCTCTAATATATACTTTATTACATTCACATGTAGTTTTGACGTATATACCATTACTGTTTATACCTAAAGCTGTTGATTCTTTTAGGGATAAATTACAGATTTACCTACATTAAAATGTGATTTACCAACAATCTTCAAATTAAACTTATTTAAACAAAAACGGTTTTTTTCTTTTAAAGTTCCCACGCATAGAATAGAAACGAAACGCACATTAACTAAGGGACCATTGTCGACAGCTTGGAAAAATAGAATTTTTATGTAGTTATTTATTATTTATTATTGGATTTATAAATGAAGCTACATAACCATTTTGAAAAGAATATTTTTAAGAAGCCGAAAATTGTTTTTATTTAGAATCTGATAATTGAACAATTTTGTCTGAAAGTAACTTAATGTATTTCATTATACATCAGAGGTTAGCGCAAAGTTTTAATTAAAATTCAGATATCTACTTTAGCTTGTTTTTTATGGGGCCAATGTATTTGGCAAAGTACCATCTGAATTATGGATAACAAGTAAATCCAGAACAGCTAATGTATTATTAGTTTCATGTTCTATTGAAAATTTAATGTTATTGTTAAATGTGTTAAATTTATAAAAAAAGGAAATTTTATCACGAGGCGTTCCAGTTACAATGCCATCAACATACCTAAAGAAAAATAACGGAATACATTTAAGTGAATTGAACACACTTGATTCGACGAACTCCATAACTATATCAGCGACAATTGGGCTAATGGGTGAACCCATGGGAGAACCAAACACTTGTTTATAAATTTTATTATTAAAAGAAAACACACAATTTCTAAGAACTAGTTCCATTGCCGAAATGAATTGCAATTTTGTTAATTTTATTTTTGAATTTCGTTTAATTTCGATTCACCTATTTTGTTTATCAAATTTGATTGATTTTGATTGATTTTGAATGTACGACCAAGTTCTTAGGCTTGAGTTCCCGGATGACGCCGGGTCCACCGTACACCCTTTTTTACACATAACAAAACCGAAGGATTGGATAGGTTAGTTAAGTGGGACAGAATCGGCCCGGTTACAGACACCTAGGTATAGCCGATAGTTAGTAACACAAAGACAACACAATTCTAATCTACTAGATGAAGGATAAAGGCTTAATAGGTTAATGGATAACGATGGTATTGGTCTTCAACAATTGCTTCTTTAAAACGGCAACCTAAGAAAAAATATTATTATTTCACATGCATCTGGAATTTTCCTGAAATTTAATTCTATTAATACTTTTCGGCTTCCTAACCAAAATTGGTTGACTCGACCCGTTACAGACACCTATGTAAAGTCGTTAGTAATAAAATGACAACACAATTCTAAACTACACAATCAGCAATTACAATGAAGCATTAATTCACAAACATCTGTAAATTTCCTGAAATTTAATTCTATCATATTTTCCGGCTTCCTAAATAATTGAAACATTTATTAATTTAATCATTCTGCAACTCCGCAACTTACAGTAGAATTTCCTGAAACCAAAGTTATTTGAACTATATTCAAAATAACTCTAAAATTCATATTCATTAGTATTTGAGAATTGGGCGAACAAGAAACAGCAAAAAAAAACAGATTAACTAGATTAACTACCGGATTGCATTCAAATATCCCTTAAAATATCCATCCATTAAAATATCCTAAATAATTTAGAATTCGCAAAAATTTCGTATGTTTACTAAAAATTGTTTATAAAACTGATGAATTTTTCCCGACGCCCATCCTTTTTCACAAGGAAACAAATACTTTTATCACTAATTTTGCAATAGTTCTGGAACTTCTTCTACGTTTGCTGGGGATATATCACAATTAATCTCAGACATGACACATGTGACTCGTCTATGACTTGTCACCTCGTATTAGACTTGTCATAAACGATTCATCTCAGACTGGTAACAAACGTAAATTAGTAATTAGTGTGTCGTCAATGGCTTTCCTGCTGGAAGGTAATATTTAAGTAAAGGTAACTATATAAAATTTGAAAAAATTATTCTAAAATGAATGATAAATAAGTTTATTTTATAATTTTTATAATTAAATATAAATCGTACCAGTATCTTAAAAGAGGGATAATATGTACTCGTATATTAAATATATTCGAATGAGATTTCCTGAGAACCGAATAATTTTAATATAATAGCTCGGCACTGTACATGTAGATTAATATTTAGGGTTGATTTGAAATTGGGAATTAATAATTATAATTCTTGTACTAAAACAGTCAAGATTGGCAACGTTGCATTTTATGACAAACATCCAGTCGTTGGTGTATTGAAGTATACAAACCTACTCTTTCTTTTGAATAATTATATTAATTACATCAACTATTTCTAGCTTTTCAGTTACATAGATATAACGAAGTTGCCGATAAACAATTCTTTATGTTAAGATTGTTAAAATCCCAAATCCAATGCAAATAATATTTCTTTTTATAAAGCAAAAATATCGCTAATAAGCTGTGAGAAAATACTAGTAACCCATTGAGTGTCACAAAAAGGCAATTTTGCGGTAAATAATAGGATTCGTTACCAACTCCAACATAGTTGCAATTAATCTTGCAAAAATGATGGATTATGAAGGAAATACAATATAGAAAATAGCTAATCATAAATTACCTACACTATATTCTCAATGCACAGAAGAAATACGGAAACGGAAAATTCTATCGCAAATCAAACCAAAATAAAAATATAACAATTTATTACACAAACGCTGAATAATAGGATGAAGGAACATCACCAAAATAGCTCTCTCCGAAAATCTCCGAAATCAAAGCGTGGAAGAAACCACCTCTACAAACAATCGTAGTAAAATGTACCAAGAGAATTATGCAATGTCCATCCAGGAGCTAAAATTACCTCGAAACGATCCCAACAGACGGCACGAATCTTCCCACCATGAAACCACTACCATCCACCAAGCGACCTCCTGCCAACACCACCATTCAACAAAAACCACGCTTCACAAAGCCGTGACGAATCCATGACAGATCACAAACGAACCATGGCAACCCTACAGCCCAAAAACTTCAGCGTACGACCGATCATACCAAAACTCCCAAAATGATTCAGCCCCCGCCAAATCGACGGCAAACTCCAACAAAAACACCCGAAGCATTCAGCAAAGAAACCAATTTGGACATACAAATCCAACATTCAGGCAATGATTCAATACAAAACTGCAAATCCGCCCTCATACACTAACAAATGAGAACTACCTCAATTCCTAAACAAAACAACTCAAAACAGTCAAAAATACCTTATAAATACAGGTAACAACAGAACACACATGAACACAACTCTCCGCAAGTTGAGAAACACAACGTTTAAACGAACAACCAACACAAACCGCAGACACCGAGCCATTACTCACCATGAACGAAACCCATTCAAATCACTCCAAATATCAAAAAAGATTCACTGCAATACAGCTGCAGCACATCCTCGCCGCACATCCTGTGTAAACCAATCACACACATACACCACTCGACAAAATCTAATCCAGTTTTCGCACCACAGAGAAAAAGTATAACCCCCCCCCCCCCTCAATCGCCAAAAATATACATTCCTTTATATGTACAATATTCATTTTGCGCGATCTCGACCTGCGACAACATCCACCCCTTGCCGATGACGCCAACCCAGGTCGACAAGGAGAGGTCAACGTCAGCCGCCTCTCCACAACGACGGCAAATAATCTCACAAAGTTAACGAAAGTCTAAATTATTATACATATAACAAATCAACAAATTATGAACAATTAAAGTCTAATCGACTTTCCCAATTCACAAATTGAATCATCCACATTCAAGAACATTTAGTGCAAATCCAAAGAAATTCGCCCATTTAGACAACGTAATACGAAGTCTTAGTGTAATCCACTACAAAAATATAAATACAACCGCGAGAGAGCAGAGAATATTATACGATCATTTTGTTTATATTTTGCGCATCCCATATACCATATTTTCACTTATATGTATATCCTTAAATAAAAAAAATTAAAAGAAATAAGGATTTCAGTACAACATGCAATAAAGACTTGATATCCAAATTTTAAATTAGCTTTTTGGTCGTGATTTGTTCAACTTTTCCAATAAAATACCATCTACTCATATAACGAAATTCAACAAAATCACTGTGTACATAAAAAACTATAAACAATACGTATGCGAGAGAAAAAACAAAATTATAAAAATTAGAGACCACGACAGTATTTTTCATAGAAACAGATTACATAGAATGAATGCTAGCAACTATCGTCACAAACTGTTTCATACCACAACAACACAAATAACTCATCCATACGATTCATTGATTATTATGTAATAAAATATAATGTATAATGTAAAATAAAGTAATAAAAATAACACTTATCTTAAGCATCCTTTGTAATCAAAAAAGTCCTACAAATTGAATATTAACATACAATGCGTACGATGCATTCAAACAACGGTGTCGAAAAATATAACGGGTGTTTTTTTAGGAGGTTTGTTTTTCCGATAGATGTCGTTTTATTTTATGACAGTTGTTTTGACAGCTCAAAGTGGCATTTCTACTCAGTATTGTTTGGCAAATCATTATGAATAGGTTAACTCCAGAACAACGTTTTCAAATCGTGGAAATTTATTTTCAAAATCAGTGTTCAATTAAAAATGTTTATAGAGCACTTCGTGAATTTTATGGTGCACATAATCGTCCGTCAGAGACCACCATAAAGAACGTAATTACCAAATTTCGGTCTACATTCACTCTTTTGGATGCCAAGCCACCGACAAGAATGAGAAGAGTTCGTACAGAAGAAAATATTGCTGTCGTTGAGGCCAGTGTCGAAGAAAACGACAATTTATCGATTCGTCGTCGTGCTCAGCAAATTGGACTTTGTCCATCGACTTTATGGAAAATTTTACGTAAAGATTTGGGTTTGGTGCCATACAAAATTCAATTGGTGCAAGAATTAAAGCCACACGACCATCGTTTGCGCCGTGAATTCAGTGATTGGTCGTTAAATTAATTGAACGAAGATCCATTTTTTTACCGTAAAATTCTCTTCAGTGATGAGGCGCATTTTTGGTTAAATGGATACGTCAACAAACAAAATTGTCGCATTTTGAGCAAAGATAATCCACACGCCGTTCTAGAATTACCAATGCATCCTGATAAATGTACTGTTTGGTGCGGTCTATGGGCTGGTGGGATCATCGGTCCATATTTCTTTAAAAATGAGGAAGGACGACGCGTTACCGTGAATGGAAATCGATACAGAACCATGTTAAATGAGTTTTTGTTGTCAAATCTTGAAGATATGGATATGAATGAAATGTGGTTTCAACAAGATGGTGCCACTTGCCATACAGCACGTGAAACAATCGACTTATTGAAAGAAACTTTCAACGACAACATTATTTCGAGAAATGGTCCGGTGAATTGGCCTCCGCGTTCGTGCGATTTGACGCCACTCGATTACTTTTTGTGGGGATACGTGAAGTCATTGGTTTATGTGGATAAACCTCAATCGATTGACGCTTTGGAAACCAATATTCAACGTGTCATTGCTGACATACGCCCTCAAATGCTTGAAAAAGTGCTGGAAAATTGGACCTCCAGAATGACATTTGTGAAAAATAGTCGTGGTAGCCATATGCCAGAAATTGTGTTTAAATGTTAAATGCCAAAAAATTATCTACCAAATAAAAAAAAATTTTGGTCATTTCATAATTTTATATGTGTTTTATTCAAAAAAAAAATCGGCAACCTCTTAAAAAAACACCCTATAAACGAAATTGTTATATACATATCCTACACCATTGCAAGCGCACCTCACACAAATTAATATATTAACACAATACGTATAACTTTTCACTTTACTTATTACTTCTTTACACACAAATTATTATTAATGTTATTATTTATTTATTTCATAAGACATATATTAATAAATAATATTATGATTAATATTATAATTAATCAATTATTAACACATATTTAAACTATTTATTTATTTATTTAAAGGAGAGACAAAAATCACGTCTTTCCTTTACGACGTTCAATCGCCGACCACCTATTTTGTTTATCAAATTTATAACTAAATTGTTAACAATATTTGTGGAAAAGGCAACAACATCTAAAGATAAATAACATAATCTGAAAGTAAAACTAAAAATTTTAATTTTGTTTTTAAATTTAATCGAATTTTTAAACCGTTGTTTGTAGAAAAACGAAAACTTTTTTGAGAATTTTGGAAAGTAAAACCGAAAGTTTATATAGTGGAGTGCCTATTTTTCGGCTGTAGAACATACAATGGGTTTATATGATATACCTACGTTGTGGACTTTAGGTAAACCATAAAGTTTATCTACACATAAACGTTCATAAACACCATTATAACAATGCAGATTTTGTGCTTCTCTATCACTTATTCGTTTTTCTTTAAACCATATTGAGATCAATTTGTTTAGTTCTGTTTGAATCGAATTGTTCAAATCCTTAGGAATTAATCCATTCGTAATAACGTGTCAACATCCTTCCAGCATAGTTTCAACTTTATTAAAATAATCTAAACGATCTACTAATACTGTATATTACCTTTATCAGCTTCTACTACCAACATATAAGGATGATCATTTAAATTATTTTGGTAAATGACAAATCTTTTAAAACTTGTGGTATACTGGTTTTTAAAACTAGTCATAATGTTTACCAACTCCTTACCTAAACTTGGTTTATCTAGAACATTACCGTCTGCGATAATGTGATTATATTGTAAAGAATCAGCTGTTACAGGAGTACAAAATTGCTTTCCTAGTTATAAAACATTGTCTACTTTCTGTGGTAATGCAGTATTAGTTAAATTAACTAACCAATTTCTGTGATCAACAACAAAATTACCGTTAGAAGTATAAATTTTTATTAACTTCAGGAACATTACAGTACACAGTACTAGGAGTGCTCATGCCATCAATTTCAACATAATCAATTATATTATTAAATTTATTTCTAAGTTTAGCCTCAACAAAATCATACTTTTAGTGATATTTTTAAAAAAAATTTTAAACAAAAATGGCGACAAATTTTCTTTTATAAAATGAATCCTCATAACAATCTATTTGTTAATTTTGTTAATTGATGAAAAACTTCTGCAATTTCTTGATCGATGATCCCAAAAATGAACTGATTTTCCAAACGAATGGAAACTGTCACATTTACATATACGAGTATTATCGACATTTTTTAATTTCGGGTTTTTTGGGAATACGCGTTGTTTTCCGCATCTAAAAAAAAACGCTTTTTGTTAAGAGTATTGACAAGTTTTAATTTTAGTTTAAAAACGGTGTTCGTAGTAGACACTAGATACTAATCGGTAACTGTATTTTTGCTGAAAAATGTTGTATGTACACTCGTTTTCAGCAATATATACATTTTTAATTTAATTTTAATTAATACACTGTATCAGGTGTTAAGTCTATTTGCTATTGGTTGAATTTTAAAACAAAATTAAAATGTTACCTTCAAATTATGTTATTTTATCTTTATATGTTGTTTTACTTTTCACAAATATTGATAGCAATTCTGGGTTGTACATTAGCCGAATTTTTGTTCAAAAACAGGTTTTGCCAACAATCATTATTTGCGCTTAAATTTTTGGAAACTGATTTGAACCGGTATTGCTGCAAAGTTAGTTTAAAACCGTTCATGCTCATAATCGTTTTTTTTAAATGGTATTCCTTTGGTACTTGCCACTTCCGGTGAACATGTTTCAGCCAAATATTACTGGGATCTCCCAATATGGGAATCTTCCAAAAAACTTAAGTATGAAATTTCACCCAGATCAGTACATTCATCTGGGCTGTAGAGTGCAAACAGATATTTAGTCTGCACGGAACCACATACGCCCACACAGAGATTTTTAAAAAACTACTTTTCTGGACTTTGGCAATATACGAATGGGTCAATCTACAAAAATCTCGAGGTCAACATTTTTCATGATTACTATACTTTATTTACTACTCAAAATACCGGACAAGTGGTGCAGTGGTTAAAGCTTTGGCACTTTGACCGGAAGGTACTGAGTTCGAATCCCACCAGAGGCTGGATTAAAAGCGAATGTTCGTCATCGGTTACGATCGGTGATGTTAATAAACACAACTAAGGCCCTCTGTTGGAGTGCAGAATTCAGCCCTGACTCACCGTTCATGTTAGTCTACAGGTTAACATGGAGCTTGTATGGGTGGCATACTGTGATTGTGTGAATGGGTGGTGTTGGTGTGTGCGTGAATGAAAATGGGTATTAATTGACTTTCAAAGGCCATTAAATCCATTGGACAGTTAATACTTTCTTTATTAAAAAAAAAGTAATATCTTCCGTTCATTAATAAACTGAAAATGTCCAAAACAACATAATCAACTTATCTGAATTTACGATACGAATAAAATAGACTCGTACATTCAGATAATTCAGCAGCCAAATTTTTAACTGAAGTAACATCAAAATGTCTAGTCATCAAATGTCATCAAAATGTCAAATTCGGATTATTCAGTTAAATCACACCAATCGAAGTCCTTAGTAGAATAGCATCAAAAGATAAAATACACAAATCATTTCTTGGAAATTAAAATGCGCTAAACGAAAATCAAACGGCAGAATATATTAATTGTTGTCGTTTGGTATGGTTTCTTGGATCATGTGTTATATGGTGCTGCTCGATTTTACGACAACAGTTATTCTCAATAAAGTTGTACTTTAACATCCTTTTAAAATTGTCATAGAGATTTTTCATAGCTTGATATTGCTGCCACTCAAGTAGGTGAATTCTAATTGGTGGTGCAAACTAATTACGACGTTTTTGGTCATAAAAATTACAAAAATAGTTATGAGAATCTATCTTATTCGAAAAATGATTGTCCATGGAAAATCGCGCACACGTACTACTGCGGGCAAAAAGTAGTAAGACATTTTAATTTTAATTTCGCGTGGAAAACCATTCGTCGAAATATTTTTTTTTCTATGTTGGTATGACTGTCAGTGACATCTGTGCCAAATGTCACATCAAAATAATCATTAGTGTTTAGTATACGCTTGTCTTTCTGAATTACAAAAAGTGCATTCGGCGATTTTTACAATGAGTGAAATTATTCAACAAAGGATTACTTTGAGAGGGACGAAATAGATTTGGAGAAATAAATAAAGAATTTTAAAATTATGAACAAAGTCTTACTATTTTTTGCCCACAGTATTATGTCTAAACAATAATTTATTATTTTGTCAAATACTGTTTCAATTAATTTTGATATTTAAATAGCAATTACTTTGCCATTATGTAGAGTTCAATATATCAATTTACGTTTTATCACATCCTTTTACGGTAACTGTGCTGATAAAATGTCAGTTGAATTATTCATAAAATTACGGTCGTTAAATTTGATATTACAGAAATCCATTTAACGAGAACATTTATTGTGTTCCGTCCAAACAAACTAAATCATCGGTTATAAAAATTTGGCACATACGATGCGTGTAGTACGTCTGCTCTATATAAACAGCATGAACATTACTCGAAAATTTATTAGGAAAGGTATCGCTATTTTGAAATAATTTGATATTTAACCAAATACGTTTGAAATTTAAGCTTTTACATTGAAAATTAGTAGCGTACATAGGATTTTTTGTATTACATCACAGAACAATTTTGTAAAACAATATCAGTAAAAAATTAGAACATCTAACTAATTGAACTCAGTACAATATCTTTCACTTCTATACATACATAATTATATTGTTAGGTCACATATGAATATAAAAATGTTTTAATTATCATTTACTCGTTTTTTCATTCTAATTACAGTTTGCCCACTATAAAGAGGAGATGTATTTACATGCCCAACGTGCATTTGGTATATCAACCGATCGTCATTATCGCTTAATGCATGCGGCGTCTGAGGAGAAACCTAAAATTATTGTATTGTCAGTAATTATACAGGAGGCAGAAGGTTTAGAGGCAAAAGACGCTAATGGTAAGAATTACGGTAAATTATCATATTTTGTTTCTTTTGCGTTGTGTTATACATATTTATAATGCCATAATATTTTTATTTTTTTTTACTGTTTCCTGACATTATATTTTATGATTATTCATTGTACATTTCAATCCCTCGACAAAAATAGCAAACATTTATACCTCGAATACCAACAAATATAAAACATTCTAATTAAATTTCAGGTCACCAAAATATTGTTATTTACATTATAAAAAAGCAAAATGTGAAAATGAAAATAAGAAAATCATTAATGTAGATTTTTTTGTTCCAGCGAAACAGCAAAAAATAAGTTTCCCATCAACCCTTGTCATGGCAATTTTCATTTGTTATGGAACGAACATTTGTTCGTTGTTATTGTAGTTGTGTTTATTAACATTGCTTTTCACGAATGTTAGACGAAACTAAAAAAAACACGGGAAATATTGGGAAAATCCCGAATAATCAAGAACAAAATTGTATGTTGAATTTGAATGAATGACAAGGATTTTTTCTTGTTCGCTTTCATTTTCCTTTTGGAAACTTTCAATTTTTCACCCATCCCGATTGAAAGTCAAAAATAGACATTTACGGATACCAGCGGATTTGGAATGTTGGCGTTTTTGTATTTGTGAATAATGTGAGCGACGAAGAAAATACGAATTTATGATGATTTGGATTTTTTACCTTAAGGAAGCAATAATATATCACGTACAATATAATCACGATACATAGGCCGATATAATCTCGATATTGTTAAAGTTCTGTTGTTGAGGCACATTGTATTTCAAATAAAATATAATTTACTATAATTTGTAGACTCCGCCTCTGAACCTCACAGCTTCTTTAGCTAATTGCGTTCAGTCTCTTCGCGATTTGTACACACAAAGTATAATTAATAAAATAATTTTTGCCAAAACTAAAAATTTTAAATTTCGCATTCATTTAAATATTCATATATGGTAGTGTTTGTTCTAAATTAAAGATTGATGGAAAGAGAGAATAATTGAAAATGTTAATTTACAACGCATTATGGTTAGCATAGAAATTATATTTCTGTTTCTTGTCCAATTCTCCTTCAATTTTTTAGATTGGTTTATTTTTCTTTACTATCAAATGTGTATGCACCAATACTTGTCACAATTAATTAACACGTTTACTGCCACCATAGGAAAAAAAATGTATTAGAAAAATGCGGCGCAATAAATAACGGTTAAATGTATTTGTTTCTCCTAAATAAAACTTACAATGAGCTCAATGAGAGGATAATCCAGCATTATGTTTAGACTGTTTCAATCAAGTGAAGAAAAAATATTTCACTTTAAAAACATATGCAGGTGACCCACCGGTGAGTCACATGACAGTAAACGTGTTAAAACCCATACTTCAGAATTCTAATAATTTTATTTATAACTCGATATTTCGAGCTCAATGCCCATTTTCAAGATACTAAAAATGATAACGTACAATAAAACAGAGGGTATTAAAATTGTATGGTATATAACAATATAACAACAAATTATACATTTTGAAATTGATAAACTTACATAATACAAAATTTAAATTTGGTACATATAATATTGTTATTACGTCTTACTACTAAACACAACACAATAGACAATATAAGTTATTAAATAAAAATTCCAAAACTCCATTCCCGTCCAAAATTTATATTTATATCGGTGACCTTAAGCCCGGTCGTCATTATATTAATAAATGGTGGTCTTTAATAAATGCATTTTTATTTGCTCAAAATTCACATGCATAGATATAAGTTTACAAAAAAATTAATTGCATATATACCCATTGCATGTATTTTACCCAAAATCTACTTAAATATAAGTCCTGCTCTAACGCTCATTGACAGACACCTATATAAAAAACTACCAAAGAGTAGTGTGTTGGATACGCTAACAATGCAATGTAAATTTGAATTATTTTTTTTCATTTTTGTTCGTTTCTGCACCTACACATTTATATTTAGTTTTAAAAAAAAAATTACCAATACATCTATAGTTAGTTATTGTTTATTTCATATATGTAGAGTTAGCAGGACTTAAATTTAAGTAGATTTTGATTTTACCACATTCGCAGGGAACTTCATAAACCACACCATGTTGTTGGTTCATCAGAATCATGACTTTGAGTTTGGAAAATTAACGATCGTTCTTGTTTGGGACCTTAAAACCAATATTGTCATTAGGTTTGATTATTTTTACAATTCGTTGGATGAATTAAAACATTAACATATGTCAAACCATGATAGCGAGTTAATGTGCAGGGAGGATTTGCGGGTAATTTTCTTTTTGAGAATTTCATTACTGGATATTTTATTATCTTCATGGAACTCACAATTTGATAGGGCAAATACTCTACGAGCAAATGAAACAGAGCTAGAACTTTGTTTGGACCAACACGTCCTGATAATACTATTACTATGTTTATTGTTAATTCTATCAATGAATGTTGTATTCTAGCCGTTTTTGATAGCCATGTTTTAAATCATATTTTGTTCATTATTATAATCTTCTATGTTCATTGCTATATTATCCAGTCGATTGATGATGTGGTTGTATGCCGATATAAATCAACGTACAAATCTATCAAAAACGGCTATAATACAACATTCATCGATATAATTAACAATAAACGTAGTATGAGAATACAACAACAAAATATAACGAACTAACAGGGACTGATAGTAAAAATAAGAAATTTATAATACAAAAGACATTCAATAGACTCGGGTATAAAACGGCTGACAAGAACAACAACAAAATACAAAAACTGAAAGATAAACGAGCCAGGCAATCCTTAAATACAGGATACAAGCTAACATGTAATGATTGCACCAAGGGCTACATTGGATAAATCGGAATACGTTTCAAAAAACACGAAAGTGATATAAATAAAGCAGATCTAAAATTAAATTATGCACAACACATTAAATCACTTAATAGTTTTACATAAACCTAGAAAACACATACATAATCGATTACAGAAACATGAAATATACGAGTACAAGTATAAGGAAAACAACCAACTAATGAACACTTAATAAACACATTTTTTTAATCGCGTGTTTTTTGTTTCACAAAACTAAATTTTGAATATTTAAAAAAAAAATTCAAAAAGTTTAAAAATCACTCGACCAATTTCGACTTGTTAGGTCATCATCCAGATTATACCAATATTAGTTTTGCTTTTTATAACAATAACACGATAAAGAAAATAGTTTTTAACAATAAACCTAGAATTGATCGCCTTTCCAAGTGTGGTGTTTATAGGATTAATTGCAATGATTGTAGTTTCTCCTATATTGGACAGACTCGGCGCAATTTTGGAGTTAGAACTAAAGAACATTTATCTGGTTGCAATGTATCAACTTTCCATTATCCTTTAACTAAAGCTAAATAGCTTAAACAATTTAGACATAATACATATGCAACCCAAAAGCAGACGGTTAGATACTTTAGAATAATATTACTAATACGTCGGGTAATTAAATGTACTTCAATATACCTTGAATTTTGTTACTCAGCTGATGACTAGTGCTTACCTATCCCTCTTTTCTCATTATTAATTTTTTTCGTATAATCAACAGATGGTTTGGACGAGCAATAGATTAATTTGTAGTTATTACCTATTTTTTGTTTCCACTTCTTTTATTGATTTTTCGTACTATATATAACTAAATTTTTATTTTTACAAATCAGTAGATACTTATGTCTCCCTAACAAGTCGAAATCGATCGAGTGAGTTTTAAATTTTTGAAATTTTTTCAAATATTCAAAATTTATTTTTGCGGTTGTTGCTTGATCGTCAAAGAGAGCAGACGTCAATCATGCAGCAAAATAAAAATAATTTTTTTTTATTTTCTCGTTTTATTTTCATTTTGCTGTCAATAATACTAAGCGCAATATTACTAATTCTAGTGTACGTAACAGTAATAAGTGAATAAATAATGTGTTGTGTAAAGTGAAATAATGTGTGTGTGTTATTAATGGAATAATAACGGTGCCCAACCCGTTAGGCAGGTATTCCCATTTCGAGTATTTTTTACAAGGCGAACGCATTATTGTTCTCTTCCTTTTTTTGTTTATTAGAATTCCTCTCTCTCTTTAATGTTTGGTATAATCCATTTTTGTTTTCTACATTTCGCTCAACTCGGTTTAGAATATGCATTTGACGGTCATTTTTCGTTTTTTTCTGTTTTTGATGGAGATTATGCATTTTTATTTCTTGTATATGCATGCTATTACATATACATACATGCGTATTATGAAGGATAAATAAAATTTAAGGGAATGCAGTGTTGTGTTTTGGCGTCATAATGATCAAAAATGAAAATGATCATTGAAATTATGATGTGTATGCGCCCGTGTGTGTTTTAAATTATGTTACTATGTGAATGTAATGTGTGTGTGTGTGTGTGTGTGTGTGTGTGTGTGTGTGTGTGTGTGTGTGTGTGTGTGTGTGTGTGTGTGTGTGTGTGTGTGTGTGTGTGTGTGTGCGTATGTATGTATATGTATGTGTATGTATGTATAATTAATTATCTAATTGATTGTTTTATTTTGATATTTTCATAATTTTTCCTTACTTTAAACAATTCTATAAATTGAAATTTTGTCGATAGTCCTGATTTAAATTTATTATTTATTTTTTTTTTTTTTTACTAACCGGAAGGTCAGGGGAGATTGCGATTGCAACATTCTTGATCAGGTGGTCTATTTAATTACTTACGTTTTGAGCATAAACTCAGTACAATCAAATATGTTAACGATCCAAAGACTTTTTGCTATGGAATGTTGTTTTTCGACGATCTTTCTGGTTGAATTCAGGTTATGTTTTAGTGAAGCTGTGTGAATGTTAGATATAAATTAACCCTGCTTTTAGTTGGATGAATTTAAATATAGGTAGCTGAATGACAATACCGAATCTAAATTTTTTTATTTTTTATTTTGACATTATTGACGGAATATTTAGGTCATCATATGTATGATAATATTGCCGTGTCATTACGAACGTGTAGTCCCTCGGTTAGATGGTGTTGGATGGGAAGATAGGGCAAAATAAGGTTACAAGCAGTATATGATGAGGTGACCCATAGATGTGAATTAAATAATTCTAACCAGTCTAGTAGGACTGATGCCGAATACATTGATCAATTTTAGTATCCTTTACCTCAAACACAACTAACTTACTTTAATTAACTAACAAACTCTAATCTAGAGTGTGAATTTAATTGAGACTAACATTCTAATATATTTAAGTAGTTAGAAAATGACTTTGCTGTGGTTCGCCCTAGTCGTTTCTGTGACTAACATCCTTTCCTAACTAACCTTATCTGTTAAGGATGCAGGCAGGGCCTGGGCCCGCATGATGCTGAAATATTATTCGCATTCAGATATAATTTGTTATTTGATTGTTGATATTTCAGGATTATGGTAACGTACCTAGGATCGCCGTTTAGGCTGGCCTGTACGCCTCTATCATATCATATCTGATCATATTCAAAATTTATTTTTGCGAAACAAAAAACAAGTGATTAAAAAAATGTGTTTGTTAAGTGTTAGTGTGTTTCGCCAAGTGCCTACGGCAAATAGTTTTAAAAAAACAACTAACTCAACACTAAAACTAATAAAATTTATGACCAAATAATAGGAGGGGCTAAACCATTATGAAATACTTATGGCCGGTTACATAGAAAAATGACTAACGGCCGATTAGTTCTGCGCCAGTTAAATGTTTTATATGACATTTGTTTTCGCAATCACAAAAAAATCAACGCAAACTTGATTCAATATATTTTATTCCATGGAAATATTTAACTAACCGGTCATTTTTCTGTCCAATCGGTCATTAGTATATAACGAGAATAACTTTAACAATTTATAATAGTTGTAATTTTGAACTGATGATGAAATTATATTTCGATATCGATTTTCACAAATAAAATTAACAAATATTGTTGCTATATGGAATAAATTACGAATTGCTTTAATTAGTTATTATTAAATATATAATTTCATTTTAAACCCGTGCCAATTAAATTTAAATCGTACTTGTATAGGCAAAATAAGTGTTGTAACGTGTCAGTTGTACAGCATTTAATAGTTATTGATAAATTTGTGCTCCTGGCTTTCTGGAAAGTTTTGTTTTTTCCATTTGTTAAAAATAAATACATAATTAACTTAATTATAAATTTAGTTTAAGCTAAAAATAAAAAAAAATATAGCCGTATTGTTTCGGTTTAATTTATTTAAAAATAATAATTAATTAACTTAACAACCTAAAGGTATTTACGATTATTTTAAGTGTTTGTTTACTGTTTGTTCTCTATAATTAGACACACACATATTTCAATATTATTATTGTTATTTTGATTCATTCCTCCTGTTTTCATTCGTATTGTAATTACCTCGGGATCTTATAAACCTACTTCTCTTGGAAAATCTTCCTCAAAACACCAAAAACGATTTTTAGTGATTCTACAATTTAAAATGAATATACGAGTGCATGTATATCGAAATGCTTTTCAAAAGAGAGACAATTTCAAGAACACATTATTATCAATTTCAGTTCCATTTTCTTACCAATTTTTCTTCACTTAACTTTATGTTAACTGCGTCAATATTTTCCCGAAAATTTTACCGCACTTTGAAATGGAGTTAGTTAACATTTATCCTAACAATCACAAAACAATTTTATAATTTTTACAAATTTATAATTTTTTTTTTTGGGGAATTGGCACCCCTGCGTGGTGGTTCGAAAGTTTACAAACTATCAAATTGGTGGAAATTTTTACCCAGCAATATCTGGTGTATTTACATTTTATTTGAGTTTTTATTTTTGGTTATTTTATTTTTTGAAAATTAATACAATTTAGATAGGCGATATTTTGTTTTTCAGTAATTATATTTCTTGATTAATTAAGCAAAAACTAAACAAAATTTTGAAAAATACAATTTCTGTGAAAATTCATGTTCTCATAAGATCATTTAAGAGCTCTTGTCTTTTTATTGGAATGTAGTTAGAGCCAAGCAAAATTCCCGCGCAAAAAACGTTAGTGAGCATGCTCATTTTAAATCAAAGGAGAACAAACGAAAAATAAAGAGGAAAATTCTTTGCCAAATAAAATGGTTTGGTTACTCGCTTTCAATACTCTGAGTCAAATTTGACCAAAAACTAACTGTTTTCGCACAAATAGCGTGGAAACAAGATTCATACGTGGATGTATTTTACGAACAATTTTTTTAATTTTATTTTGTTTTAGTTTAAATGAAATTTTTAGTTGTAAGATTAACTTTAATGAGATCAAATTGAAATATTGTCTGCTCAATCGACGACTTTGATAGAAATTATCCAAGTTAATGCGCAACAATAGTAGTATTGTTAAATAAATATCTCGTTGAAACTGCGTATTCTTTCATTTCTAGGAAACACAACATCAAATTTACGGGAGAGTCAAAACTAGATATTAATTCATTTCAGCGAAATATTAATTAATTTCTTTATAAATGACGACTTCTCGCTTCTACGTTGATTTTTTTTTTTAGAAAGCCCCTCATAATTATTAGAGGGAATGGGAGCGCAGTAACCTTTTGCTTTCTTGTTAGAGCTATATATGCCGTTGGTGCTCTACAATTCCATAAGTTCCTAAAATGTCCACAAAATGATTTCTCGTACAAAATTCGCTTAGGTGAGCATAACTAAAGGTGTTTCATTCTTCTAAATATTGTTTTACGAGTGATTAAAATACCATTTTTGAAGCGAGAGCATATTTGTTTAATGCTTGTGAGCATTATAAATGAGTGAGATATGAGTGAAATACATTTTCTAACAGTTTTAAATAAACGAGAAACGTCAAGCCGGTCCCAGTTACTAAAAATGTCTCCGCATCAGAACATTGATCTCAATACAAACACACACTTTCAACTGTCTCTTCGGCAAAGAATATGATATGATATGATATGATAGAGGCGTACAGGCCAGCCATAATGGCGATCCTAGGTACGTTACCATAATCCTGAAATATCAACAATCAAATTACAAATTATATCTGAATGCGAATAATATTTCATCATCATGCGGGCCCAGGCCCTGCCTGCATCCTTAACAGATAAGGTTAGTTAGGAAAGGATGTTAGTCACAGAAACGACTAGGGCGAACCGCAGCAAAGTCATTTTCTAACTACTTAAATATATTAGAATGTTAGTCTCAATTAAATTTACACTCTAGATTAGAGTTTGTTAGTTAATTAATGTAAGTTAGTTGTGTTTGAGGTAAAGGATACTAATATTCATCATATGTATTCGGCATCAGTCCTACTAGACTGGTTAGGTTATTTAATTCACATCTATGGGTCATCTCATCACATACTGCTTGTAACCTTATTTTGCCCTATCTTCCCATCCAACACCATCTAACCGAGGGACTTCACGTTCGTAATGGCACGGCAATATTATCATACATATGATGACCTAAATATTCCGTCAATAATGTCAAAATAAAGCAAAATAAAAACAAAAAAAAAAAAAAGAAATAAAAAAATATAGATTCGGTTTTGTCATTCAGCTACCTATATTTAAATTCTTCCAACTAAAAGCAGGGTTAATTTATATCTAACATTCACACAACTTCACTAAAACATAACCTGAATTCAACCAGAAAGATCGTCGAAAAACAACATTCCATAGCAAAAAGTCTTTGGATCGTTAACATATTTCAGTGTATTGAGTGTATGCTCAAAGCGTAAGTAATTAAATAGACCTCCTGATCAAGAATGTTGCAATCACAATCTTCCCTGACCTTCCGGTTTGTAAAAAAAAAAAAAAAAAATTAATAAATAATAAATTTTAAATAGTAATAAAAATAAATTGAATTATATTTGCCGACAACTTTATTGTTTTAAATCAGGACTTTCGACAAAATTTCAATTTATAGAATTGTTTAAAGTAAGTGAAAATTATTAAAACAAGAAATGTAATTAAATTTAAATAAAAACCCAAATGGATAACACAATCCAACATATTTCAGCTCAAATGATAAATTTCCCGTGTCAGAAAACTGTTTCCTCCTTTCATTAACATTTTATATATTTATCAATTTATATTATTCCACAAAAAGTCATTTTTGTCACAATACGGTGGCAACCCATTTTGAGTATACAAATTTTCGCTTGTTGGGTAAGTTACAATTCGATCTGTTGTAATTTCAAATTTTGGTTTCTCGGGTACCAATATTTTATGTACTTAAGTACATACAAAGGGAATTCCCTTGAAATGTCAGTTTCTATGTATACGATTATAAATTACCGTTCACATATATGTAAATAGTTATAATAACAATAACAATAATAAATAATTAACTTTTATATAATTATAATGAAAATTAGAATAAAAAGATACTTCTCTGATTGTATATGTGTTGAACGTAATTTTCATAATAACTGTCTCAATTCACCTGTATTAAAAGGTGAACTTCTAAAGAACAAAACTCACTCAAAAATAGCACATCACTCTCACACGACACATTCCTAAACTGATTTGAATTAAAATATGAAGTGGGCGGGCACCACAAATGTTAACAATAATTTATTTAAAGGATAGACAAAAACACGTCTTTCCTCTACGACGATCAGTCGATCTCCAACTGTCTCTTCGGCAAAGAATATAAATATAAATTCATTTACACACCGATCGCAGTTTGCTAAGAAGCAAGGTGGATCAAAACTGTCAAACAATCGATTTGACAATTCTCGTCCCCTTTGTAGACGTAAAAAACCAAGGCTATCTACATTCGGTAAAAATTGTCAACTCATAGAACTTCATGCAACGAGACTATTGATCTTCTTGGTTACTAAATCTAATAATCAAAAATTACTAAATAAGTGTGTACAAAACACGTAGTGAACATTTTTAGTTTCTATTACAGCGTAAAATAAAGTATAGTAATTAATGAAAAAATTTGACCTGGAGATTTTTACAGATTTACCATTCGTTTAAACTATTTAAACAATACATAGTTTTTTAGGATCGGATTTAATTGTGTCAAGATATTCTAGCATAATTTAAGTTCACATGAACAACATTACATTTTTTTAATGCAGATTTCTGAGGATTTGGATAGTAAAGTAATTTACTGTTTAATTTGGCAAACCAAATCGGTCAAATTTGATGCATTTGATTTAGCTTCATTCGAAAATATGTTAAATCAATCATTGTTTTTATACTCGCGGCAACAGTTTTGCTAAATATTTGCCATCACTATTATTATCTTGAAGTGGTGACTCTAAGTCATTACTTTGCTCGTTTACTTACGAATCTTGCGCTCGTTTGCTTAGGAAACGAATTTTGCTTTAACCTTATTTTGCCTATACAGTCCGGATTAAAATGTTTGTCGCAAATGTGTAATCGTTTTGGTGCATTCTATTCACTTAACCCACATTTGTTAAGCCAAACTTTAAACATGCCTTGGTCTTATGGAAATTTAAAAAATTGTTTCCGGATTTTTCCTTCGAGATGATTTTCACGAGCTAACCGCACAAAAGAGTCCAGAATTTTCCATATCAAAATTGCTTATACAACAAAAAAACAATAAAAATTTGTACGAACTAAAATAATAAAAACGGTTGGACATATGCAATGACATTGCAATGAAATAATCAATGAAAAATTAGCAAATACCAATTTATACTTTAATATTCAACAATAGTAACCGCAACCTAAGATCGTCTTTTCTCGTTAAACGTAAAAAATCAAATGAATAATTGCCTTGTTTGTGTGAGTTGGTTGCCATAATTATAAATAAAAAATATCAACCAAAGTATTTTTTATGGCAACCAAACTAAAAAAAATTCCCCCACTCTCAGCAGACTTTGATTTTTTTGATATTTTTATAGTAGTAACATAAATTTTTTGCGTTTGGTGCGTCGACACGATAAAAAAATTAACATATTGGAGGATTTTATTTATTTTTTTATATTTATTTTACAAAATAAAGAAGCTGGTATTTCTCGAATACAATTGTCGCAAAACTTTTTATTGAGTTTTATTTGAAAACACAATGTCAACATTATCAGAGTTTGTAATGATAAACACCGAGCTACGAGATCTACAACGATCTACAAGAACTCAATGAAAAAACTCCGATTCCTTGGCTGGAAACTCATCTTTCGAAAAACATCATAATCGAGTAAAATATCCGTTTTTGTTAAAATCGTTATTTATTCAAATAGTTTCAGTGAGTGCATACATCAAACGGAAGTGCGCCAGTGGTTTTATAAATACATCTCGAGATTTTTTACGTAATCCCCCTACATTTTGATGATAAAGGGACGCGCACTTTAGGTTTTGGAGTATTTTAGTTTGTGACAGTAGTAGGTCAAACAACGCTCCGTCTCATCACAAACATTTTTGCATTTAATCTTGGTGATAAACTTGGACATTGTACAAGGTCAAACTAGACTCGACGAGGGTTAGAATGTCTAGATTAGTAATAGAGTTAATCAATATAGAAGCCAGTTTGTGGTTGCTTGGCGGTTTAATATTTATGTTGTGTTGTGAGTGACAGTTATTATTCGTTACTGGACTCAAACTCGGTGATGATGAGGATAAAGATGCGAATGAAACCGAGGCCTATTATGAAACAATTATGAATTCGATTTCTTTGATCAGGCGGTTTCCATAGTAATTTATTTATATTTTTCAATCTAACAGGCCGTTTTTTTTGTTATAGGAAAAATCCGAAATCGAAAAAGTTGCATAATATGCCCCCAGTTGTTGATTAAGGTGGTTAATGAAGTTGTTGATGAAGAAGCTGCTGAGCTGTGGTTTTAATTGACATAGCGTTCATCAAATCATAACAACTGTCTCTCATATTTAAGGTAAGGTGGCATGACATGACATTATATTTGTTGATATATTTGCGAACATTCATTATCTGGATAATGCGATATAATGACCCAACAGCAGTGACTGAAACAGCCCTGGACCAGAACAGTCTTCAACCATGCTTGTCAGTAGGACTTGGTGCATATATCACGTGTTCCGTCACATCCGAATACTTACCGGCTAATTTCAATAAGGACTCAACCAATGGAAGGTCAACGAGTACATTTTCGTACCTTTGTAAATGTAAATCTGTTGGTTTATCTATTGTCAAATATAACCCTTGTGCCGTCCAATGATGCGCCGCAAATCCTGCGTGTGCAATTGGCGCAACAATGAAACACATACTTGTTCTCAACGGAATTAATTTATCACGGATGAATGGCATTATTTTACTGGTTGCCCCGTAGCAGGACGTGTTCTTGGCAAAATTCACCATCGTGTAACGTTGATATGAGTCGGTGGAATAGGGCACGGAGTATTATCAAGATTGGTATATCTTGATCGAAATTTACTGACAGTAGAAAATAATTTTATTAATAAATTGTTTCGACCGTAAACTAATTTTACTTACAAATTGCTAATCTTTTGGACAGCATTGTGATTGGAGACGAAAATTTATTTTGGCTAAAATGAGCGAGACTAAACCACAATGTTTAGTGAAAGGTGGCTTAAAGATCAACATATATAGTAATCTAAAGTAAAACGAAATTGATTTTAGTTAAAAACTTTACCATTCTTTCCGCCATTCGATCGTGTCATCAAATCATGACAAATTCAACACAGACAATGCATGGAATGCGGACCAAATAGAATTGATCGGTATAGTTGAGCACAAACTGTATATGATCGGCGTCATTCAACATTTTTAAAATTTCAATTAGAGTTGTCCTCTTCCATATCATTGCTGTTATTGTTCGGTTTCAACGATCGATACATAGTTTTGGTAAATCAACATACAACGATTCGAATAGCTGCTTATTTTCCGGAATTCTCAATGAATACGCTGCCGGAAAACACAATTTCTGATCAACTTTCTTATTTACGTGTGATGCCGTAGAATTACGTGATCATATCAGCTGCGTTTTCGATGCTGGTTTAAAATTGTTTTTCAGATTCGTCAAAGTCTAAAAAAAAGCCACGAGATCGATATGAAGTAGAACGCGAGTTACTTAAGGAGTACAAAAACCATTCAACAGATAAATACTAACGTCTCATACTCGACTGATCAACCATGACGCGTTTTTGGTAACAACTTCAAGATTTTTCCAAAGTATTGTGCCTGATTCGTTATAATTTACGTGTGATAGATAATGTCGTCTCCGTTTTAATGCTGGCTATAATTGTGGAAACCAGTCCCACTTGTATGTATTCAAACACTAAAAATTACACACAAAAATTTAGTTCACGGTAATTTTTCTGGACTTTTCTGATTATACAATTTCAATATTAATTGGTTATTGTTTCTTTAACACAAATTTTTCTATTTGTTGTGCTGCCAAAATTCCAGCTGGCTGATTTGATACAGCAAAGCGAACATAAATTAAAAATGTTGATACTATTAATCACCCAGTACAAAAATGTATTTCTTAATTTTCCAATCTTTACAATTACAATGATAATAAATAATTATTTTGTTACGTATTTAAATTATATAGTAAATTTCCCAACGGATTTTTTTAAACTTTGAAAATTAATTTGTCTCAATCCGCAAAACTCAAGACCGGCACTAGTCTATGTATGAGTAAAATATCTTCGTTCTGAATTGGATGCTTTGACGAGACGGATAGGAAAAACAATAATATAACAACTCTAGTAGGAATTGAAAAGCTCAATGTAAAATTGCCCAAATTTGCTCAGGCGTTCTTATTTCTGAAAATTCAATTTCATGCTAATCGCACAAACGACAATTAAAATGTTGAAACTAAATTTTTTTATTGTGCTTTTGTTTGTAGTATGCCACAGAAGCCGCATAGAAAATTATTGCTGCAAACGGTCACATTTACATTTTTGTCATTGCGAAATAATGTTTATTGTTTATGAAATTTTAAAACGAATTATAGGGAAAATTAATGTTTCGGACTCTTTTCAATTGAATAAGTGTAACATTTCATTTTTATGCTTATGTAAAGGCGCATAATTATGTGCTGTTGGATATGTTGCAGGCATAGTTCGTGCATGTACGTATATAACCGTTAAAATACTATTTTAAGTTTGTTTATTGTACAATTGTGGATTTAGAATCTAATGATTATGATTTCTAATATAAAAGTGTTCTTAGTACTATGCAACCCCTTTCAGCTTTTAAAAGCTAGATTTTAAAATTAATCAATATTAATTATTTGAAACATATAATCTAAAAAATTAGTTTTTAAAAACATATCCAAAAATTACCCGATTTTATTCTAATACATTAAACTCCTCTACATTTTCAACTTTGACGTAAAATTGGTGCAAACATAGGCAATAGCTTGATTTTAAGAGATAAACTAGCAAACATTCGCTGGTTGTGTTGTGTCATATCAAAAACATGAAATATTTCATATTTTTAACACATATCATTCTCCGTCCGAGAACAAAACACGTTTTGCATAAGTAAGAGAGATAAAATATAACTTATTTTTCCCCACGGACAATAAATAGCCAAAATTATTCTGTGCTGCAAAAGTAGCACCTTTGATTCCTTTTCATTTTTCAATCTTCTAATAGCTGGGTGTACTTCCTCTACTGTGGCATATTCGACAAAGACCTCTTCATCTGGTAGAGCAATTCCTCTAATGGGGGCACTTCCTCATTCTGATTTAGCAGATTTTGGAAGTTGCCCTACTGAGAGAACATCATCCACGTTTGTTCTCCTCTCCATTCCCGCCTTTGATAGCTGTACTTCTTCTGTAGAAGTCTTTAGCGTGAATATACTCTACTAGAGTGATTCCAGTGTTGCGAGCCATTTTCTTTTCACGAAGCATTTGTTCATTTTTGATGGGCAGGCAGCACTGATCATCAAACCAGTCATTGCCGGATCTCGGTGGTATTCTTCCGATAGTATTATGCGTCGCGGCAGCTATGGCTGACATTTTAGCGTGCGGTATTTTGGGCTTCTCTGTTGAACGTAGATAACAGTTTGCACTTATATTTGAAGACGATAAGCAAATGATCGCTGTCCATTTCTGCATCTCTGTAAGAACTAACCTGGAATATGCTGGTGCGGTGTGTCTCTTAGAGATCCTGACGTGATCGATTTCGTTCTCCGTTTTTCCATCATTCGATCTACCGTTACTTTGTGGATTATCTTATGCGGGATAAACGTACGTATACAACTAAATTATACATTATTGTCAGGTCAGTGACGCGTTGGCCGTTGTTGTTACTAGTGAGGTGCAGGCTGTTAGGACCGATCTGCTATGTATTTTTAGCACTCCTACCGGATGCGGGATATTATTGATGACTTCCTCAAACTCAACAAAGAATAGATCTTTGATGACAGCTAATTTATTTTCGGTGGGTGCCTGTACATTAATGATCGTGATGTTAATTTTCTTAGTGCGGAGCACTAACCGTGCATATGCGCATTTGGATATGGCGGAAGTCGGTGATATAGTGCATCACGCGCCGATAAATGAGAAAGCCAATTCAAACTGTTTCTCCTTTCTGATGGCCGCAGTAATGAAGAGTGTAATCATTGGTGGTGTCATGGATCCTACTCCCGGACCATCTAAGCTCTTGTACAAGTACGTGTAATGTGTAACTCTTTGCCTAATTTGAAAGGTTTTAGATCACCATCTCATAAGAGACTAATCACGTTAAATGTTCCTATTTTTAAAGCATTGTCCGTGTACAAACCGACGGTAACCGATGGTAATCCAAATTCTTTGTGTGGGGTTCATAACGATGGAGTTGTTTTTATCAGATGTTAGCCTGTCGCCCAACCTGCGTGTTACGTGTGTGAGGCACGTTCTTGTGAAGAAACTTGATGCAAGACAGACGCCCGCTTCTGTTGCCTCTACCCTGGAGAACAGACGCAGATTAGGTGTTGGTTTTTGGTGTCAATAACTCGCCATGACATGTAGTGTCTATGACTAAAAAATAGAATTTTTTTTGCTCATTTCCAGTACACCGCGCGATTCATTTAGAGTTACCCAGAGGGCACCGCGTGAACTTATGAATCTAGAACTTCGCTCTCCGTTTTAAAACCAGCCCCAAAATACATTTGATAGCTTTAAAATTTCATTTCATATTACAAACCGGATTAATGTTACTAATTTTAGACAGTTAAAAATACACGTAAATATAGCCGTTACTTTCCAACTCTATGTACCTTTCGTTTAGAACTGAAATCGTTATTCCTAAAAATTATAGAAAGGCAAACCGTCTCATATTAAGGAGATCATTAGAAACTTTGCGTACTGTTCAGACCCAATTGTCATGTGTAAAAGAAAACGCCTGGTAGAAATTTACATTACAACAATTTTACTTTCTTTTAATTAGTAAAATAAAGTATAGTATAATCATAAATATTTTTCACAAATATTTTTTTATAGATTTACAACTGACTATATCTGCGAAGTCAGCAAAAGTGGTTTTCAAAAAGTAGTCTGTGTCTGCGTGTCCGTATGTGGTTGTGTCAGAGTAAATGTCTTTGTTCTCTCTACACCCCAGACGGACTGACTGATCGGATGAAACTTCAAAGTTAAGCTTTTTCCGTATTTCTGCAGAACCCTATAATCCCATTTTGGCGGAAATTGACCCACCAGAAGTGATAAATTCCCTACGAGCTTCTTTGTATTTTGCAAATATTTTGAAAAGTATGTATATCATACATAGGAAAAACGACTATGAACAAGATGCTAAATTATATTTGCTTAAAATTGGTTTTAATTGTAGCAGATAGAATATTGCATTCAAAATAATAACATAATAAAATAATCGCACATATCGCAAATACATAATTTCACAAACTCATCGCTAACTCATCACTCTGTAGGTCTTGCAAGTACATTGATGCAAGACGGAAACAACACGACGATCATTCCAAACGAGAACAAAAACAGTTCGGTATCAACCAATCGTGCAAGCAATTCCTTATATAACAACGTCAGCCATACACTTTGCCACATCACCATTAAATAATTGAACGTTATAGTGGTGGTCCCGACGTGATCAACGGCGAATACAAAGCAAAGAAGAACGAACGCACAAACTTAATTAATAAAAATAAAATTCTTGTTTTAATCAATTCTGAGACGAATTCATCGTCACAGGAATAATGCGCACACCACTTTCCCTCGCCCACACCATGCCGCACACAAGCCACTCCGCCATTTCACAGGGCGGATAATAAATAAATACATAATTAATTTTTATAATTTAATTAAATAAATAAAATTTTAATTAATTTAAATAAATGTTTTATTATAAAATAATAAAGTTGATAATATAAAATAAAAATTAATAATAAAAATAACACTTTTACAATTGATGATCCCAACGAATTTCAAGCCAACTAACCTTTCTCTACAACGGTTTCTTGTCTCGCACAATCTTATGCTAATTTTCGATCGACTGCTACCCACGAACGGCACTTAAACATATAAACCAGCAAACTGAACTACAACTGAAAACTTCATTTTTAGATTCGGAGTATCGGTCTACTTAACGATTGATCAGGCACACAGTGCAACACTGAGCTTACACACCTCTTAATCTCACATTGAATATGAACTACTGTCTAGGCACACATTTAAAGCTATTCACAGCGGATGCATCTTTTAAGCTCACATTGAAAACAAACTACTGCGTAACATCAACAAGCAAAATGATAACTATCAAAAAACTAAACGTCTTAAAGAACGGATATATTTCGGTATCCCAACCAATTAATCAAAACGATCGCGCAATCATATTTTTGACTGTGTGGAATTCTGGGAGGACGTAATATAGCGGTTAGAATATTACAAACAAAATATATATTATCTTTCACAACCTCATCGCTTACTCATGACTCTGTACATCTGTACATACAAGCAAGACGGAAACAATACGACGAGCACTCGAGAACCAGAACAAAAATTGTTCGTCATCTACCAGCTGTGCAAGCAATTGCAAGGTATTTTAAGATACATTTTCCACCGCACACCATACCAAACGCGATGCCAAACCACCATTAGTAATCGTGTAAAATTATAAATTAATAAATGTATAAATTAATAAATAATAAATAAATAATATTAATTTAATAATATAAATATTTAAACGTTATAAAACCATTATTCTAAAATTCTAGTGAAAATTACGAATTTTGATAAAGGAATTTGATCAAAAATTGGAATCTCTACTGCCCAAATGGATTGACTGATCGGGAAGAAACTTCACTCTTGAGCTTTTATCGTAAATTCGAAGATCCTAGTGAATTATTATTATTATTTCTTAAACTATTACAACTGAATACAATTCATCTAATCTTAATTTTTCTTTCTTAATTTAGTCACTTGTGAATGAGAAGAGGCCCATTGGCCAGCTCCATTTATAGGTTATTTGCTGAAGTAGCCTTTGCACCGCTGTCCTTAATCCATTAAATCAATTGGTTTCGTTCTCTGCAATCGCCATGCTGCATGTGAAGTGTCCAACATACCACGAAGCTCTTCATTTATGTGTTGATAAATACGTGCCAGATTTTTATTTCTTCTTGAACTGTCTGGTTAGTTAGGTCCCTATGAAGGTCATCACTTCTAATGTACCACTCGTTAACTATAACACGTAGCACTTTGTTCTGAAAAGTTTGTATTATTTTGGTGTTGGCTTTCTTTGTACAGCCCCAGAGCTGAAGCCCCCGAGTCCTTAAAAGTGTTAGCATCTGTTGATACAATAGCAATTTATTTTCGGTTGACAATTCCGAATTTTACCCGAACAGCCAATACATTTTTCGGTATTAAGTTCATCTTTTTCCTTTTTAATGTGCTCTTACCATCTGAGCCTGGTATTTAAGGTCATGCCTAGATATTTAGCCTTATTTGCATACGGAATCTGCTGGCAGTTAACAGGATTGACCCTGACTTTTAGATTAGTAAAATTCACATGCGTGAATTTCGATTCATTGAGCCCGCGAACGCCACATTTTTCACCGTTTTATGATTTTGTCAAATGCTTCTTGATGTTTCATTGTCGATTCCTCGATAGTGTCTTCTACTGAGAGAACTGCAGTGTCATCAGCAAATGATGCAACGGTAACATCGTTTAGTTGACGTTAATCTCTGGTGTAGAGCAATTAAAGAATAGGTTGGAAAACACTACCCTGCGTGACTCCTGCTGACATCTTTTTTAGCTCGGAGTATTATTCTTCATATTTCACCCGAACGTGGTGATTCTCTATGTAGTTTGAAGAGTACGGTCTGTGCCATACCGTATCGAAGGCCTGCGCCACATTTAAGAAGAGAGGTGCCCCTAGAGCAAACCCTTTTCCTCTCTAATGTATTCTCAATGACATCAGTAAGTCTATGAACCTGCTCAATAGTTGAGTGTTTCTCTCTGAAACTGATATTCTGGGATAAGGTTTCTTTGTTCTATGGTTCTTTTCAATCTTTTGAGCAACAGTCTCTCAAACAATTTGCTACTGTTGGTAGAAGTGAAATTGGCCGGTAAGATTTTCTATCATTCAGTGGCTTGCTCGGTTTCGGAATCATTATTACTTCTCTTAGTTTCTATTGCAAAGGCACATATTTTTCCCTGAGGATCGCATTGATTATGTGCAATAATTTGTGGATGTCTTTTTCAGGCAGATCCTTTATTATTTGCCCTGTTATCAGATCGTAACCAGGAGCTTTCTTTGCTTGTATGCTCTTAATTTCAGCTTTAAATTTTTCAATGTTACAGGCCTGTTATCTTCTAAGGCAGGTGTTCTGGGCGTATCAGCAATGACTTCATAACTGGTCTGCTGACCTAGAGATTGAAATGTTTCTTCAAGATGTTCAACAAACAGGTCCGCTTTATCTTTCGCATTTCTAGTCCATTTCCCATCGTTTGTTTTGATTGGGGGATCGGCGTTTTTGGTCGTTTTAACCCTTTTGTTGCTTTCCAGAGGGAATAGTCGGTATCTTTAGTTGGAGCTAGAAAACAATGGTATTTTCCAATTGTTTCATTTCTCACTGCTTTTATGAGTGCCTTAAGTTTGATGCACAAGTTGTTTAAGGTGGTTTTATCTTGCGGTGCACGCGTTTTCTGCCATTTCTTTCGGGCTTTTCGTTTTTCCTGCACTAGTTCTCTTACTTCTATTGGGTAAAAAACGAGGGTTTATTTCCTGGATGATTATATGGGGGTGCATTCCCAAACCGACCATTGTATTATTTCATTTTCACTTTTGATTGACATTGAAGTATTATTTTTTCCTTTACTAGTTGCTTAAACAATTCTCAATTCGTTTTGTTGTTTGTGAGCTGTGGTGAATTTGTTTTTTTCTATTTCATTTTCACTAACCGTCATAATAACAAGAGAATGATCAGACTTTCAGCATTTTCTAAGAAGATGTAGCGTTCCGACATTCCTTTATTGTTGTAGAAATCTATAAAGTCTGGGATTTTGTTAGGGTCAGATGACCAGTACAGTGGTTTCCCTCCTGAGCAAAATTCACAGTTTGAGTATTGGCCAGCTGCAAGTAATTATTTTGCCTTTTGGGGCGGTTAATCTTCAACCCCAGAAGGTATTTTTTGGATTAAAGTCACCTTCGATAATGAAGTTATGAGTAAATTAATGTAATCTTATTTCTTTAGGTTATACCGTGGGGGACAATATATTGCAGATATATTACAGGTATTGTGGAAACCAATCTTAATGGTCACGGTGGTTACTTGCATGGATTCTTTTTCTATTTTTAATTCTTCATGATGAATAATATTATCCCTATTAAATATTGCTGACCCTCCTCTTGTACGTTCTGCTGGTTTATTTACTTATTTATTTATCTAAATAAATCTATTCTGTGATTTACATGTATGATTTCAGATAATTTAATTTAAAACAAAAATATTAAAAAATAAAAATTAAAATGAAGAATTTTAAAACACAAAAATATAAATCAAATGTTGATTGAACAACTAAAAATTTATAAAATAATTCTTGAATGATTTAGACAACCTATTAATGGGGTTATTTGCTCCGTAGTTTGTGGAATAGTGTTCTAGTGCTAAAAACTCATGGCACACAATTTTTTATTAGATATAGATGATTATCTTCCTACTCTTACTTTTGAGACCACCTCGAAAGCGATCCGGAGGGTAAGCAGACAAATTTGTCTCATTTGTTTGTTTTTTCGATATCCAATCTTGTATGAATGAAAAATGCTGCTTAGTTTTAGATAAATTCTATTTATTTTGTTTACTAACCAACAATATTAGTCCGTAATAACAAAAATAAGGAAACAAAATAATAAAACTGAAGTTACGTTGTATTTATTGCCATAATATAAATTATTATTCTACTTAAATTATTTTTATATCTTATTTGCGGCTTTAACGTAATAAAAATATAAAACAAACAAAGCACATAAATTTATGATTATCTTGCAAAAATCTGAGATTTCTTCATGCTTTGGTGTAGGTACATTATATACGTTTCTATTTGGTTATTTTCAATTGTATTACGCGCTATATTTGTATAGCTAAAGCTTGGAATTTTTTGTCCAAATATTTTCTTAATAATTTAAATATTTTATGGTTGTACATTTTTCTAGTTCTATACAAAATGTTAAAACGTGATTTTAACGTTGATGTGATTTACAGTGCTTTTACTTTTATTGTTTCATTTACAAAGTAAAATAAAGTATTGTAACCATTAAAGAAAATCGACATCAAAAATTTGCAGATTTACCATTCAATATATCGCCCAAGTCCAAGAAAGTGTGTGTGGCTGTCGGTGGTTTCGTGTAGATTTAATATTTGTGATCTCTCTACAGTCGAAAATTGATTCAAATGAAACAATTTTTGGGTGCTCCCATTATTTTGGCCAAAATCTGTCCACTGAAAGTGACAGCTTCTTATAGAAGCTTATTTCAATTTTGTAAATATATTGAGTTATATAAAACCATACACAAGATAACAAATTTTACAACAAATCTATCATGATTTTACTTTTACATTCTATATCAAACCCATCGTGATGCTCTCATCATATCAATTAATATAAACCGAATCAACGCATCTCCAAAAAGGATTGCAATTTAATTAATAATGTTAATTTCCTTAGAAAAACTTGTCGAATAAATTAATCTAAATCAATTCGTTAGTGGTTTGTTGAATGTTGTTGATTAAACCGAAAAAAGTGATAAAATTTTGGTTCTTGGCTGGTGGGCGTTGGAAAAGTAATGTTACTCCTGTTCACCATTATGTTGGCAATAAGGTAAAAGAAAAAATATTTTCATATGTTACTTAACCCAAAATCCATTTATAATTACTAAAACAATTTTTAATTTCGGAAATCAAAACCCAAGGGACGCAACATTTGTAAAATAAACTTACAATTGCACTGTATCCAACCAACAGCACACCTGTGTTAAAATAATATCGCTGTACTAAACTCCACAGCGACATTGAATAATAATTAAAAGTATCTAAAAATATTCATACAGGCAACAAAATTATTTGTTTTTTTACCTAACTCTTACCTAAGTTTCGCCAATTTCAACATAGCATACATAAATGTTAAACTATTTAACAAAGAAGCTAAAAATAACGCATTAACGAGAAGAGTTAAGGATGAGGCCGTTTCATTATATAAACGGTGTAGACAATATAGACCAAAATTGTGAAAAATAAATTATACACAAACATATCAAATAGTTTGGCAGAATAACATTAATAAAATAAATGGTGTGGCTACAGTCCTCCCAAGAACATAAAGCATATAGGCGTTATATT
The DNA here is from genome assembly GCA_963691935.1 of Nephrotoma guestfalica. NCBI lineage: Eukaryota > Metazoa > Arthropoda > Insecta > Diptera > Tipulidae > Nephrotoma > Nephrotoma guestfalica. The sequence goes on from OY829915.1 coordinate 94,451,953, forward strand.
CGATTTTTATTATGATTTTTTTTTGTTTTCAAATGTTTGTGATTTTTTTCGAATATCGTGTCGTAAAAATTTTAATTTACTCAAAATATTTTCCCATCTGTTTAACGGCTTTCTTTAGCAACATCGGAGTATTCAGTTAAATAAATTTAATTACTTTAATTTCAGACAGTTTTAATCAATTTCATTAGATGCGATCTTCATCTAATATCTCTTTCTTTTCTGGGTGTTTCTATTTTAACAAAATTGAAAATTTTTGCAGAATAATGGAGAATAATCATTATTACTCATAATGATGAGTAATTTTGTTTTGTTTTGCGAACAAAAGTAAAAAAACTTGTAGTTCCTTGCAGCAGACTTGGCCAAAACCAAAACTTGGTTAAAAAATGGGACTTGTCTGAGACAGACTGCACATACTCAATTCAGCGAAACTGCAAATGAATTATTTCGTAGAGAACTTCCTCGAATTTTTTTTTAACTCGGATTTGTTAAATCGCAGTGTGTCTAGATTGTAAGTTTTCAAAATTAAGCAAACAAAAATCAAATTTGTAATTTTTGACGTATTTCAAAAATGGATAAATATAACTGCATAGAGCGCCTAATAATACTATTACATACTATGCCTAGTGAGCGTACTAGTCACTTATAACGCACGGGCCTTATGTTCGACGGAAGACTGTAGTCGTCCATAATCATAAAATGTAAGAGCGAATTCAAATTTTGCTCACATTATTGTCAAATCAGGGCCCGTATTTCCGAATAGTAATTTTTATGACGGGTATTATTTTAATACGAAGTCGTGCACTTGAAATACTAATTTAATTCATACCTGCTTGGTTCGTTTCTAAATTTTTATTATCTGACATTACGGATTCGAACAATTTTTATAAGTTCACGGACGAATTTTTGGTCGATGTTATTTAACTATAGTAGATTATGCAACTAGTGCTATTAATGGGTAATAATGAGAGGTTGGATTTTTCACCAACCGAGAACATTATTACCTATTAGTAACGCAAGTCGGATACTTTATTTTATATCATTCTTAACTATAATGGCACTTTATCAACAAATAACAAATTTTAACTCTAAATATAAACGCAACATTTTTTCTGGCATTTCTCGTACATCTAGTGACCTTTGCATTTATTGTTTAATTGTCTTTGTCACTATTGTAAATGAATAATTTTTTCATAATTGTGAATGCAAATGGCTGCATCTAGCATTGAAATGGACGATCAGGATTATTTATACAACAAACACAGTACATTTGAAAACAGATAATGTAAATAATGCCGAAAAAATTGTTCGTAGGATGCAATCTAATAATTGCAGTGTAACGATGAACTTCAATTTTAATAAATAAATCAAATTGCAATATTACATGCAATTGTTTGATTTATATAAATGTTCAATTCACAATAGCCTCGACTATTTAATTTTGTATTCAAAATTGCCTCGTCAATTAAATTCTTAATGGTAGAGTTACCAAAAAACGCCTTTATTGGTATAGCTTTCTCTTCCATAAAGTGCTTATTATAGTCGAGAATGATATATTGTAAAAATAATTAATTAGAGTTCTAGATATTAAAATATGTCTATTTTAATATAAATTATTTAATTTTAAAGAAATTCTGTTATTTTAAATCCTAAGCACGGCCGTATAATTTGTCCACGTTAATTTATATCAGAAAAAATAAATATATGAATTAGTGAATAAATGTACGAATTCGTGCGTGTGTTTGATATTTTCGTATAAGACGAATACGTATAATTCTAATATGAATTCGATTAAGAATGACACGTTTCAAAATTTCCCTTATCGGGCACTACCAATTCGAGCAGTTTTCATATGTGCATGAACGAATATTTATTTGATGACATTTTAGGTATTGACACCATACATTTATCAAACCAAAATCAGAATGTAAGTAGTAAACATTTTTTATAGATAATTTGTTATAATATGTATGTTATAAAGGGTTGGCAATATGAAACACAAAAGCAAAGTGTACGTTGATAATCCATCCACCATCCAAGACTTAAAACACAACATCCTTGCCGAGATAAATGCTGTGGTAAACATTTGAGTGATACAATTTTTCATACATAAATGGCATCGATAAACCTTCAAAATATAGTACCCAACTTGATTCAAAATTTAATATTTGTATTTTTAGCATAAAGTAATATAAAACTAATAATTGTAATTGTTATCTGTGGTTTTAGTTTGCGTTTATTTTCGTGCGTCTCAACTGGAAACTTTAATTTAACTGGACAACTCTTTAATGCTGTGTGTTTGGTGGGATTGGAAAGGAATCGTGCATTATGAGGTGCTGCCACCGGGCCAAACGATTAATTCTAGTCTTTACTGTCAGCAGCTAACGCGTTTAAGGCAAGCAATTCAGTTAAAACGTCCAGAATTAATCAGCTGAAAGGGCGTTGTGTTCCATCATGATAACGCTAGACCACACACATCATTGATGACCCGGCAGAAACCGAGGGTGCTTGGCTGGGAAGTTTTGATCCACCCACCATATAGTCCTGATCTTCCACTATGTGCCATTTGTTCTGGTCCATGCAAAACCAACAACCAGCACCAACCCCGTAATGAACACTTCATTTATCGTTTTAGAAATTTTTGATTGGGCCATTCTTGCTAAAAAATCTTGCCCGTCATTTGCTGCTCCGACTTTCCTGGACTAGCAGGGGAGGTTGACTTTTCAAACATTTTACAGCGATTTTTAGAACAAACTAAGAAGTCAGAAAGTATTCGAATTTCGAATTTATGTTCTGCCAGGAAGTTAGAAAATATTTGATTTATCCCCAATTTTCGGGAAGGTGAATTTATGTCATCGCTATCACTTTCGAAATATATTCGTATAGTTGTCAACGTATAGCTTATCAACTAAATAATCATATATTATTTATTATTCAAAAACACAACTATTTTTTATTTTGAACAAACCATTATAAAATTATTCGTTCATCGCAATAAGAGCATATACAAATTCATTACCATAAAAATGTAAAAAATGCATAAGTTGATGTAAATTATTGATATACTCATAGTAGTATGTTGTTTTCACAAAAAAAAATATCTACTACACCAAAAAATAAAATTTATTGTACGTTCGTGTACAGAAATACTATTTCATTATCGTAACTTATTGCAGTTTTTAATCGAATGAAGAGTTGTATTGTATACATAAATAGGGCCCCAGTAAATCACCGAATAAAGAATGTGGTCTTGATGTACTGTTAAAATTCCCAAGGAACAATATTCAAAAATTCCCTTGAAATTTTTACAAAAACATACTAAATTTGTATTTAATTATATTACAAATCAAATTAAATTTGAGCGGGGAAGTTCCAAAACAAGCCTGATCCGCGTTTCCACGCTTTCATTTCTTTCGTCGTATTCTTTCCTCGTTTCCTTCCTCTTCACTAACTATGTAATTCTTTTTTTGACAATTTTTTCGAGTTTAGTTATTCTCGCACTACTACAAACATAAAATATTTGAAAGCCCATATGTTTATTTATCGGGTTTGCTTTTAATGTTAAAATTTTTTGTTGTTTAATTAATTGGCAGTGGAAAAAAATTTATTTTACACACATAAATAAACGCACAAAAAAATCAGTTGTGGACGTTCGATTGATTTTTTGCACTCTTGGAATCATGATTCTTAGAATCAAAGTATGGAAATGCTCAAAATAATAATACATATATAAGCAATATTGCATCCATTTCAACTTCAAACGGAGATATACGTCGGTATTCACAAATAACCAATTTACTTTAGTATCGAATAGAACTTTTTGTTTGTGAAGAAACGTATATCGCATACATAAATAGGGCCCAGGCTTGCACACCGAAGGCAAGGAGGTTATATTTTAGTCCCCTTTACAATTTTATTATATTTTTAGCGATCGGCTGATTGGATCTAGTAGATCATGTGCTTTCTTCCTTCGCTGCCGTCTTACTGAGTTTGAATCATCCAACATACGACGTATCTCAGCATTTTGGTGTAGACTAATATGTTGCATGTGTTTTCTCGCGCGTTTGCTTATTTCTTCACTGACGAAATCCATCTTCAGATCTCTATGGAGGTTGTCATTTCTTATGTACCACGGTGCATTAACTATTCCACGTAGGGCTTTGCTTTGGAATGAGTGGATGATATTGACATTGGTTTTTTTTGTACAGCCCTAGAGCTGAATACCGTAAGTAGACACAGGTTGTAGGATTTGCTGGTATGGTAGCAATTTATTATGTAGAGTTAGCTCAGAATTTCATCCTTAGTGGATTCTTCTATGATATTAGCAACTGCTAAGATGGCCGTATCATCCGCAAATGTCGCTATGTTAGTCTTCTCTATTGTTGGCAGGTCCGAAGTGTATAAAACATATTATGTTGGTCCCAAAAGGCTACCTTTAATTACGCTCATCATGTGTATTCAACTCGGAATTATAACAGAATTGATTCGCATCATATTAGAACTGAATTTGGAAGAAAATCGATCACGTTTATGAGCCCATTTATTTATAATCAAATCAAGTACCTGAATTTATAAAGGAATCTGAAAACTACTTACAATTTAAAAAAAAATATTAAAAATTATTTTCAATCGAATATTTTATTATTTTGGAACTAAATTTCCGTTATCTTTAATTTTTATAATATTTATATATCTATCTAAATTTTGTAACTTTGTATATGGATGTATAACAACTTGGATTATCCTTAGAGGAATATTAGATTCACTGGATAATCCGCCGTTGTTATCGTATGCGAATGAATAATAAAATAAAAAAATAAAAAATTCTTGTAATGTTACAGGAGATATATTGTAGTTATACTTAGGCATGATGCTTGCCGGCACATTTCACGCATCTAGTTTCTCTTTGGCAATATTTCTGCGTATGATTAAAACATTGACATTTTTTGCACTGCGGTATTAAACCGTTTTTTTTGCAATGGCTCTATTTTAACTCTTATGTTAAGTATTGCCTTTATATTATACACATCTTCCACTTTTTGTTTGTTATTAAAAGTGAGCTGGGTGAAGACCTCTAGCCATAACTTTAATTGGGCGATCATTCTTCTCCTCATAGGTAAACCATTGATGCCCCTCGGAATTAAACTTTGTAGCCAAAGCTCTATAGGTTTCAGGGTCTACGACATTAATGTTCCAGACGCCATTGTTTAGAGATACGAGTTTGTACTCGGCTACCGTAATCGATTTCATAATCGTATAGTGGATAAATTTGATATCCCAACGACATTTATTGGTAGAGGTGATTTCTCTTTCGGTTTAGCTGGTTGTTGTTCTCTAGAGCTAGTGGTTTCTTGATGATTAACTGGCTTCTAGAAACCTCTTTTAAAGTTGATGGTAAAGTTACTGTCATTTCTAGTGAGTGTTGAGCTTTCCTTTTCTTATTTGGTATTTTATTACGGTTCAACATCCAATTTGTTTCTCTTCTAATTCATCCGTATGGAATGGATTAATGTGATCATCGATTACAGGGCTAGGTGTCGTCCCAAGTTCTGCACGTGTTTCAACTAGTGTAGTAGTAGTTGTAAATTCCTTTATTTCTCTTAGTTGTTCACGGAGTTCGGCATTTTGCTTCTCGTACTGAAATATATTTCCAGTTGAAGATCTTGGTGATCTTGATAATTTGGGACTTCGTCCAAATGGGTTAACACAATAATTAGTCCACCACAGAATCTGTTGTGCATGCCTCCGAAGAGTGTGGATTTGACAGCATATCTGCTGCTGTACCACCTGGGGTATTACGTTCTGTATTTGTTGTACTCATTGTTTGTTTTAGGCAATTTATACCACTGACATTTAGTCCCCGGTAACACTTTGTTACTGCCGAAGAAGTACCCGCCCCCTGCGAAAAGGACGCGGCAACTTTGGTGTTACCAAGGCGTACACAAAGGCAGCCGAAGCCCCCTGAGTACTCTAGGCTGAGGGGCAGGAGGTTATAATTGAACAATTAATAACACAAATCAAAAAACTGAATTTTAATATTTCAGACAGGCATAAAGGTACCTATGCGCTTCCCGCATCCCGACCCAAAAACCTATCTGAAGCTAAGGATTTTGTCATGAAAGAACATAACAACAAATACATTTGTATCTCGAGAAGAATCAAGACCAACATTCTACCGAAATCTATGCATGTCAAAAACCGAATTCAAAACCATGTACAATCTTGAAAATAACATTATGATGAGGATTTTTACGAGGACACGTCACAACCAACCTCAACCTCATAAAAATCATCAAACATATTATTTTACTATTATTTGATCTAAACAGCTACCATTTTCTCAGACAAATCATTTATATCACCATGCATAAAATTCAAAAACCCCGTCAACCCTATTCAACTCGAGAACTTAAACATTATCCATGTAAAACTGGAAACTCAAAATAGATTTTTAATAACACCTGAGATAAAACTTGATAATAATTATGGCTTCTTATTTGGAAGCCCCTTGCAGAGGAACTGACTGGTTATCTCTTGAGGTGATACAGCGGACTCAATTCCTTTCATTACGACAATCATACCTCTTGATACTCTTTAATATAAAAGTATTCATTACCTGCTTCGAAGATGATAGCAATTTTGCAATATCGTTCGATATTCGTGGATTGAATCCTGGTTCCCGAGATATTTCACAGAAATAATCAATATGACATTACGACTTAAATCCTTTTACGTAAATGTTATCTGTAAAAGACACAAAACCTGTCTTTCTACTTTTTGTAGTAGAAAGATCCACCTTTCATAAACCAAATAGGTAGGTAGTGTTAGTTAAAGTTTTCTGACATGAGTTAATGAAGTTAGTCGGTTTTATCTAAAATTTCACTAAATTTAAACTATACTCATAGTATTTCTCTTATTGTAAACTCTTAGTATTAAATCTTGTGGAATAAGTATAGTATCAAAAGTATTTTAATGTTCATCCACAGAATTCGTGCGGTTTCCGAGGCACAAGAAAACTCAGTCGCTTTATGATGATGCAACTACGTAATGTAGGCTAATATTTTCAAGTTTGTACCGAATAATTTAATTGTTCTACAAATCTACTTTTTCTAAACGTTCCAAACTTTAAATAATTTATTAATTTTTTCAATTTCATAGGAAACAAAAGTTCTAGCTAAATACAATAAACTACACCATGCATATAGTAAAGAAGAATTCTATAAATCAGATTTCATCTATTATAAACAACAATTTCGCTTTATGAATACCATAAAAGCTGGATATCAGCTCTGAACTTTTAAAGTCCCAGAAAAATGTCTAAGTATAGCCATGCAATTATTGTGAAATAACAGGAATGTTAATCATCAGAATTTGTCTTAACTGTTGCATAAAACCTTTAAATCTTTAGGATTGATGTAAAGCTAGAATTTCATCCACATTATCTAGTAATAGTGATATTGAAGAATTTCATCAAAACTTTCTAACTTATTGGTATATTTTTCAATCGGTACTCTAACAAAATATTTTGTTGGGTTTTTAGAGCTTCAAACGTGTACCATCGAAAAAACTATTTAGGTTCATAATATTTAAGAACTACATATAAATTCAACATACTTCAACTGTACACACAAAATAAAGACGGATAGAAAGGGAATATGTATATACATAATACTTGTGAAAACTGAAAGCATGTAGCTACCCCAAAAAATTCCTTTAGTTTGTTATTCGTCCTCAACGAACAAATTTTGGTTTTTGGTTTGGTTTTAATGGATTTTTTTGTGATCGTTTACTTTTTATTGTTGTGAGCTTTTGTTTTTGGTACGTTCGATAAAAAGTTTTAGATTGGCCAAAGAAGAATGCAAACAGGAATGACAAAGTAAGAATAATAGTTAGTAGTACCCTAGTTTATTATCATTAGAAAAAATAAAACAAACAACAGCCGTAAAAATGTTTTATATTTTGTTATGGTTCGTAAATGTAATAGTTTTTGGTCAAGTTAAAAATAAATGGCCTACACCATATCCACCGTAGCCGAACTAGATACAAATATAAAAATTAATTCCAGACCATTTTATATTATTTTCAATTTCGTGAAATGCTACAACACACCCAAAGAGATTTTATAATTTCTTTGTTTTCAAAATAAACGATTATAATTAGATTTGTCTTGCCTCTCTACCTTCTCTATAGCTAGAAGGCTCACAATTTCATGCTTTCTACATTAAAATTCTAATATTCCCCATCATTTTCGGTCTGTGTTCATAAAGCTTATCAAAATTATGAAAATTGTGGTTTCATTTTTTATTTATTTATTAATTCATTATCGCAATATTGCGATTGTTGTTATAAATTAATAATTGATATTTTAATTAATATTTAATAAATATAAATTTGCGGATTTGTTTGTTGGTCTGAACTATGTAGGTCAAGCGGGTGATACGAAAATTGCAAAGTGAATGCTGACAGCATAATGAAAATATCTCGGACATCACATACCAAAATATTTTTAATGAGCTTTTATTCGAATTTTCACGTTCCTAGTTTAATTTAGGCCTTATTATTTTCTAGTCGTTACTCCCACCCGCGTATACATAACACATATTGCAGATTGCAAGTCACTTTTGGACATGTTTTCTGGAATGTCCGTTTTATATATCGATTTTCTATTTTCCTTACTATATATAAAATTATAAACATATACTTATGTATATACAGGGTGTTCGGTTTATGGATGCGAATCTGTTAAGAAATGCTTGCTTGGTTCATTCTGAAAAAAAAAAATCGATGGGAAGAGAAGGGGCCGATTTTTGATATCGTATGAATTGCAAGATTTTAAAATGAGTACAAATTATGAATTCAAAAATATTAAACATATTAAATGACGTTATCGCATGTAACATAATTCAAATATCGCACCCTGTTTTACTGATCAGAAAAAAATCATGTCAATATAAAAAAAAATAATAGTACTCATATGCGGTATTTATGTAAAACTTTGTTAAGTGTTTGAAAATGTTCCATTGAAAATTTATAGACATTAGAACTAACTTAAAAGATATCAAAAGTCAGATTGAACGAAATTATTACTCCGTAATGGATTAACATCCCAAACCCGAACACTCTGTATAACACATACGCAACTTTCACGATATACAATGAAAAATCAGATTTACTTTTGATTTACAAAATAATTCAAGTAGAAAGCCTGTCAAATTAAGAAAAAAAGAAAACTTTTCATTTTCACTTACTTCGATATGTACATACATATAACGGTTTGGAATTTTAACGAAATAAAAAACAAATGAAAAACCAACCAAACTAAAACAAAGCAACTGAAAGTTGAAATATTTTTATTGCCATTTTTATTTTGCCGAAACTGTCATAGAATTTTTTGTTCAACAGTTAGTTCCATGTTACTTTGAATTTTATGTATTCACTAAAAATAATTTACTTTCCAGTTGGACGTGCTTACAATCTTACATCCTAGATAATTACGAAATGATTAGGTTAACGTTTTTATATAATATTATTATTGTTGTTATTTGACTGTATTCTGACGGGTTGGTAAGATATACGTGGAATTTAAATTAACTCATAATGAGGAGGCTGGTTTAATAGTAATGCTAATTTCGTTTATTTACTAACAAATTGTTGGCCAATCAAAATGTTGTGTCTAAATCATGTTTTAAAGTTCATTAGCAATTCAATACTCGTTGAGTATGGATATATTTGTACGGATATCAAAGCACAACATTTTTAAAAAAATATTAGTTGATTGTGTGTGTATTATTATAACTCATACGCAAAATTGATGTCCCTAAACGATGTAACTTTATGATATGTTTAATTTCCGCATACTAATAATACACTTGTCCCTATACGTAGTATGTACATAATACGACGATTATTATGTTTAATGCTTTGTAAGTACATAAAAGTGGAGCAGGCACAAATATTAGTATATACATATACAAATATTTTAATCGGGCTACACATACGAGTACATACATTAATATAGGTTTGTGAATACGACTTGTATAACAGCACAATAAAAAAGTTACAACCTCTACAGAGCAAATTAAATTTTTATCACCACAATTAATTGTTGAAATAAGGCAAAAATTATGACATTTTAAGGAACATAAATATTAATAGCTTTGTTGTGTACTCATATGTATTCACGCTGTTTACGTAGAGTACATACAGACATGCCATTATTTCCGACTTGTGATGTGGACTCACTTGTAGTATACTCGTACAAACCAAACCTTAATAAACATAATTTACATGCACATACTCGTATATGTACCTTTCGAAATCACAAAGGAAAGTTTTAAAGTTTTCCACGACAAATAAAACGTTTGTTTAACAACAACCTGTTGTGCATTTCACGTGAAATAGAGTGCGTACACAGTAAGGTAAAGTTCAACTGCATAATGGCTTTTTCTTGCTATTTGAAATGACTATATATTAGTTTCTTTGAACACGATTATTCATAATATTATTAACATGCCTTTTAACTGCCCATTATTGTTTGTGTCACTCTTATTGCGATATTTAATATTATCCAAGATAATTGATAGAACTTTTGCAAGTCGAAACCATTTGCTGTTTTTAGTTACATATATATATATATATATATATATATATATATATATATATATATATATATATATATATATATATATATATATATATATATAACGGGTGTTTTTTTAGGAGGTTTGTTTTTCCGATAGATGTCGTTTTATTTTATGACAGTTGTTTTGACAGCTCAAAGTGGCATTTCTACTCAGTATTGTTTGGCAAATCATTATGAATAGGTTAACTCCAGAACAACGTTTTCAAATCGTGGAAATTTATTTTCAAAATCAGTGTTCAATTAAAAATGTTTATAGAGCACTTCGTGAATTTTATGGTGCACATAATCGTCCGTCAGAGACCACCATAAAGAACGTAATTACCAAATTTCGGTCTACATTCACTCTTTTGGATGCCAAGCCACCGACAAGAATGAGAAGAGTTCGTACAGAAGAAAATATTGCTGTCGTTGAGGCCAGTGTCGAAGAAAACGACAATTTATCGATTCGTCGTCGTGCTCAGCAAATTGGACTTTGTCCATCGACTTTATGGAAAATTTTACGTAAAGATTTGGGTTTGGTGCCATACAAAATTCAATTGGTGCAAGAATTAAAGCCACACGACCATCGTTTGCGCCGTGAATTCAGTGATTGGTCGTTAAATCAATTGAACGAAGATCCATTTTTTTACCGTAAAATTCTCTTCAGTGATGAGGCGCATTTTTGGTTAAATGGATACGTCAACAAACAAAATTGTCGCATTTGGAGCAAAGATAATCCACACGCCGTTCTAGAATTACCAATGCATCCTGATAAATGTACTGTTTGGTGCGGTCTATGGGCTGGTGGGATCATCGGTCCATATTTCTTTAAAAATGAGGAAGGACGACGCGTTACCGTGAATGGAAATCGATACAGAACCATGTTAAATGAGTTTTTGTTGTCAAATCTTGAAGATATGGATATGAATGAAATGTGGTTTCAACAAGATGGTGCCACTTGCCATACAGCACGTGAAACAATCGACTTATTGAAAGAAACTTTCAACGACAACATTATTTCGAGAAATGGTCCGGTGAATTGGCCTCCGCGTTCGTGCGATTTGACGCCACTCGATTACTTTTTGTGGGGATACGTGAAGTCATTGGTTTATGTGGATAAACCTCAATCGATTGACGCTTTGGAAACCAATATTCAACGTGTCATTGCTGACATACGCCCTCAAATGCTTGAAAAAGTGCTGGAAAATTGGACCTCCAGAATGACATTTGTGAAAAATAGTCGTGGTAGCCATATGCCAGAAATTGTGTTTAAATGTTAAATGCCAAAAAATTATCTACCAAATAAAAAAAAATTTTGGTCATTTCATAATTTTATATGTGTTTTATTCAAAAAAAAAATCGGCAACCTCTTAAAAAAACACCCTTTATATATATATATATATATATATATATATATATATATATATATATATATATATATATATATATGTATATATATATATATATATATATATATATATATATATATATATATATATATATATATATATATATATATATATATATATATATTTAGATATCTTTATATATTAATATATATATATATAGATATCTTTATATATATTAATATACATATCATACATATTACCCAGCCTGGATGAAATTTATAGATCAAAGTCTTGATCATAACCAAATGTTTGCTGATTTTTTTCAATCTGTTTATGAAGCAAAAGACATTGGTAATTATAAAAATCCAACCGCTACGGAATATATAGTACATTCATATTTACTCCGCACATCGAGCCAGAAGACATCCAGCGAGCATTGGTAGAATTCACAGAAGGATGTAGTCCTGATGGTATCCCGGTTTCATTTTTGAACAATTCTAAAAATTTGGCAATTCCTCTAAGCATTTTGTTCAATCAATCATTAAAATTCGCAACGTTTCCACAAAATTGGAAAATAACTAAAGTGACGCCTATTTTCAAATCTGGATCTAGAAATGAGGCTTCTGGCTACAGAGGTATTACATCTACGAGTATATCTGTAATAGTAATATGCAACTGATTCAAAACAGCGCTTCCGCGGTATATATCACAATAGCAACATGGTTTTATGCCTAAAAGATCAGTATTTACAAATCTCATAGAATTTACTAGCTATTCTATTAAAGAAATTGAGAAACACAAGCAAGTTGATGTAATATACTATACACTGATTTTGCAAATGCTTTCGACTCCGTCAGCCACTGCAAAACTTTGGAACACATTTTCAAGTTCGGATTTTCCGGTCAGTTCGTAGAATGGTACAAATCTAATTTGAGTAGTCGCATCCAATATATTGAACCGCAAGGCTCTCACGTTGGCCCCTGGATTTTCACAATCTTCATTAAAGGTATTACTGAAGTGATATCAAAATCTACTAAGTCATAGAGTCGGTCGACGACGCCAATAATCTACAGGAAGATATTGACAATCTAGCGTTATGTTGCGAGCTTAATTCTCTGAGTCTCAACAAATCTCTATCATTTCATTAGTAGTTGAAAGTAAAGAGCTAGGGGTTAGTTTCGTTGAAAACATGAGCTGTACTTAGCACATTGAGCTGTGCATAGCTAGAGCGAACTCCATGCTCGGTTTTGTCAAACGTTGGACGAGTGACAATTTTGATTTGGACACAATTAATTTTCTGTATTGTGCTTACGTTCGATCCCAACTGGATTATGCTGTAAATGTGTCGTATCCGTTTTACGAAGGTCATATTCAAACTATTAAGAAGATTCAAAAGAAGTTTGTACGCTACTTGAACTGGAAAGACGGATGGGTTTATGATCATGATCTACCATACCACGTAAACATACAGCGGCAACCACCATATTGAACCGGGTGTAAAACATAACTTGAGAACGCTAGAAAATAGACGAGAAATCTAAAAAGGACATTTATTGGTAATCTCCTTCTAGGCCTAATCGACGCACCGGATGTGCTTAAAATCAATTAAAACAAACGTTCCTGGAAGACAACTAGGAGATCATGACTTCCTCCACTTAGGCAGACACAGAACTATGGCGATAATGAACCAGTGACGTTGATGTGTAAGAGTTTCAATAAAATTAACTATTTATTTGATTTTTGTTTAACTAAAGATAATTTTAAAAGGAGATTAAGGCAATTATTTATTATTATTATTATTTTTTATTATACTATTTTTACATTAATATTTTTCAAATCAATTTTGTAGACTTATTTCAATACGTGTTTCTGTACGTGTGTATGTCACTGAACTCCTCCCAAACGGCTGGACCAATTTTGATTAAATGTTTTGTGTGTGTTTGAGTGCGTCCCTGGATGGTTTAGATTCACAATTGGATCCGATAGCTGGTGCTGCGATCGGGTTCTAAAAATTAAATTTTTATTTTTTGAACAATTTTATTTTAAGATATTTTGCATATCAGAACATATAACCCCAAAATTTAACCCCGCCTCCCCCACCATCTCCCAATATTTTATAAAATGAAAAAATCATAAGTACATGAATAATTAATTGGCCGATATAACATTCTGAGAAGATCACGAATAATTGACCGTCTGAGAATAATTCATAGTTATGTTTGTGTACCATAACATGTCGCTGATGTCGAATTATGTGGTATTTAACGTACGCATCCAAGTTACTTGCGTCGTAGTTTGGCGTTGTTTTGACATTTCAATTTTTGTCCGCTGTGTTTCGACAATCGATTTATAATATTTGCGTGCATATTGAGTGTATTATTCATCGATTAAACAAATAGAAATAACGTTTTAAATTATAAATGAAGTGTGCTTAAACACATACTTTGTGCAAACGTGTAAGGTACGGTGCTGAAGTGAATATCTTACATGACTGTCCATGAATTTCAATTATATTCATGTGCATTCAATGACATTTAATCTAACCTGCAACTTTTTATTTTCAGTTTTTATTTGTGTCGATGATTCTAATAAATTTAAGGAGTGTTAAGCGGTTCCTCGAAAATAAACAACATCCAAATTAGTTCAACAAATTATAACATCCATAAAATTCAAATATAAGCTACTTATGTTTTTGTGTGTTTATTAAAGAACAATGCCAAGTCTTCGTGGACAAGGATGAAATATTGGTCGACGTACACGGAATTCACAAAAAGTCCACATCCGTTGGTTAAATAGAATAGCAGACGATCGATTGACGGACAATGCAAATTTAAGAGCCCAGTGCCGATATGTTGTAACTATCACATTTTTCGTTTTATGTTTACAAATAAATATTTTTACTTCTAAAATACCGTTATTCTATCGAAACCGCATAGAAACGAAAAAACACACGTGCAAATGAAAGATAAGAGCAACGCAACAAACGCCTTCGAGTTAATGCACTGCGACAAAGACATGTCAACGGCATGTCAACGAGCCACCGATATACACAAAACATATGAACCACAGCGCCTGCAAGTACAGGGCGCATTGACAAGGGCATCACTTCTCCACCTTGCGTTCAAATATGAGTCAGACATCGACTATTCGTCACATTCATAAATTGTTATCGGCGCTATGGACAAAGAATGCCAACACTGAATCGGCCGGTTTTGGCTGCGAGTCTGGAAAAGTTGTACTGCCTCCATTGAATTCACCGCCAGAACCTATTGGTTGGAGCCACACCTCAATCAAAATTGTTTTTACGAATTGTAGTAAATTCATTTCTTGCTTCCAAATGACATCATTTGGAGCAACAAAACTCGTTCAGAATGAGGGTGGTCGCAATTTTGAATCAACGTTTAATTTTTCCGAATTTAGTTTTTGCGAAATCACTGCCAGTTCGTTCAACTATTCAATACCATTCCACACAGACTGCAAAACGACATCTACATGATCGCCATCAACGCAAACAAAGTACCATCTAGAGAGCACGCAGGCCGATACAATGCACCAACCGTTAATGAAGTTACAGTTGTTTTGGTTGGCGACACATACGAACGTAAAGATATACGGATCTAATGCAAAGATAACACGGTGCAGACAATTCAAGACAGTCATTGCTCCTACGACGTTTTGCAATATCCATTGATATTTTGGGAAGGAGGAGATGAAT
Organism: Nephrotoma guestfalica; assembly: GCA_963691935.1. Lineage (NCBI taxonomy): Eukaryota > Metazoa > Arthropoda > Insecta > Diptera > Tipulidae > Nephrotoma > Nephrotoma guestfalica. The sequence goes on from OY829915.1 coordinate 94,467,635, forward strand.
ATCATTTCAACAACAAACAAAAAAATCCAGCGACAGGTACAATCTATCGATCGATCAGACATTTACACACATACAACAATAACAATATCTTTTTTGTAATCACAATATTATACTTACCATCAACCTTCACGAAAAGTACCGCCTCTTTCGCCAAATGTGGCAATGACAAGCACCAAATATCGTCTGGCCATGACACGAGAATTGAACGGCACAGTATAGCGAGAAATTGCAGTCATTTTTTAATTTTGCTTTGGGCAATAGCAAATCACACAATGACCATGTCAAATGCCACTTAGTTTATCGAAAATTCGAATATCTAAAAACGTTTGCTGAACCCGTTAATAGCAGGCAAGCCAGCGTTCGGGCAGGACAATGTCTGTCGGGTCCAATAGTATTATGTAAAGTTAGTTGGAATGCTTCCTTTGAGTATCTTGTTTCGACTGACCATTAAGATGAGGAAAATGATTCGTTTGAATATTAATACCTAAATAGTTATATTTTTCTTCTGATTTATTCTTGGGAAATTCAATTCCGCAACAATATACCAAGAAACATTTCCGTCTCAAAAGTAAATGATATGCGTATTCATCCGTGTGTGGTATCTTTTCTCTCTCCTGGATCTATTGAATTTTCAACTGGAAGCGCCCGGGTTACATACTCGTATTATTAAATTATCATACACATCTTTCACTCTATTGTACAGGAGATCCGTTCAGAACAGCATAATTTAAAATTGCATTTTTCAAAACGGCATATTTTAAAACAGCATAAGGTACAAAACAACATTTTTCAAAACAGCATATTTCAAAACGGCGTAAGGTACGAAACGGCATAAGGTACAAAATTGCATTTTTCAAAACTGCATATTTCAAAACGGCATAAGGATTAAAACAGCATTTTTCAAAACGGCATTTTTCAAAACGATATATTTCAAAACGGCATTTTTCAGAATTGCATTTTTCAAAACTGCATGTTTCAAAACGGCATAGGTACAAAACGGCATTTTTCAAAACAGCATTTTTCAAAACGGCATTTTTCAAAACTGCATATTTCAAAACGGCATAGGTACAAAACGGCATTTTTCAAAACGGCATATTCCAAAATTGTATTTTTCAAAACTGCATACTTCAAAACGGCATAGGTACACAACAGCATTTTCAAAACTACATTTATCAAAACGACGTTTTTAAAACTACACAAGATAAAATGAAATATTTCAATCGATTATAAATCTAGAATTATATTTTCATTAATTTCTGGAATATGACCAACAGGTACGGTTATTTATTATCGGAACACGATGAAGTTTGACATGAATGAAATTTTTCAACGATTCTTGGATCAAATTCTAGGATAAAGCCAAATGAAAATCAACTTGTCTATTTCTTGGTCGATTAAGATCAAACTTCACATGTTCCTGTGATAGAGTTGAATTTACAAATGAAATTGATTATGGTAAATTTCTTCTACATGTTTTATATAAAAACTTTAGTAGGTACGTTATAAGAAAAATTTACCTTCATTGGAATTACAAATTATTTGAAGATTTAGTATGCATATAATATTCTCCTTCACCTAAATTTTTATATAGAGCTTCGAAGTTCTAGTTAGTTACTACAATTATTCCATATATTGGAATACATCTCATGCAAGTATTTTCTTAATTTATCGGGTTTATCGAAAAATTCAATTCTAAGATATTAGTTTCAAGATATGTAGCGTTTTTAACGTACGTTGCCACTACAATTTTTTTTGAGGTTTTTTCCTATGGTTTTTTCCTATGGTTCCTTGGTTCTGCCAAGATAGTACATTTTTAAGAAATCACAACAATTTTATGTTTATGGCACCTATATAACACGGTGTAAAGCATACGTTTACATCAGAATATCGTATATACTACATCGCACCTCAGGTATATATTTATACATATATAGCACCTGGCGAAGTGCAACAGAAATACCTCAGCAGAATATTTCAGCAGCAACGAACATTAATATTTACTGCATTTCAACGTTTTGTACCTATATCGTTTTGAAATATGCAATTTTGAAATATGCCGTTTTGAAAAATGCAATTTTGTGAAATGCAATATTGTGAAATGCCGTTTTGAAAAATGCAGTTTTGAAAAATTGCCGTTTTGAAAAATGTCGTTTTAAGGAATGCCGTTTAGAAAAATGCCGTTTTGTACCTATGTCGTTTTGAAATATGCAATTTTGAAAAATTCCGTTTTGAAAAATGCAATTTTGTGAAATGCCATTTTGAAAAATGCCGTTTAGAAAAATGCCGTTTTGAAAAATGCCGTTTTGTACCTTAGTAGTTTTGTACCTTATGCCGTTTTGAAATATGCTATTTTGAAAAATTCTATTTTGTACCTTATGCCGTTTTGTACCTTAAGCCGTTTTGAAAAATGCAGTTTTGAGAAATGCCGTTTTTTAAAATGCCGTTTTAAAATATGCAATTTCGACCGGGACCCATTCTACAGCCGTGTCTGTGTATGTTTATTTGCATATCAAAATATATGGACTTTGTATATGTATATGCAGGCTTAAAAATCTAAACACGAAAAAAACTCTTATTCGAATGCAATGAACATTTTTGTTTGTTAAGTTTTCATTGCCTTAATTTATTCATATTTATATTCAGATAAATAGTTTTTCATTTTTGATGTAGTTTTTATTCAGAATTTTATCATTTTCTGCTATGATGTCTTTAGTTTGACTATCATCGTATAATATATAGAGCAAAGTAATCTTCATACATACACACAAACTTTGCTCTATATAATACATGACGATCATTAAATTAAAGGCATCATAGCGGAAACTGGTAAAATTCTGAATTAAAACTACCTTAAAAATTAAATTTTTTTTATAAAAATTAAAGATAAATGAAGCAAGTTTAAGCTCTGGAGAATTATAAAGAACAAAGAAAAACTTAATATAGAAGAATTTTCATAGCATTTGCATACATTTTATAGGCCTGCATACCTACAAACAGTATATTTTTATTTAACTTCGACTTAGTCGTATATATACGCAGTGGTATGTAAAAAGCATGCAAATATAATTAATTTTTAGTTAAAAAGAGACTTCTCCGAATCAAACACCAGTATATCGATTTTGTCCCGTGAGTTGCTCATTTAAAATGACTGAAGCAAAAATATCAAATACGTATACACTGTATAATACATAAATATGTCTTTGTATTTGTATTTTTCTTTTGTTCGTATTTGTGTCATTTTTATGATGGACAGTACCAAAATAACGCGATTCGGGTGAATCGGTTTAATTGTTATGGTGCTTATTTCCTTTTCTCAACACATTACGTCTGCTCACGAGCTGTGGAGTGTCATTATTTAACATGCTAGTGTATTTTATATTTTATATTTTTTTATAATAAACTAATTTTATATGTTTATATGTTATATGTTTAAATTTTAAAAATAAAATATTAATTATAAAAAAAGAATCGAAAATACATAAATATTTAAAAAGTAAAGGCGGATTCAGTGTTGCGTTAGTTTGTTTTTTCATTCGTTTAAAGAATTTTTTCATATTGTTCCAAAATGACGAATTTTTCTTCATTTTTTCAAACAACACAAAAATATGGCGTTTTCAATGGTTAACCCTTTGAGTGCCAAGGAGCGCAATCGCGCTCCTCAATATAGGAATCAAAAATCGCATCAAGGGTTAATAGAATAAACAAAAACAATGACACGTGGTTTGCATGTGTATAGTAAAGCAAACCAATTATACGAGCATCACTAACTAACATAAACATAAATACTACTACTATATCTTTCCGGTTAAACTCATTTCGTTTCACACATTTTGGGACAAAATCGATATGCAGATTTCCTTTGAACTACTTTTCTCGTTCGAGCTGATAAAGTAAATATTTAGAATTATTCAGTCGACAATTAGGACATCCATACTTTTAATAAAAAATTAAAAAACCTAGAGAAAATGCATGGGAACTTTGTTTATAGTTTTGTTTATTGGTAAAGTTACCAACTGTAATTAAATGTTCCTCATTGTTACTTTTAATCATTATACATCCTTTTAAATTTCTATTAACAATTTAAATTCATCGTGTGATAAATACAATTGTTTTTGTTGGTTTAGGACAAACTTAGTACAAACTTCACATCGGTTAGAGAAATAATTATATAAAGGATCATAAACTAAGTCGCACTACTTTTGGTCATTTTTAACTTCACCTCACCTCTTCATTACGGATCGTCACAAAATTGAATAGATTGTTAAAAACAGTGAACAATGAATGCTGTTATCATTTAAAAACTTGAACCCTTTAAGTAATTTTTTTTAAATTTAATATTATCTATAAATATATAAATAAAATTGGTGTATCTTTCTGTAATTTTGAAACAAATGACGTTTTTTGTTTTCTGCACACGAATGATGATCGATCAGCGCACGAGCTAAGCTTAAACCACAATCCCCTTTATTTTTTCTTCTATTAAATAGGTAAATTCCCAAAAGTATGATTGTCACAACACTTTGACGTAACTAACCAATAAGTCCAAGGACACTTTTTCGTTCGTGATATAAAAAAATATTTTTCGAACCGTGCTTGGGCTCGGTCAAATTAAGACAATTCAAATCACTGAGTGTTCTTACAGAATATTTCCGAAACAAACCGAAAAATGTGTCTCATCCAAACTCATCGTCCAGAAAGTTGTAGTTTGTAGCATTATCCATACATTTTGGATGAGTATACTAGCAAAAATCGATTCAGTAATTTATTCAAACTCTCGCAAAATACTTAAAACGATTTTTTTTTATTGGTTCAGCTAAAATCTTTTGTTTAGTAATCGATTATAGGATGTACGAATCTAAAGCAAGTAAATCCAACGTTCTGCAGGCCCGATATCTAATAAAATAATTTTGCCTACGTTAAACGTCAAAAGTGACTCCAAAACTATAATCATTGGTGAATCCAAGTTATACAGTGCTGGGAAAAAAAAATTGGGCAAACATATTTTATTGCAAATTGGAGTTTTTTTTGCTAAAATTACAAAACTTTTGAAAGCAATTGGCTTATTGTTTCGTTTTAAATACATGTATGACGTAGTTTTTTGAAAAAAAAAAAATTTACCTGCAATTTAGGGGAAAAACCCCGAAAAATGCCAAAATATTTAAAATACGTTGATTGGCGTTAAAGTAATGGAATAAATTAAGCACCTATTTATTAAATTTTGTTTTGTTTTTTATTGATTTATAGAAGTTCTAGCTTTAATATTAATATTTTGTTGGACCGCCATTTGCTTTTATTACAGCGATACACCTCCGATTCATTGAATTTGATAAATTTTTCAAAGTCGTAGGAGGAATGGATTCCCAAATCGTCATCAACAAACTTTTTAAAGCTTGAATCGATTCTGGGCGCTTTCTTGCTACTGCTAGCTTCCTTAAAGACCAAATATTTTGAATTGGATTTAAGTCTGGACTAGACGGGGGCCAGCTCAACACATCGATACTTCTTTCTTCGAAGTACTTTATTATCTCTAAATGAAGAGATAAGAAAAAAACAAGTTTTTAACAAATGTTTTATGTTTATCTGAAAGGCAATTTTTCGATCTACAATTCAAAATTAAATACTCACAACTTTGGCGGTATGGCATCAAGCGTTGTCCTGTTGAAAAATAAATTCGCAAGTCTCGCCAAAAAGCATTAACACATAAGGCTCAAATTCGTTGTGTAGGACCTGCAGATAAACAGTTGCTGTAATGCTGGAACTAAGGAAGCACAATCGACCGGTTTCATTTCCAGAAAAGCATCCCCAGACCATAATTCCGTCATTTTTCGGTGGAAGTCTTAAAAGACATTCGTTGCTAAGCCTCTCGCCCGGTTTTCTTCTTACGAGAATTCTTCCATCTCCAACATGTAGCTTGAATTTTGATTCATCGGAGAAAATCACATCATTCCACATCTTTGGAGTTCAAGAAACATGCTCCTGGGCCCATAGCAAACATTCTTTTTCATTGGTAATGTGAACTCAGGCTTCTGGACTGGTTTAAGTGCACTCAAACCAGCTTTAACGAGTCTTTTCTCACTAAGCTGGCTGACATTTTTTTTCTCGTTGCTCGGTCAACATCCCGTCTTGTGTCCGATGAAGTTTTAAAACGGTTCCAACGACATTGTAACATTATGAAACGATCTTCCACTGGCGTTATCTTTCTGGGCCTTCCAGAGCTTTTCTTTCTTTGTGTACTGCCCATCTCTCGCATTTTTTTAATATTCCACGCAAAAAAACTTTTAGGAATGTTTAATCTTTCTACTATTTCACGCGTGGTTAAATTTTCTCGCGCCAAAATCAACATATTGCTTTTACACTGCTCACTAACTTTTCCCATTTTTTTAAACCAAAATTGCACTTTATTCTTTATTTGACTAGGATCACTTACAGAATAACTTAATCTTCCAAAATATGCACTATTAATACTCAACAAAAAATATTACAGGCAATAAAACATCTGCACCCTAATGACGGCCAAGAACGGTAGGCGTAAAATAAAATAATTGCTTGACCAATTTTTTTGCACATCAGTTGCAGGGTTGTACCGGTGTAATAAAAACAAAAGGCGGTCCAACAAAATATTAATATTAAAGATAGAACTTCTATAAATCAATAAAAAACAAAACAAAAATTAAAAAATAGATGCCTAATTTATTCCGTTACTTTAACTCCAATTAACTCCAATCAATCCAATATTTTGAATATTTTGGTATTTTTCGGGGTTTTTTCCCTAAATTGTAGGTAATTTTTTTTTTCAAAAAATTACGTCATACATGTATTTAAAATGAACCAATAAGCCAATTGCTTTCAAAAGTTTTGTAATTTTAACAAAAAAGACTGCAATTTGCAATAAAATATGTTTGTCCATTTTTTTTTCCCAGCACTGTATATTAGCCGCTTTTTCAATACATTCTAAATAAATGTCTAGATTAAATATTTAAGTTAAAATCAATTAATTTACAGGAAAGCGATTGAACGTCGTAAATGAAAGACGCGTTTTTCTCTTTCTTTGTATGGCAAAAAAATTAAAATTTAATTTAATGTGAGAAAAACATATTTTAATAAATAGGATAATAATAACGTGTTAATAATTTAGTCAAAAGTATAAAAATTAAAAATATATTGTGTGTTTGTAGTACGCAGCAATGGATGAAAATTGTGTGCACATTCTCATACAATTAAAAAAAACACATAAATTATTAAGTGAAACCAAACATTTTTTTTATTTGAAAGGTTACATTATGCCATTGTATAGAAAATAAAATGATTCAAATGATCACCACGACTTCTCCGTACGCACTGCATTCTGTCAGCCCAATTTATCATCACTTTTTCACAGAAATTTTCCATTGACTGTTACTCTTCGACCATTTTCTTCAAAAAAATATAGACCAACCACTCCACCAGCATGAATTGCACACCACACAGTGATTTTATCTGGATGTAATGGTGTCTGAACAGTTTCGTGTGGGTTTTCATCACTCCAAATTCTGCAATTCTGTTTGTATACAGAATCATTTAACCAAAAATAAGCTTCATCACTGAATAAAAAATTTCGATCATTTTCAAGTTGTTCAAGAGCAAAATTAGAAAATAAACAAAGTTTACGGTAGTCTAATGGCTTCAGTTCTTGAACCAGTTGAATTTTGTAAGGATGTAAACCCAAATATTTTCTTAAAATTCTCCATGTTGTTGTTTGAGAAAGATTTAATTGTTGAGAACGACGTGGAACCGATAAATTTGGATTTTCTCTTACACTTGCTGCTACCAAATCAATATTCTCTTGTGTGCGTGCATTTCTTTGTCGTACTGGTACTCTTGTATCGTGTAAAGAAAATTCATTTTCCAGTAAATAGCATTTTTTTTGTATAATCTTTGCAATCTTTTCTGGGGCCGAAGCACTCCCAACTCTTTCGCAGTTCGCTTATTTACGTCCTTACCTTACGCAGTTGCCTGCCAAATCGAGGACGTACGAATATAGGTCCGATTTTGTCACCATCTGCACATTGCATAGCTCCTTGCCAGCCTATACTGGCATGGAAGATGGGTCGACCCATGAGTTCTGCACTCCGACAGTGGGTCATAGTTGTGTTCCATAAGTAAATTGCATAACTGAACACAAATGACATAAGAAATGTCAAAAAGTAATACGCAATGTTGCCATTACAACCATTTTAAATTGTATCATTCCTATTGGAAAACCCTTTATAAAAATAATAATATGGTTTAACACGCGGTAATTTATAGCAAATTCGTTCAACTTTTTGAAAAAAAGTTACCCGACTTTTGTATAGTATTGGTAAACAGAAAGACAAAAAAATGTTTATTATAAATGCCAGGTTTATCATTTCAGTTTGTTAGAATCGGTATAATAAAAAATTATAAAGCAAAGTATTCAAATGTTCAATATAGTGTCTCCCATTTCTCAATCTTATTAATTTATTTACCACTCAATATCACTAAATTTTAATTAAAAACATAAGAAATAATATAATTTCGCACATCAGCACAACATTTTAGTACGCAAGATATTTTGAAAATACGTCGCACAAAATTACAAATTATCCTTACACCAAATTCGTTCGAACTGTCACATCAAAAAGATTTGATCGGATTCAGCTGTCAGATCAACAATTTTGACATTACAAATTTTTTCACACAAAAATCTTGATCTAACAAATTGCCTAGATCAATTTTAAAAAATCTCGATATTTTGTCAGATTTTTACGCATACATATATACAAAAGTAAACGTCAAAACATAAACATCAAAACAAAGACCCCGCGCCATTTGTACAATTCAGTTTTAAATTTATTTTTCTTTTAATAAATTTATTAAAATTGTAAAGATAATTTGTAATTTTGTGCGACGTATTTTCAAAATATTTTGTGTGTTTTTGCTTTTAATGGATTTATTAAACTTTTAAGGATAATTTGTAATTTTGTCTGTGCGACTTATTTTCGAAATATCTTGTGTACTAAAATGTTGTGTTTATGTGCGAAATTATATAATTCCGTATGCTTTTAATTGAAAATTATTAAAATTGAGCTATAAAACTGAGAAATGGGAGACACTATATTGAACATTTTAATTCCTTGCTTTATAATTTTTTATTACACCGATGCTAACAAGCTGAAATGATAAATCCGCCATTTATAATAAACAATTTTTTGTCTTTCTTTTCACAAATATTACTACAAAAGTCGATCAAATTTCTTTCATATTCGTTTACATAAAATCCGGTCAAACTGTTGTTGTAAAAGTAAACGAATTTGGTGTTACAATTTTAATAAATCTATTAAAAGCGAAAATAAATTGTACAAATGGCGCGATGTCTTTGTTTTGATATTTATGCTTTGACGTTTACTTTTGTATATATGCATGCATAGTTTATTTATAAAATCTGACAAAAAATCGCGATTTTTAAAGTTACACTGGGTAACTTTGCCGGGTAAGTTTTTTTTTTGAACGAACATGTTATGTAAAAATGTTACCCTGACAGCTCATCTAGTGTAAATTTTTTTACCCTGACAGCTGAATCCAAGTAAATTATTGTTGCCTGACATTTCGAACAAATATGACATTAGTTAAAAGTCAAATGGTAGAAAAGAAAAAATATAAAAGAATGCGGTTTGTGTTTTACTTGTTTTAGCGTCATGATGATCAAAATAAAAATGATCATTGAGATTACGATGTGTATGCGCCCGTGTGTGTGTGTGTGTGTTTAAAATTGTGCTACTGTGTGAATTGTATTTCCAAATATTTCTTGTTTTTTGTTGTTTTTGTTATAGGAAAAATATGAATGAGTAAAATGAAGAAATGGTTTATTATAGTTATATAAAATTTACAGTTCATTTTTGGCATGTATTATTTAATTTAATTTTATTGATCGAGTGTGTAGTGAGAAAACAGAAAACAGAAAATGGAAATGAAACAAATTGTGTTGTGACACATGGTATGTATTGCGTATGTATATATGTATGTGTATATATATATATATATATATATATATATATATATATATATATATATATATATATATATATATATATTATATATATATATATATATATATATATATATATATATATATATATATATATATATATATATATATATATGTGTGTGTGTGTGTGTGTGTGTGTGTGTGTGTGTGTGTGTGTGTGTGTGTGTGTGTGTGTGTGTGTGTGTGTGTGTGTGTGTGTGTGTGTGTGTGTGTGTGTGTGTGTGTGTGTGTGTGTGTGTGTGTGTGTGTGTGTGTGTCTTTATGTGTATATATGCATGTATATATATGCATATGTGTGTCACACGCTCCAGTCAAAGTGACTCTAAGTCAAAAACATGATTTTTTAAGAAATCACTTTTTCTCTGACAAATTTAGTAGAAGCTTAAAATTTAATTTTCAAACCCGATTAACTTCCACAGGGAGGTCAAAAATCTAACTTGTTGAAATGCAATAATTCAAAAAGACACCAAGTAGCACTTAGAGTCATTTTGAATCGACAGTGCGATTTATAGAGTTTTGTCGAAAGTCCTGACTTAAAACAATAAAGTTGTCGGCAAATATAATTCAATTTATTTTTATTATTATTAAAAAAAAATTTTGAACATACCGGAAGGTGATTGTAACATTCTTGATGAGGGGGACTATTTAATTACTTACGCTTTGAGCATACACTCAATACAATAAAATATGTTAACGATCCAAAGACTTTTTGCTATGGAATGTTGCTGTTTGACGATCTTTCTGGTTGAATTCAGGTTATGTTTTAGTGAAGTTGTGTGAATGTTAGATATAAATCAACCCAGGTTTTAATTGGCTGAATTTAAATATAGTAGCTGAAAGACAATAAATATCGAATTTATTTTTTTTTTTACATTATCAACGGAATATTTAGGTCATCATTACGAGTCATTACGAACGTGAAGTCCTTCGGTTAGATGGTATTGGATGGGAAGATAGGACAAAATAAGGTTACAAGCAGTATATGCTGAGATGGCCCGTAGATGTGAATTAAATAACCTAACCAATCTATTATGACTGATGCCGAATACATATAATGAGTATCCTTTACCTCAACCACAACTAACCCAAATTAATAAACTAACAAAATCTAATCTAGAGTGTGAATTTAATTGAGAGTAACATTTTAATATGTTTAAGTAGTTATAAAATGACTTTGCTGCGGTTCATCCTAGTTGTTTCTGTAACTAACATCCTTTCCTAACTAACCTTATCTGTTAAGAATGCGGGCAGGACGTGGGCCTGCTTGATGCTGAAATATTATCCGCATTCAGATAGAATTTGTTATTTGATTGTTGATATTTCAGGATTATCGTAACGTACCTACACAGTTAGAAATTTTGCTGCAATTTATAATGCAACCCTTGCATCGAGTCTTATACAATGCAATCGTGTATCACCTTCTGATGCAAAGCATGCATTAAAAATAGTTACGACGCAGTTGCGTCTAAAACTACTGCAGCAGTGTTTCGAAAGAAAATTTCTATATAATCTGGGATTAATTATTGTTTAGCGAATTTATAATAATTCGCTAAGGCATTGTGTATACTTTTAATATAAGCTTAAAATATTTTTCATATATTTCCAGTGTAAAGACGTCAATTGATTTACGTCAATCGAATTTTGGAAGTAAAAAACGTGGAATTTGTGAAATTCGCCTTATGCTTTTGATACAAAATAATAAAGTTTTATTAGTATTTGGGAATTGCTAATGTGGTGTGCTTTACAGTTTAAAGCACTGGGCTATACAATTTTAATGTCGCTTACGACAAAAAATGATGCTTCCAAATAGATATTTTAATTTATATTAATTTATTTTTTTATGCAATGTGCTGTAAACTTTTAATATAACATGTATCAATTTTAACAAAATATTCCGTTAAAGTTTAATGTAAACTATACAATAAAAATTAATACAGTTAGCATTAATATCTGATATAATGCAACTTGTGCATTAGTTTGCAATGCAAGCTAGCGCAGGACGTAAATGTAATGCTATTTGCATTACATAGGTCATATTTTTTCAACTGTGTAGGATCGCCGTTATGGTTGGCCTGTACGCCTCTATTATATCACATCAAGTTCAAATTAATTAATTTTTAGATCATTAAACTTGAGCGGTAATCCTTTAATTGATGCAGTTTCAAAGTTAAATTCCGGTAAAGGACTTTGTTCGTTTTTTTGAATGTCCAGTATACCAAAAATGTGTTTTAGATGATTTGTGCTTGTTTTGAGCTTGGTTTGTAGTATTTTGGAGGAGTTTAATAAATATTTTATTTTATTTTTTATTATTAATTTTGTTAACATTGATTTCCGTTTGGTTAGGTGCACCTTTGGAGGTGGATAATTGTTAGTAAGAAAGAATCAATACGATAAGCTTTAGCTAGAAGAGCTAATATGCCGTATAGCCATTCCTTCACTCTTCTCCTCGTTTTGCCATACGAGGTTAACTAACCGATACTGTTTGATCGTTGCCTTTTATATTAGTAGGATGGTTTACTTACCTGATTTTGATCAAGTGTTTTGTGGATAAAATTGTAAAATATTTTAATTTTATTGAAGAGATTTTTATTTTTTGTAACTTTACTATGTTTCCTGTTATAATTGAATTAGACGTATTATTTTAACTGTAGACTGTTTGGTTGATCGCCGTCGAGGTTTGTCAAGAGGATCGACGAAACCTCTAAGGCTTTACACTGATTCGTACGGTGTGCGTACTAAAACTGAACTCCTTTATAAATTGAACTCTTTTTACTTTACAAATTTAACTGTGTTATTGTTTGTCTTATATTTTTAATACGAATACATTTTAGATCTGATTTACTAAATTTTTAGTTAAAATTCTACCAACATCTTTATTTTTTGAAAATTCAACAATTTTCGCACGAGAGTTGTTAATTTTTAATAAAGTACACCAAATTTTCCATCATCAAAAAATTTGTTGATTGCAGTTTATTCCATGCAATGTCTTATTATTTTAAGAATATTAATTTCGGATTACTCCTTCATCAGTTCTTTTTTAACTATTTTTAATTCTAAAAGTTTTCCTGTTTTTATATGTTTTTTAACTTTTAGAATTAAAAATAGTTAAAAAAGAACTGATGAAGGAGTAATCCGAAATTAATATTCTTAAAATAATAAATCATTGTTACTAATAAAAAGTTATAAGGTAATTTTTAATAAAAATAAAAAATAAAATAACTACGGTTTTTTATTATAAACATTTATAAGTGACAAAATACACAAAAAAATAAAATATGAATAACCATATCAACTCATACATCCAATGTCGATGATTGTTATATTTGGGATACAACAACAATGTATAATGTAGTGACTCGTGTACAATACTCATACTATGTTTTGTTGTTGCTTTCAGATACATATTTTTTATTTCGTAACAACAATGTATAACTTACTTTGTTTTGTTGTTGTTTTTGTATGTCTTTATTTTACAACAACGAAATATAAATTATATTTTATATGTTTATGTTCTATATATCGCGGCGATCGCGATCTTGTATATCATATATGTTGTTTGTGATTACAACGCATTTTTGTTCTAATTAAAATAAATTAATTTTTGTTTATTTGATCGGAATGTCGTGGGCATACATTTCCGTGGCTTTGCACGGAATTTGTGCGTTTAAGGAAAAATAGGAATGGTGGAGTTGTGAGTATCACAACAAATGCTTTATCACCAAAAAAAATCGTAGTACTTCAAAACGCATCTCCATAAACTGATATTTGGATTGTTTTAAAATCTAATTAGCAACTTCATTCAATTATCTTGGTATCCGATTTAGAAGTTAGTCGTATTTGAAAAATGAACTATAGATGGACTCTGCCTCCAGAATTATATAAAGTGGTATTAATCTGAATCGTGCAAAACAAACTATTGAGGTGTGTATTTTTGTACTATTATTGTAGCTAGTGGTTTTGATTACCAAAGAGTAGACTACTGTTTTTTGTAGCTTTAATGGATAAAAGTTGAAAGTAGAAGAAGGTTATCATGTAACCATAGCCATCTTACTAACACCCTATTAATTAAGGTAGGTGGCAGGTTGATTTTAAAAATGAAATTTACAGAACAAAACATATTTACTCGCAATTCGTTTTTTAGTTTCTTTTTTTCAGTATTTTCGAGTTTTGGCTTCTTCGGGTCGTTCTCTCAATACAAGAGAGAATTATACAGAAAATTACAAAATAAAAATATAATTTGTTTTAAAAAAATTTAGTATTAAAAATTTAGCATCAGAATACTGGTGAAGCCGAATGATGTGAGCTTCCTAATTCTTATTTGCACATGCATGTACATTTTTATTTTAGAGTTTGCCATTTATGTTTCATTTTATTTAACATTAATTAAATTAAGCTATACCAGAAATTGATTATTTTCAGATAATAAAAAAGTAATAAAGTTGTAAAATTCACTTTGAATTTTGAAAAAATCATAAAATAAATAATTTTACTTTAATTTTCCATTTTATTTGACTCATTTCCTAATTTTCACGAATTAATATTAGAATTTTGTTTTAGTTGCTTGATTTCAAATCCTGCCTCCGGTGTGTCATTTAGGTAGGGACATAAATTGACGTCATATGCAAAAATATGAGAGTATAGTGTGAGGCTTTGATGAGAGGGCTTTGATGTAACCAACTGTTTTCAATTTTAATTAACGATCGTGTTCCATTAACTGATTTGGAGCGTCAACTCAATGGCTTATTGCATTTGGCTGATTTCGTTTGTGTGAAGATTGAGTTAAAATAAATTCATAAATGTTTGTACGTACGTTCATAAAATTTTCAACCACATTATTGTCAACCCACGCACAATAATATAACGAACTAACATTGCTTGTGAAATTTTTATTTCTTCAAAATTCTACTAACTGTATCAAACATATACTCCTGCTGTTATGTACAAAAGCTTTACAAAAATGTTAATAATTTATTTAGTACATTTATTTTTATAAATATTATTGTAAGCAATTATATTTATATTGCACTAGTACTAAAAATGTCAATGCTTCTTAGCAGCAACGTTTATGGTGTTCTTGTATTCACACGTACGTCTCATCGATTTTCATCATTATTATATCAGCAAAATTTATATAGCTTTAAAATGAATAATTTATAGATACACCAATGCGACACACGAAATACTTCATAGATAAGTTAATATGATATACTCGTATAATAATTTTGTGTACACAGTACATACTCATTCGAACAATATCATACCATATCATTCCATGATAAGAAACGTAATTCCTATCAAAATCCTTTTAAAATGTATTAATTTGTGTTGATTTTAATTTGAAAAGGTTATTTCAAATATAAAATATTGGCGTATGGATAATCAATTAATAATATTTGTTGATTTGAAAAAGGCGATCCGAGAATTTAGTTGGACAAATGTTTAATCGACTACAAATGTTTTAAAATATAACAGCTCAAATTTCATTACCATTCACCTTGAGATTAATTACAAAATGGAAAATATTTATAATACCTCTTTTGACATAATTAATTTTAATATTTATTTAATTAGATAATTAAAATTATATTTTCTCTGTTACATGTATCTAACATCGACGACAATCATTTTTCATGTTGAGAATGTATGTGCGTTTGCCTTATGTTCTGGGTTGAACACAGAGTACATAAAGTTTTTAATTAATCATTTAAAATGTTTTGTATATTATATTTTTAATTAGGATTTTATTTATAAAATAATTGTTCAATGAAAATTAATTTATTGATTTTTGGCGTTCTCCTGTATTTAATGGATGTTAATTTTCAAAATACTTCGCACACATTATCATATTCAACTATTAGGGTGGCATTTTGAACTACTTTTCATACTACTAGCCAGAATATAAATAGATTGTGTAATTAAAATAATATATAAGACATTAAGAGTATTGTCATTTTTGATTTAAGGTGGTATTGATGTCTAAGGTGATTTTGTAAATAATTTTTCCCTACAATCCACATTGTCGAATTAATTAAAAAACTTTTGAGATCTATTTTTAATTATTTATGTTCTCTTATTACTTATCAGCGCGGAGACCTGATTTTTCAATGATCCTTCGAGCCGAATCACAAGCTATAGTTGGCATCCACCCGTGGTAAGCAAACTAAGCTTGTGGCACAACGCTGCTGGCATACAAAAACCGTTCAATCTGCATGTCTATTTGAATATCAAATATCAACGACAACCAACAACAATTAGAGCTCTCTCATCAAAGAACAAATAACTGGTTCAAACAGCAACAACGATTTTAACAACAAAGGCAATTCAAGAACAATTACAGTTATTCCTTGAGAATGACAACATTCCAGAAGAAAGAAACCCCACCAAGGAGGAAATAAAATTGAAGAATTCTTTCAGGAAAATATGAGGTGCAGTCCAGATGGAAGATACACGTTGGGGATTCCTTTTAAAACGAACCATAACAATTTAGAAGAATTAGACAAAATTGCTGTAGCGGTAGCCATAAAAGAAATTAAAAGGCGTACAACGATTACGTTGATGACGACAACAAATTCGGAGAATTTGAACCAATGTAATAACCAATATTATAAAGATAGGCAAATGGTGTGGGAAGCCAAGAGCCAAACAAAAACGATGCTGAAAATGAGGACGCATCATTCACCAAGCCTACTCACAGCTCATCATCCGAGACTTCTAGTGCCGATTAACGCTGAACTTTAGCAGAAGAAGCAAACTGAAACAAACAATGCAAAAAGAAACTATTTGAAATTCGTCCACCATGAGTATAACTCCCACATTTTCATAAATACTATACGAAATAGGTTGATTTTGCAGACGCATTTAAACAGTTAGTTCATAACAACAGGCAGCTTACTATCACGCACAAAATGAACTACCTTAAATGCCGCGTTCAAGGGCCTGCTGGAAAATTAGTGAGCCAATGTGAACGTACCGAAAATAACTACGATGCAGCTTTGAAGATATTAGAGAATCGGTTCAATAATAAAATATTACTCGTATATTGACTACTGAACACTTTATTGCATCAGCAAACTAGCAACACGGAATACCGTCATCTGAATCGACACATGGAGTCCATTCATTTTCTTCGCTTAATTAAAAAAACTTGCACAACGAATTATGACGTTTGCATGAAAATTTTCTAGAAAACCCAAGAAAATTTCAAGAGAAAAACCAATTTTTAAAATTTCTAGAAGCGCGTTTTCAATTTTTAGAATAAATCGGTAGCAATAGATAAATAACAACTCTATAACCCAGATATCAAGCACCACCAATAAAACACGCTTCCGTGCCTGCAACACAACCAACCAATTTACATTTGTGTATGTTGCCAGCAAAACCATATAACCGAAGCACGCCAACGTTTTAAAAACAAGAGTAGTTCCGAAAGAAATGAAATGGTCATGTTGCACAATTTTTGTAGAAATTGTCTCAAAAAAGCCACATTAAACGCTCAAAGAGCCTAATTAAAAGCCACTTAAAGGACCAGTACATCAAGAACAAGCATGTACTGCTTTTCTCTGCTTCTTCGTTACAACAATTGAACATATTTATATTTGATAACAATACCAAACAATATCTTGGTGAACCGACAACAAAACATCAGTTTGACTTTGATGGGAAACTGGTGCAACTGTGTGAAGACACTAACACATTTATTACCCCAAACAGATATATTTTTTGCTCATCGAGTACGGAAATTATGTTAGACACCAGACATACAACTCGTTAAACAATATCTATCTTAAGGAAAACATAACATGCGGTAATATAAACAAGCATAAACTGGGCAGTGATCTTGTTTTATGTGCTACAAAAGAAGGACTTGCTGATAAAGGTAACACCTCGTTGCGAGCACGAAAACATTGATTTAAATCAAATCAAATTAAACTACAAAACGATTGCATCGTATCTAATAAATAGAAATCGAACCTACGATACAGTTTTTATGGATGAGTTTATGGTGGTACATGCAGGATATATAGATTTCGTGGTTATCCTTACATTTATAAAATATATCTTGTGGGTGATAAAAACCAAATACCATATTTTGACAGATTACATCATGTCAACATATATTTTTCCGATGCAAGCGCGTTCGTAACAAAGACGGAATACTTCAATGTGACGTATAGAGACCCAGCTGATGTTATTTCTGCTCTAACGGAATGCTACCCTAACATCAGTAGTACGAATATCGTGCAAATTTCAACCATATTTAGAAACCTGCCGTCAAGATTGTCGTCCATACCTATGTTGGATAATGCATTCTATCTAACTTTTACCAAAGTTGATAAACAATTAATCTCCCAGCTTAAGATATCAGAATCTAGTAAAGTCGTGACGATCCACAAAGCACAAAGATTAACCTCACTAAATGTGATATGTATTAGAATCACTTCTCAACCACTTGAGCTGTTCGATAGTGTGGCATGCGGTCCATAGTTGCAATTTCAAGACACACACAATCATTTAGATATTTTTCACCACTGCCTAATGATAGACTCAATCACTTTTAATGAGAGCTCGAACCTATACTACTAGTCAAAAGGTAAATCAACCCTTAAAATTCAAGAAAAGTTTGGTTTATGAGAAATGTGCAATTTACTATCAAAACGTCAACAAAATGGTATCAAAAACATCTAAATTTTATAATCTCGTTTTAAAATCAAACTACCTTATTTATGTAACTTATGAAACTTCATTAAAACCCGGCATAATGAGCCATGAATTTATTGGCCATGATTACGTTGCTTACAGATGCGATCGGTCTCTCGAAACTAGCTCAAAGAAATCGAATGGTGGCATACTGATAGCAGTATAGCATTCTAAACTCTGGAATACTCTAGTAACTTTAGCCCCATCGAGACCAATCTATTCGATTACGCAGCATATATGCCACCTCAATCAAATAGTGATCATTACGCAACTTGCATCGATGCGATTGATGAAGTTATTAATACAACAAACTCGTCAGATTTAGTTTTTGTGCTTGGTAATTTTAATCTTCCAAATATAATCTGGAATCTGGACCCGGAACTAAATTGTATTTTACCATGCAATGTAACAACAGATGCGAAATCTTTAGTTGTGGACACCATGTGCGGTTATAATTTGAAACAAATAAACACAATTGCTAATAATCATGATAGATTATTGGATCTTATCTTCAGCAACGACATTGACACTTACATAATTTCCAAATCCGTGTTACATTTTGTCGTAAATGATATCAATCACAAACCTTTAGATATTATATTTCATAAATTCAAGGAGAAGTAAATCCAAAACAATTTTGAAAATACTTTAGGAATAATCGCGAAATTGAAGGATACCCTGCTAATATGATCTATAACAATACCAGCTCCTCAAACTCCAAAGATATAAAGATATAATAGCTGACATGTTCGCGACGTTTTTTTCAATGAGTCTATAAACGAAGCGTTACTAGTGGATTGTACGAACAAACAGCAATAACAACGTATCAATAACTCCTCTTGTTATTTTTAAGGATTACATTTTATCGTCTTTAAAGGGATTTGGAGACGGTTGTGGTCTTGACAATATACCCTCTTCTATTCTGAAGGAGTACGCTCACATTTTAGCAATTCCATTATGTTACCTATTCAATCACTCCTTAAGCACTGGCGTGTTTCCCGAAAAATGGCAAATTTCAAAAATTACACCAATTTTTAAATAGGGTAAACGAGATGACATTACATGCTACAGAGAAATATCAACTACAACATCAATTCCAAAATTGTTTGAATTAGTATTATACATGCAACAACTTTAAATCCATAATTGCACATCATATACTAATAAACCAGCACGGGTTGGCACGGTATGCCTGGCTGATCCACATCAACTAATCTGATTGAATTCACCGGTAAAATAATTAAAGAGATAGAAAAACATCATCAAGTTGATGTAGCGTACACGGATTTCAGTAAAGCATTTGATTCCATCTGCCATCCAGCCTGAAGTGCTTTTTCTTCAGAGTTTCTTCGCATTTGGATTTTCACTCGATTACATAAATTGGTTCAAGTCTTATCTATTAAACCGGCGACAATTTGTAATAATGGAAAATGAGAAATCAAACGTTATTAAAGTTATGTCTGGTGTTCCCCAAGGATCACATATCGGACCGTTGATATTTATTGTTTTCATAGATCGAATAACCGAGATAATCAAAAATTCAAACGTGCTCATATTTGCTGATGACGTGAAAATTTTTCGAACGGTTAATGGAATGCTAGATACGAAGAAGCTTCAAGAAGACATCGATAGATTATACAAAGTCAACAACGAATATACAAAGTCAACAACGAAGTATTACAAAAAGTCAATGAGATTATAAATTTAGGTGTTACATTTGTCGAAAATGCCAGTTTCAATAGGCATATTGAAAATTGTATTGCGAAATGAATGCGAATGCCATGTTTGGATTGTTAAAAGATAGACAGATGAATTTAAAGATATTCAAACCTTATGTTCACTCTATTTCGCTTACGTTCGATATGAACTGGAATACGCTGTACCGGTCTGGAATCCTTACTATATGCTGTGCACTTTAAAAGAATTGAAAGCATTCAAAAGAAGTTTCTGATTTTCTTGTCAAAGAAAAATGGCTGGGATTACGACCACAATTTACCATTCCATGAAAATGTGGCTCGGTTACCTCCGTACTGAACAAGATGCACGGATTAGAAAATATACACGCTTGAAAATACGCTATGCACGCTTGAAAATAGTCACATTGAAGGTCACAGTCATATCAAACCATGAGTTTTCATCACTAGAACACCATTCCACAAAAAGAAAATAACCCCATTAATAGTTTGTCTAAATCATTCAACATCGTCGACGACCTATTTGACTTTAATTTGTCAAGGGACAACTTCAAAAACATGCTGAAGAATTATTTTTTAAATAATGTTAAACCAAAATTTGATTTATATTATTTTTTGTTTTAAAGTTATTTATTTGAATTTTTATTTTTTAATATAATTTTTGTTTTAAATTAAATTATCTAAAATCATACATAAAATAACCGATAGGAAGTTGTATATAGCAGTAAACCCAATTGTTCTAACAGCAAAAGCGAACATCATACTTTGCTACACGTAATAAATCTAGACCAACAGAACAGTTATGTAAAGCAATATTCGACAAGGATTGTATTGTCTCGGAACTCTTAGCAAAAGCTCTAGTAAGAGTACAAAATATTTACGGTGGTTTCAGCATTAGTTTTAACTACTATTGCTAAACTGCTTCCTGATAAAAACATTTCGGGTTTAGACAGTGAGCTACAAAAAGTAAACCTAGCCGATCCTACCTTCGGATCTATTGATCTTTTAATTGGTGCTAACATTTATGAAGAAATATTGTTAGAAGGAATAAAGAAGGATCCGCAAGTGACAAGGAAGTGGCAATGTAAGACTCTAAAGCCAAGGCGGCAGCTAGATTGCTAAACGGAAAAACGATTCATATCAAGTATAGAACGAACACTCCAAAAATTTAAATCAGAAGTTCATGAACGAAAATATCCAGCTTAACCACATGGAACTGGTCAAAGATGATTCTATAGCAGATGCTTCTCGTGTTTACCATATGCCACATCATTTCGTAATAAAATAAGACAGCACAATAACAAAGTTGGGAGTAGCTTTTGATGCTTCCTGCAAAACAACAGACAAATCAATGAAGCTATGGAAGATCAAGATTTTCAACGAATCCTGTGGCGATCAGACTGAAATAAATTAATAGAAGTTATAGATCAAAAACTTCCACATATGGTGCGGCATCTGCAAATAATTTGGCAAGAAAAATGTGACAACAATCAGCTACAGATGAAGCTTCAAGAAATAAAAAATTCAATTGGTTCAGAGACTGTTCAAAAAGACGTCTAGGTGGATAACCTTTTATCTGGAGTCAACACAACCAATGAGGCAATAATTTCACAAAAGGAATTATTACACATCCTTTCTGGTGGAGGATTTAATCTCAGAAAATGGACCAGTAACGAAAATACAATTTTAGAAGAACTTCCAGAAAACTTGAAGGAAACGGAACTACATAAAGGATAGAGTTTAATGACACATTCAAAACGCTTGGACTCCTCTGCAACTCTGCAACAGGCATATTTAATTTTAAAGTTTTCTTACCAGATACAAATACAACAACATGCCAAAGAACAAGGTGATCAGAAACATCTAGGTTTTATTGTTCGCACCAGTGATCAGGCAAAAATCCTACTTCAGGATTTATGGGG
This sequence comes from Nephrotoma guestfalica, assembly GCA_963691935.1. Lineage (NCBI taxonomy): Eukaryota > Metazoa > Arthropoda > Insecta > Diptera > Tipulidae > Nephrotoma > Nephrotoma guestfalica. The sequence goes on from OY829915.1 coordinate 94,489,993, forward strand.
TTTTGGTGGGATGGGAGAATAATCTTCATTTAAATCTAGACACTAGAACTGCCCTAATGCCACAGTTAGAGAAGATTAGAATCCATCGTTGGATAAATTACACTAGCGGATTGAACTACGTGGTTTCCGTGACACCACCAATCAAGCATATGCTGCAGTGGTATATAGCAAGATAAACAATAAAATAACAAAACAATAAGATTAGAAAGTTGGGACTGAATATCGTTTTGCTTCTTTCAAAATTGGTCAAAATTGTTATATATATATGCTTTGGATATCTATAGCCACTTAACAACATTTTTCTGGGGTGATTCCACAGCAGTTCTAAGTTGGAAAAAATAAAAGCCGCAACATCAAAAAACCTTCATGACCGACGGTATAACAGAGTTACAATCCTTTCTAATGGTATCACGTGATGTCAAACAAGAACCCAGCGGACTGAGCTTCACAAGGATTATACCCTGTTCAATTATTACAACTTATGGTTTGGTGAGATAGACCAAAGTGAATGAAGGATCCAACCTACCCAACAGAAAAGATTGATGATCAAAAACAGTAAAACGCCGGTAGCAGGAACACAAGTCAGTAAGTGCATTTACGACAATAGTGGAAAAACCTGTAATTGAGTTCAATCATTCGCAGTATTGCATACTGACTATGGTTTGTATCAAATACAAAGACGAAAACTAAAACTACATCCCATTAAAACCCAGAGGAACTCAACACATCACTACAACTTGAAAAATTAAAATCAAATCGAAATTTGCCAAAGGGCAGTACAATCATAACATAAACCCCATTCGTGACGGAAATGAGTTGCTAAGTGTCGGAGGGAGACTAAGGGTTATATACTCTCGATTGCTCATCAGAGAAGTCAATTTAAAACACTACTTCAGGTAATATTATAACACATAATTAATCACACTATACATGAGTGTAAAATTTATTATTATGATATGTTACCGAAGGGACTAGCCCCACCATCCATGAACAGCGGGGTAGACTACGCCAGCCCAATTAGCATAAAATTGTAGAAATGTCGCTGTAATAATATAACAAAAGTCTGCATTGCTATTTTCATCTGCAAGGAGAGAATACACAGTCCACAAAGACCAGCCAAAAACTAAGAGAGCCGCCCCAAGGGCGGACCAAAAAATCATCTAGTGTTAGCGATTCTCTGCCTACTATGATTGACGCAAGTCCAAATCAAGGCTACTCACTTAACCGTTCAGGCAGCAGTCAGACTTAAGTAATTTTTTATAATATGATGGGAAAAGATGGAAGCCTTTAAGCAACAACAAGTTGAGCTGGCAACAGCCCTCAAAGGATTGTCTAATTTGAACTGTGATGTAATCTTGCAACAATTTTAATAGCAGTTCAACAACTTGATCGCAGACAATCAAATCCTAAAGGGTGGTTAAATTTTAAGGGCCGATGTTGATTTTGAATAATACACAAATTATTTAGGAAATTATTGTCAATTCTCTTTATTATGATAATATGGTATGGTTCAATTATGTATGAAAAAAATATCGGCCAAATGGCCGCCGTGACCTCGGTGGCACACCTCCACCCGATGGTCTAAATTTTCGATGACGCTTAGACATAATTGAGGTTCTATACCGTTAATGTGCCGAATTATGTCATCCTTTAGCTCTTAAATTGTTGCTGGCTTATAGACATACACCTTTCCTTTCAAATAACCCCAAAGAAAAAAGTCCAACGGTGTCAAATCACATAATCTTGGCGGCCAATTGACATCGCCACCGCACGTGAGATAACACGGCCATTGAATTTGTCGCGCAAAAGAGCCATTGTTTCGTTAGCTGTGTGGCAAGTGGCACCGTCCTGTTGAAACCACATATCGTCCACACCCATATCTTACAATTCGGGTCATAAAAAGTTCGTTATCATCTCACGATAGCGAACACCATTCGCAGTATCTGCCTGACCGGCCTCATTTTGGAAAAAATACGGCCCGATGATGCCGCCAGCCCATAAACCGCACCAAACAGTCACTCTTTGTGGGTGCATTGGTTTTTCGACAATCACTCTTGGATTATGATTCGCCCAAATGCGGCAATTCTGCTTATTGACGAATCCACTGAGGTGAAAATGTGCCTCATCACTGAAGATGATTTTCTTCGAAAATTGATCATCCACTGCCTGAATAACTTTAACGCGTTGCTCGATTGTGTATCTTTCCATGGTTCAAATTGAGTTAGTCTGAAATTGAGAAATGTCAAATTTATGCAGAAAAAACTTGACGTTTAGGTGTGGTTCACATTCAACGTCGGCCCTTAAAATTTAACCATCCTTTATTAACAAGGAGTAACGAACGGCAACCAGGAGAGTGAGGTTTGGGAGACGCAACAGACATTGCCGAGACATATGTAGAATTCTCATCCAGCGCCAATCCAGTTTGAGAATATTAACAACAACGAGAATCAGCTAATGGCATTAATGAGAAACCAGACGTCAATAATATACAATACAATCAAACTCGTAAAGCACAAATCCAACATCACAATGACATCATTGAACAATCTGCTTATGGAAGATTAGAAATGATAATTCGGCGAACATCGAACGCGAGGAAAGAGTACGCTTAATATTAACAACAAAGTAATAAGTTTAAATCAAATAAACATGATTAAATACGATTAGGTATTATAGATATTATACACGTATGCCGCCGCTTTTTCCAATCACTGAAACGCTTTTGGAACTTGATCTTTGATCTTTGAGATAAATTTTAACTCTCAGCGATGCGTGTTTAATTTCATCAATGATTTAAAAACGACGGCCATGTTCGGCGAATATGGAGGCTGGGCAACATTACAGTTTCGTTTTTGGCCAAAAATTGTCGAATAATCAATGAAGTGTGAGCAAAAGCACTATTGTTCTGCAAAAGCCCTGAGCTATTTCCCCACCAATCTGGGTGTTTTTTCATATTGCTTCCATAAATAATTAATTTTTTTTAAATATATTATACAAACGCAAACTGTATGAGTTCCACTGCTTCCTGGTTGCACACACTTTTTGAGTTGAAAAGAGAAAATCCAGAAAACCCAATTTTTTTCCTTGTCATCCTTATATTTCAACTCGTAGCCCGCATAGCTTTAACTTTTTCAATCGATAAACAAAATTTTCCCCTTTTGAATCCTTCCTGAATTTCTTATATAGTTAGTGATTTCGGCAGTGTAACAGCAGTTGTATTTTATCACAATTTGTATCCAACTGCCGAAATTTGGTTTATATTTGATCCATAAATTGACGTGCCTTATTATGATATACCACTCAGTAGCCAAAAGGGCTCGATTCGAGATACCAAAGATCTTGATGATGACGGTAGTGTGGTAACTAAATTTAAAATCTTTTTCTGTTCATGATATTGCCTGGATTAGAATTTATTAGGATATATATATGGGACATGCCAATGTCTGGTAATAAATATCTTATTAAGTTGTTCAAGAACGATAGCACTTTTTATTTGACACTCATTTTCACTCCTACTCTAATATTCTCGTTATTAAGTGTTAATGATGTCTTCGAAGTAACAGGTGATTTTATTTCATTTGATGAATCAGTAACCGATGACACCTCGGTTTCAATTTCCCGACGTTTAGAAGTCACCAGGTAATAGCAGTCGAACGCGGCAACGAATTTTAATATAATCAGAAATATTCCTTAAATGTTTCAAACATTTTAACTCAGAAAAAATTGTACAACAGCTTATAACATTTGTTGAACCCAATCATAATTACACTAATTAACAAAACTTCACAAATTAAACTAACTGAAATATTAACTGAAACACTAATGTATACCAAAAAATGTGAACAGAAGCCACTGGTTATGATGTTTTATGTTGTTTTACAGGCCTATTACTATTTTTAGAGGATCTCACAATAAAAAATTATTTCAGTAATACAAGTAAATTTCTAAAAAGGCATTCCAAAAATTATGTTCCGGTACAGAAAATTGGGTGAGACCTAACAAAATAAACTACTAATACCAAAATTTTATAATTATTTTACTAATTAGCTGAGGGGTCATCGATAAACTACGTCACGCTTTTGTGGGAAAGAAGAAGTATCGACTGTCGTGACGATGGAAGAGAGAGTAATTCATAAAATGTCACGTCACGTAATTATAAGCAGATATGTACTGCGATAGGATATTACGTAAAATAATTCGCAAATCTAATGTTAAGGACGTATTTAGTAAATATAACTTCGTGCGTTCGTGCACTCGTACATGCCTTTATACCCTGTTTACACCAGAGTTACTTTAATAATATTATACTTTTTTGCTAATAAAGGATAATACCCGGCCAGTTTACATCACAAGTGATGTAAACCCATACTATGATACTTTTTCACATTTTTTTGTTTACGTTTTTAAATTGTCATTTCGTGTGTGATTTTCATCATAGTTGGTTTTATTGTATTTTGTGAGATTATTTTTTGTTTTATATTGTGAAAAAAGTTTTAATTTTGGCGTACTGTTTTGCTCTTGGTAGTGGATAATTTAAGCTGGTTAACTGTGGTTGCTACTCAATTTACCCAATTTATGATAGAAAATGATCGTGAGCGACGTAAAGGAAAAATCTTGGCTCAAGAAATATTTACCAATACTCACAGATCGATGTACAAAATTGTCATCAGAAAATCGAGGGAAAGACAACGACGAACTGTATGGACAAAATATAGAAGCTCCTGTTGGTGAACCGTTGTTGTCTTAAAAACATTTGACGACCGCAATTGGTTAAAAAAATCGAGTCGATAAAAAGACATGTTCAGAAACCCATAAGTGTTGAGAAAAGAGTGGCGGTAGCGCTTTATAAGTTCGCATCATGTGCCGAATATCGAGTCTTTTTTTTATTATCCCTGCAAATTGTTCTGGGGCCAAGGCTCTTTGAACTCTTTCGCGGTTTGCATTTTCCATCCTTACTTTTACGCCAGTGTCAGCCAATTTGAGGACGTACGGTTATAGGTCCGATTTTTTTAACATCTGCACATTGCATAGCTCCATGCCAGCCTATACTAGCATGGCAGATGGATCGGCCCATGAATTTTGCACTCCGAAAGGGGGTCATAGATGTGTTCCATTTCAGCACAGATCGTAATCTGTTGACGAAAATTCCCTTGTGCATCCTGCTCCTATCGGGATTCGAACCCGGTGCCTCTCGATCCAACCGCCAAAGCTTTAACTACTGTGGCCTTTGGTGAATATCGAGTCATCGCAAATAACATGGGGTTTGTATCTACTTTACAAATTTATATTTTAACATAATTTTCATTATAACACATTTTTTTGTGTGTAGATAAGCAAATGTTCGATACATAAATACATTTGTCTGTTTTCCAACGCTATGTTAAAACATGTTTGCGAATATATTAAAATGCCGACCGAAGAAGAAGCTGAGATAATCGCTCAGAAATTTGATTCGGCAAATTCTACTAATAATCGATGGAACACATATACCAATTTTGACACCACAAGAAGGACATGGTGATTTTGTTAATAAGCAGGGTTGGACCTCTTATAACGTACAGATAGTGGCGGATGTTGATTATATGTAAGCCTAAAATCCTTGATAAAATTTTATAATACTAAATTTTATCATTTTAATTTAACAAAATACGGGACGTCAGCTGTAAATATCCTGGAGCATCGCATGACGCACCTGTATTTAAAAATTCGAGGTTAATAAATTAATAATTTGCTTCCGAAACTAAGCATGTACTTGTGATACTGTTTTAGAAATTGCCAAATCTTGGCGCATTATCTCAGATAATATATCAGTTCTCATTTTTTCAGAAAACCAAAGTAATCAACGGAGTGGACATTAACTATTTGGTTTTGGGTGATCCGGCCTATCCTCAACTCGAATGGCTTCTGAAAGGCTATACTTTCCCAGTAGATTAGATCCCCTCCAAGAGACATGTGGTGGTACTGTCTTGTAGTCTGGAGTTTTTAACAGATTAATAAAGTTAAAAATCAAATTAAATTGGGTATTTTATTTACAAATTTGTTTTATATTAAATTTGTTTACTTTTTCTGTGTTGTCATGAAAGTCTTTTTGGTAATTGTCAAATTTAATTGTCAAAATTTTTGAGCAAACTGAGTACGTTTAAGGTGCCTTCACTTCAATTTAATCCAGGTTTAGTTGAAAAATTTCCATCTTTTGAGCAAATAATCTTGGTTATACCAACATAGTAACAAAAAATAAACTGAAATGTATGAGCAATAATTGTGCTCATATATTTGTTGTTGTTGTTGTTTATTTATGACATTTTTCCATATTTCCTAAAATTGTTGTCTCCATTTCATTACAATATTTCTCGATCGTGTTAGTGAATAAATCTATGTATTTCCGTTAAACAATTGGGACATACCAATTGTAAGTAAACTGATATTTTCGACTAATACGATTATAGGAATGCCCAATGTTTGATACATTTTCGCATCTCTATTTGTAACCTGTAACGCTGTTTGTGGAGTACTGACTAGCCCAACGCCGATTATCGGAACATTTTCGGCTAAAGAAAAATATATATCACCAGTTCCAGGTGGTGTATCCACGACAAGTTCATCCGAAAATGTTCCCTTTAATAGCGGTCCTAGTGCAGACATAATTTACCAAACAACCGGTTTTTCAGAAATTAATAATTCCGTTGACATACATTTAACCCCATAATTTATTATCGGTATCATATTGTTAGAATTGTTCACTTAAGGTTCTTCATGGATATTCATCATTAATACCACGGAGGGGCCAAATATGTCACCATCCAGTAAAACGAACTTTTTACCTAAACCACCTAGTGTTACTGCTAAATTAACAGCAGTTGTTGGTTTACCAACATCGCCTTTGTCAGAGGCAACAACTACAATACTCGTATTATCAACGCCGTCTAATGGTTTTCGTTTTGGTAATCCACGGGCTATAAGTTCGCCTGCCATGTATCCATTTCCCCTGAATAATTTGTCTAAAATAAATTAAATTAAAAGAACATTTTATTTATTATATAGAATATTGAAATTTTCGCTATTATACCACAGAATTTTTCAAGTTTCTAGGTGGTGAGAACCAACAATTTTATTTTGCCACAACTGTTGGGCTACAAATTCTTATAAATTAATTAATATATAAAATTGAATATTGTATATGTAATCCACAGACATACGTTTATTCGATTAAATTAAAATAAAGCTCCAACTAATCGCAAACCAAGCAGAAATTGAAAGTAAACAACAATAACTACAAATCAACAGAAAACATATGACTCGCATGACAGTCGTAGACGAATTTTTGAGCAAATCTAATGTGTGACTATGTTCAAGTCGGTAAAAAAATAAACCAACTTTATAATCTCGTTCCGTGAAGACTGCATTAATTGGCAAACTAAAAGGTTGAGGTTGGTTCATTATTTTGTAAATGAAGAATATAAACCAGGTTGGAACAAAAGTTTTACTATATAAGGAAAAACTGCTTTTGTTTTTATTTAATAGAAAAATTATAATTTTCAATTAAACTCCTGTTATAATTTTCATTGTAAAAATCAAGTTATGAGTTTTTCAATTTTATTTTAATTATAAAGCAAGTTATGTGGTTTTATGTATTATAAGTTCATATTACATTCACAGTTTAAATACTTTAACAATTACAATTATAAATTTCAATTGTAAAGTTTTTTGTTAAGTTATGTGTGTTACTTATTATTTTCATTAATGTTAATTAAAATTTTGTAAATATGTGTAAATAAAATATTATACAAATTTAAATGTTTACATATATTAAAACTTTAATCTAAATAAATATTTAAATACCTGATATTTATTTCATCGTTAAATAAAGTACTCCCACAAGTCGATTACCTATGTACATAGAATTGATATACATAATATAAAATATATTATGTTATACGGTTCCAAGGATTATGATTAAATGAATCATAAATGTCGTTTTTGGAGAAATTATATTTGCCGATTTGTAAAATGTATGCCAATCTAATTATAAATCAAATGGATGTCATTTATCGGTAGTCAACATAGTTAATCACCCCAGATTAAGTTCAATTTAAGAAACAAGAAGAAAAAGGGAAAACTAAAGAAATATAATGCCTATATGAATTCTGCACGAATAAACTATCGAAAACTAACGAAAGAATTCAACATCGTTCAAAGCAAGAGAAACCCCCTTCATGATATCACCGATGCTGCAGACGATACTCCAAGCTTAGAACAGCCCATTATTCAGAATATGGCGGATTGCGTAACCACCACTAATACACAGAGTCAAGCCGTGAAAAATGCAATAAGGTATATTACAGATTCACTTCCACTTAGAAAACAAATTATAATTAATAGATAATAAATTTTACCGTTACATTTATTTTATTAAATCTATGCTGTTTTTTAATTCTCATTTATTTACTTATAAATTCTTGTTACAAGAAATTCATTAAACATAAATTTAAAAACATAAAAAAAATGTTTTAATTTAAAACATTTCATAAATATCCAAAGCTATTGTAAATTTTATAAATATCGAGGTACTCCTCAGAAAGTATTTCATCGATTCTCTTATTGCTTGTAACTCTTTTAAAACTCTGTCACAGAACCTGTCAGATCTGTCTTCTGCTTCTTGATTCATTCGTACGAAAAAATTTACCATACTATCTTGTTGATCACTAAATTCTTTTATTATATTGTCTCTTGAAGCAGTTTGTCGACGTCGTTTTAGAGGTGGAGAGCTATGTATGTCAGAAGACGTCGAAGACTCAGGATTAATAATGCATGCACCTATATTCGTCGAATCTTGAAAGATAAATCATATTAATTCACTGAAAAAGGTTAAAAGAATTGTTTACCATCGTCACTTAGAACTTCCAATATCATTTGTGGATTGGCGGGAATTAATGCCACATCTATGTCATGCTTCTGTGGCACTGTAAATTTTTGCGTCCACCCCATAACTCAGTCATTTTACTGTCGTAAATGGTCTCTATTTTCCTCCCGCGCCGCTCGTTTGTTTTTCACATTTATCGGCTGTGTAATTTCGGCGTAAAGCTTCGAACTTCAGCTTTATTTGGTCAGCACATATACTTAATTAATATATTTCTTATTGATCCTGTTATAAATTTTCTGTTAGAAATGTATACCCAAACAAAAAATTTGTTTACCTGTCACTTAAAAAAACTACAAAATTAAAATATTATAATATTAAAGTAGAGTTTACATCACTACTATAACACCAATACTTTTTTGATAGCTATTATACTTTAATAGCAAAATAGTACGTGATAAAGTATTAAAGTATTTTAGTTTGAGTTTACACCAACATACTTTTTTGCTTCATACTTTTATTCTACTGGTGTAAACGGGGTATATTTTTTTCTTCAATTCTTTTTTTAAAGTAAGGAGGCCTTAAGACGAAATTAATATAATTATAAATACAATTAAAAATAAATTGTGTGTAGTGCGCAGCAATGGATGAAAATTGTGTGTAGTGCGAACAAATGCATCACACTCATTTTTAAACGAGAATATGTTACTGTAGGATTCCAAAGGATTCATAAGATAAATGTTTTCATTACTTCAATTCATATTTTGTTCTATCTTCCATATAAATTTTAATTTTATTTATACAAATATGTTTTAGTAGCTGTTGTGCTTGTAATAAAAAATACGCATTTTTAATATGTCGCCATAGTAGTGGTGTGGTACGGTCTACGTGTGTGTGTGGAAGCAGAATCTACTTAAATATAAGTCCTGTCAAAATCTACTTAAACATAAGTCCTGCTCTAACTCTCATTGACAGATACCTATATAAAAATAACTATCGAAGATTGTGTTGGTTATACTAACAATACAATGTAAATTTTACTGTTTTGCTTCATTTTTTGTTTGTTTCTGCACCAACACATTTATACTTAGTTATTTAAAAAAAATTACTATAGACAAAATTACCTTTAGTTAGTTATTGTTTATTTCATATGTGTGGAGTTAGCAGGACTTATATTTAAGTAGATCTGGTCCTGCTAACTCCACACATATGCAGAAAACAATAACTAACTAAAGATATATTGGTTATTTTTTTTTCTATAGTAATTTTTTTTTAAATAACTAAGTATAAATGTGTTGGTGCAGAAACAAAAAAAAAATCAAATTTACATTGGATTGTTATTGTAACCAACACAATATTTGGTAGTTGTTTTTATATACTCATAGGTATCTGTCGATAAGAGTTAGAGCAGGACTTATATTTAAGTAGATTCTGGTGGAAATGTTCGAATACCGCTTAAATATAACAGGACCCTCTGCCACGTAGTATGGTAATCACATGCATCAAGGAGTATCGGTTGGAACTTGTTGCTCTTCAAGAAATTTCATGGTATAATAAATGTGGTAGAAGTGTCCTATGGACCTGATTGGACTAAACCACATTTTGGATTTTCAAGCGATGTTAATAAACACTGCCGACTCCTTTTCTATAACAATGCATAGAATAGGTGACATTGAGCTTGCAACGATTAGTATACTGAATTTATGGACGATTACGATCAGTTTGTATGTGGGTGTGTGTAATTAGTTATTTTGATTTTTTTTCTGTAAAAACATTTTGCACATGGGCAATGCACAAATAGGCATGCATAACAAATTAAATCACAAATTTAAGAACATTTTCCCATTAAATATGAAAATTCATTTTTGTACCATTTTTAAACAACATAACAAAAAAGGATTTTCATAAATTTGTATATGAACATGGGAAAATTGTTTTTAGATTTCTTAGTTCTTGAACGAAACGAACTGTGCGAGTAATTGTATTTTTGATATTGAGTTGGGGTATGTGTGTGTGTTACACAACTGTAAACAACTGATCGCTTTAACTGGTTTGGATGTGTATGTGTGTAGAATATTCATATTTTTCCAAATTGCATGGAAAATAAAATTTGGATTTTGGGGATTTTTATACAAATGATCGCTGTACAATAAAAATTAATCTTATTATAACAAAATATTAATTTCATTCATGTAAAATGTTGCTCGATTTATTAAGTATATGTATATACGAGTAAGACTACGAATACAACACGAAAACAACAAATCGATTGAAAAAATATTGTTTTACACTAAATACGTTTACGTTTACAACAACAATTTACCCGGATTTTATGTAAACGAATATGTTAGAAATTTGACCGACTATTGTAGTAGTGTGAAAAGAAAAACAAAAAATTGTTTATTATAAATGCCGGGTTTATTATTTCAGCTTGTTATCACCGGTATAATAAAAAATTATAAAGCAAAGAATTAAAATGTTCAATATAGGTCTCCCATTTCTCAATTTTATTAATTTATTTACCACTCAATATCAATAATTTTCAATTAAGAAATTATATAATTTCGCACATAAACACAACAATTTAGTACACAAGATATTTTGAAAATACGTCTCACAAAATTACAAATTATCCTTACAATTTTAATAAATTTATTAAAAGCAAAAATAAATTTAAAATTGAATTGTACAAATGGCGCGTTGTCTTTGTTTTGATATTTATGTTGTGACGTTTACTTTTGTATATATGTATGCGTACATTTTTTATAAAATCTGACAAAATGTCGCGATTTTTTAAAATTGACCTGGTCAATTTGTTCGGTCAAGATTTTTGTGTTAAAAGAATTTGTAATGTCAAAAATCTTGACCTGATAGCTGAATCCGGGCAAGTTTTTGTTGCCTGACAGTTCGAACGAATATGGTGTTAGAAAACTATCATCATACGCATATGAAAAGCGAACAAACATTGGTAATGAAATTAGTACATTTCGTAGAAAAATATAACTTTTATACACAAGAAATAATTTTATTATATACAATCGGCGTGTTCAGTCCGAACAAAATGATAAAAATTATCATGATATTTTTTGTGACCCCAACTTCACTCTGCATAATTTTATGTCAAAACCGAGTGAACAACCAATTTGAAATAAAATTGTAAATTAATTTTGTACGTCAAAATGCAAAAATAATTAATAAATAATTTCATTTCAATTTTAAAGACGACAGCCATTATTTATAACACTATTTACATGTTGTCTTGTGCATATATCATATGTATGATGTATATGTACCTTACAATTGGCGAATTAACACAATCGTCTCGAACAACTCGAAAATAAAACTCCAACCGCATAAAAAAACGTAGTAACTCTACGTTCTAACGAAATAAAATGATTATCTAGTGGTATTTTTCGGCAAGAAGACTCCAGTAATTAATACTGAATTAATTATAATTGTTCTTAATGAAAGCAAAAACTGTACACAACTATTTTTTATTCTATCTAAATACAAAACATTGCTTTAAAATCTTTCCTGATACTCGTAAATATGGACATAGTTTTCTAGTGTTTCTTGCTGTTCAGTTAAATATTAATTTACGTTGAATTGATAACAATTTAAAGTGTAAAGATCACATAAATGTTAGCAAAATCTTTACCTTTCGTCACAATAAAATTGTATGAACAAAATATGTAGGTATATATATAAAAACTTTGACAGTTAGAATCAAATAATTTATTGTGTTTTTTGCTAAATGAGTGCGTTTTATGGCAAAACGTAATAAAAAATATCATGATATTCTTTATCATTTTTGACCGACTGAACACTAGGAATAGTACATAGACCTGTCAAATACACCTACAATCCACAAATAAAAAAAAAATTACTGTTTTATTTGGTTGAATTGGTTATATAAGCTAAACGCAAAAAGGAGGATAACTATTTTACTATTACAAAATATACAACTAACATTCGAATGCACACAAATGTATTCTACATGTAGAATATATTTGTGTTGGTTTCGGCACGAGTCTATACAACTTTGTATTTAACTGTATGAAATTAAAAAAGGAAAATATGTTATATAAGTTCAAAAATATTACTTATGTACACTGATCTAAAATTGTAAATAATATTATTCATATGCAGTGAGATTTAATTAAGTTTACCCCTCTTGTATCATGCTCAATGCCCAAACCAAAAACATTAATAATTAATATCTAGATAGTAGATTGACAAGGAAACAAGAAACATATCGAAACAAAACACCATGGGTAGTATATTTTTTTGGTTTAACATTTATTTATCGAATACAATAAATTGAGGAACCATGCTGAAATTAAGGAATCCAAAATAATTTAAAATATGTAAACCTTGACGCTTGATTTGATGGTGATGTTAATAGCACTCGCAGCAGTTGCTACAACGACGCCATCTATAAATGATTTTGTACTGTTTAAGAAATTTCCAAACTCGAAAAAACCCTAGGGGCTCCATTCCAAACAATAATTTTAGCACGTGCTATTGGTGCAGCGAAAGCTTCTTGAGATTTTGGTTCAATATCAAGACCTAATGAGCCTGCTGGAATACCACCTTCGACGGTAGCAGCTAATGCTGGTGCATCTGCGGCAAATTTATTGCAAGATAATGACGAAATCAACCGACAACTGTAACTAAACAGTATTTTTCTTTGCATTATCTACGAGTTGTTGCACAATTTTTCAACCTTTAACCGTATCCAAAAGATTATCGATGAGCTGAATTTTGTCGGACCAACGCAATCGTGCAAAAATTTCGCATCACTGTCGAGTAAATGTTTTAATTCATGGGCTACTGGTTCCATAGTGCATTTAAGATTTTTACGGCCACCGGGCCGACCTAAATGAGAAATCACAACCTAAAATATACAAATCTAATTAAATATTGAATTATTTTTCGAAAACACCGTGGTAATATTATTGGACACGGACAATTGATTTTGCACCTTTATCGAACGCGTATTTAACGTTCCCAATGCAGCCACAATACGTTGATTAATTTGGATTTTTCTGTGCTTGATTGGTCTATTGAAATCAACTATATTGAAATAAAAATAATAAAACTTGTACTAATTTAACTTGTAACTAATTTAATACAAAACATGAATTTTGGCAGCGGTTTGCTTACCTCTTTGATTATTTTATTGTCACTAAATAAACTACACTGACATTCAATGTTTTCTCTATATGTTGGTTACTCTCCTTGCCTATGTTACGGTAAAAGTCCGAAATCGGTAAACGTCCGAAATTTTAATTTTTTAAATTCGTATACACGATTAAAAATCGGTTGTCCAGGGGTCAGATGATTACGAAATGTTTGTTGACTTCTCCCCCTACATCCCCGTAGAGTCATTTATTCCCCATCAAAGGGCGAACCGTCAATTAGTAGAACAATTAGTTCCCGCGAGCTCGAGAGTTCGTAAAGCCGTCAGTCCTTACTAATCCATTTCAATTTGGATGCCATAGACCATAAAAATTAATCCGTGGGGTGAAGGGTGAACCATTTCGAAAATATAGGACTCTCTTTTCATAGATTCCGAAGCAATAAAACAGTTTTTTCAAATTTTTATTCGGATATTTACCGATTTCGGGCTTTTACCGTAATAGATACACGCAAACTTTACTCTGTATGTTATACGGCGTTCAACAAACAAAAGACATCATACCGGAAAATTCTAAATGAAAATTACCTCAAAAATAAAAAAACAGTGTACTGAAATAAATGATAAATAAACAAAGTTCATGCTCAGGAGAATGAAAATGTAATTTTCTGCCGCAATTACGAGGTATAGATAAACAAAGTAAAAAAAAAAATGAAAATAAAATTTCCACAGCAATCCTATGAAAGTGCTTTTTCTTGTTTACGTTATTTGGGCCTGCATACATACAAAGTCCACATATTGAAAGACGGCCGTATCAGTGCCTTCTATAGTACTGGCCTTTGACAACATTCATTTTTTGCTGATTACGTCAATTTAAGTCGACAACGAGAGGTCAGCATAATTAAGTAAAAATAATACACCTTGCCTCCTTATAGCGACGGCAAAAAATTTCACAAAGTTAACAAAAATCTGAATTATTATATTATAAATAAATAAATGATGAACAATTTAAGTCTAATCGATTTTCTTAATTCACAAATTGAATTTTTCATATCCATATTCAAAAATATTTAGTGCGAATTTAAAGAAATTCGCCTATTTAGATAACGTGATACGAAGTTTTAGTGTATTCCACCACAAAAATTTAAATACAACCGTGAGAGAGGAAAGATTATTATATGATCATTTTGTTTATATTTTGAGTATCCTACATATCATATTTTCATTTGTATATTTTTGAATAAAAAATTAAAAGAAATAAGGATTGTAGTATAATATGTAATAATAAAGAGTTGATATCTAAATTTTAAATAAGCTTTTTGGTCGTGATTTGTTTAATTTTTCTAAGAAAAGATGACCTATAACCAAATACAACAAAATCACTGTGTACATAAAAAAAACAATGAACAATACGTTTGCGAGAGAAAAAAACAAAATTATAAAAAATGAGAGATTCATGAAACGATTACAATAAACCATTTTCCTTGTCTGTCAAATTCTGTGAGGAATGTTAAAATTTTAAGTGATTTACTGTTTATTTGATGTTTTCTTGTATATTTTACAAATAATTTATGTTAAAGTGAAATAACTAACTAATAAAATAACAAGTTTTTCCTACACACTATTACTATTATCACATGTGATATCACTATGTAATAATTCTCATTTTATTTTTTCATTTGTTTTATATTACAACAACACAAACAACTCATCCATATGATTCGTTCAAAATTGGGAGTATAGAGAATAGTAAAATTCTTGTGTAAAATAAATTTTGGAAAAAATAAACGTACTCCTCCTTTGACCGAATTAGAGAGAATGATTTTTTTAAAAGTAATTAGTCTTGTTTCTTATTTTGCTGCCATCTGGATAATATACGTTGAACCGTCGACTTAGCGTGTCGTCATCATTTGGTGTCATCATCATTTGGAGGCCAGTAGTTTAGAAGGCTTTGGCCGTATACACATACATAAGCTGGCCATTCGTCGAAATATTTTTTTTCTATGTTGGAATGCCTGTCAGTGACATCTGTGCCAAATGTCACATCAAGTTAATCATTAGTGTTTAGTATACGCTTGTCTTTCTGAAGTACAAAAAGTGCATTCGGCGATTTTTACAATGAGTGAAATTATTCAACAAAGAAGTTCCATTAAATTTTGTGTGCGGAATCAATTTTGTGGTGCCGAAACGTTCAGAATGTTACAACAGGCCTTCGGTGATAATTTTATGCCGCGAGCAAGTGTTTTTGATTGGTACAATTTGTTCAAAGAGGGTCGGGAACGTGTTGACGACGAACGACGTCTAGGACGGCCATCAACATCAACTGATGATCAACACGTTAATAAAATCAAGAAATTGGTGCTCGAGGATTAACAGTCAGAGACCTTACTAGCATCGTTGAAATATCGAAAGGATCAGTGAAAACCATTTTGAAAGACCATTTGGGCCTAAGAAAAGTGACAGCACGATTGGTTCCAAAATCACTCAATTTTTTAGAAAAACGGCGTCGCGTTGATTTCTGTGAAACAATGCTTTCCGACTACCAGGATGTCATGAAACGTATTATAACTGGCGATGAGTCTTGGATCGATGCTTACGATCCGGAAACAGACGATCAATCGGCTGAATATCGTGCCAAAGATGAGCCGAAGCCGAAAAAACCACGTCAAAGCAAGTCAAAAATCAAGGTGAAGTTGACAGTTTTCTTCGATTATCGAGGTGTGGTGCACTCCGAATTCCTTCCGACCGGCCAAACTGTCAACAAGGAATACTATTTGAGTGTTATGCGTCGTTTGCGCAAAGCTATTCGTAAAAAGAGGCCGGAATTATGGGTCGACAACTTGTTAGCCTCCATATACTATAGTTATCTGTGCAGCCAAAATGTTCAAAATTATGTGTACTAAAAACAAAATTTCTTAAACATCAGCTGTATAGGACAAATTTCCCGTAGTTTAATATTTTTTTTTGTATCAATATTGGATATGGTACTATAGTGTGGGTGATCTGTTGCTAGGGGTATATAAACGATGTTGATCGTTTTTGGACGGGGATTAGTAGTCAGAAAATGACAGTCAGTATTCCAGTGAATAACGAAGAAACGAACGATAACGAACGATTTAATATTCATTAAAGGGACAGTGAATACATATTTAAATGGTGCGAATAGTCAGCTGTTGAAAGACTATTCAAAAAAATTCAGAAATTGCTTGTGAGTTCAAGTCAAAGAAAAAATAAAATAAAACTTGAAAAATCTTGAAAATGTGTCGTGAAACAAACAAAATTTTGTTTGTCTAACCTATTTGGTTGGACCAAAACCTATTGTTAATAAAAAAATTAAATTATTGTGTATCACAAGTTAAACGAATTTACAAAACTGTATCTAAGGAATATGCTAAGGTTGTCATTTTATAATAAAGGGTGGTTAAATTTTAAGGGCCGATGTTGATTTTGAATAAAACACAAATTATTTAGGAAATTATTGTCAATTCTTTTTATTATGATAATATAATAAGGTTCAATTAGGTATGAAACAAAATATCGGCCAAATGGCCGCCGTGACCTAGACGGCACACCTCCACCCGATGGTCCAAATTTTCGATGACGCTTAGACATAATTGAGGTTCTATGCCGTTAATGTGCCGAATTATCTCATCCTTTAGTTCTTGAATTGTTGCTGGCTTATCGACGTACACCTTTTCTTTCCAATAACTCCAAAGAAAGAATTCCAACGGTGTCAAATCATATGATCTTGGCAGCCAATTGCCATCGTCACCACGTGAGATAATACGGCCATTGAATTTGTCGCGCAAAAGAGCCATTGTTTCGTTAGCTGTGTGGCAAGTGGCACCGTCCTGTTGAAACCACATATCGTCCACATCCATATCTTCCAATTCGGGCCATAAAAAGTTCGTTATCATCTCACGATAGCGAACACCATTCACAGTAACTGGCTGACCGGCCTCATTATGGAAAAAATACGGCCCGATGATGCCGAGAACCCATAAACCGCACCAAACAGTCACTCTTTGTAGGTGCATTGGTTTTTCGACAATCACTCTTGGATTACGATTCGCCCAAATGCGGCAATTCTGCTTATTGACGAATCCACTGAGGTGAAAATGTGCCTCATCACTGAAGATGATTTTCTTCGAAAATTGATCATCCACTGTTGCCATTTCTTGCCACTATTATCGATTGTGTATCTTTCCATGGTTCAAATTGAGTTAGTCTGAAATTGAGAAATGTCAAATTAAATGCAGAAAAAACTTGACGTTTAGGTGTGGTTCACATTCAACGTCGGCCCTTAAAATTTAACCACCCTTTATAACATAAATTTTAAATTATTCATTACGAATTGATGTTACTATTACAAATCATCGCATATAAAATATAAACATTTATTCTTCAATACTACGAGTACACAACAAAAATTCCATTCACGGTGTAAATGGTATTATTTGGATACAATCGTCAACATGATGGCTGCCAAGGTTGAATAGCACGCGGTGTGAGTTGAAAGATTTTTTTCTTGTAATAAATGTTTGTATATTTATGATTATGATGTATTTAATTTATTAATTGATGGTTTTTTCGTATATTAGACATTTTAAATTATATATTTCTAAATTTAGTTGTTAGTATGTATTATTTAGTATTTAGTTATTCTTGGCCATGCGCATGCTTAATTTTGTAAATTTATATTTTCTATTTTGTAATATACGTAGTTAGATACTTTGTACTAAATGAATGTTAACATTATTTTTGCTCGCTCTAAATTACCTATTGATCTTTTATTAACTTATTATTTATTTGATTATAATAAAACAATCACATTTTGTTACAAGTTAAAATGTCTATGTTTGCATTTCATTTAATTGTTTTTCTTGATTAATGGTAAATTTAACGTAAATATGGAATAGTGTTGTATTATATGAAAACTTAGGTGTACGTAAGTATTGAAGGGTGATGTAGTGAGTTGGTGCAAATTTACTTTTCATGTTCGGCGGTTTACGTAAGCATCCTATTATGCCTCAATATTATTAGAACCACCCCAGGCTGAGCAGCTGGTATCAACAAACCGCGTTGAGGTAAAAATAGGATGAAATAAAAATTTTCTATAACACTATCTATTTGGAGGCCTGTTGCGTTACAAACTCTTGGGTTTTGCACCACGATAATGCACCTTCTCATACTGCATTGGTTTTATGTGAATTTTTCGCCAAAAATTCCACCCATATCGTTCCGCAACCACCGTATTCGCCTGATTTAGCTCCGTGTGACTTCTGCCTGTTCAGCAAACTCAAACGACCGCTCCGGGGAAACAGTGTTTTCAGTCAATTGAAGGCATTAAACGTGAATCGCTACGCACATTGGAGGCTATTCCGGAAATTGACTTTAACAACTGTTTCGGCCAAAAAACGTTGGCACAAGTGTATTGAGATCGGGGGATTACTTTGAGGGGGACGAAATAGATTTGGAGAAATAAATAAAGAATTTTAAAATTATGAACAAAGTATTATATATATATATATATATATATATATATATATATATGTATATACGAGTATATATGTATATAAATGTGTATCCTATTATATGGAATAAATTAAGTGAGTAGTGGGGTAAACTTCAACCAACGGAACCAATTATTTTTTTGAATTTTGTAAAGTAGTTTAGTTATGGTTTTAATTTCAATTTATTTTTGTCGAAAACAAACCCAGTGTTACCTATAATTTCTGAATATGCCAGTGAGTAGTGTTATTAAGTGAGTAGTGGAGTTAAGAATTTGCGAAACTGGTGTTTCTTTACAAAATGTAAAATTAAAGCATTACTTAACTTTACGGATGCATTTGCATCGTTCATAACTGTTCAGGGTTTAAAGCTAATTATATCTAAAAAAATAATTCCATTTATACAAAATTCTCTTAAAATAAATTTTAAACTTATTCTGAACTATAAAAAGTTCTTCTTAACCAAAAAAAATCAATTATTATTCTTCCCCATGTTTCAAAATCGGAAAATTTAAGTCATTTCCTCTTAGTTTTTCTTTGTTATTATTATAAACAATTGAAAATATTTTTGTACATAACTTTGCTATTATCTTTCCTGTATACAGAAAATAAATAAAAATTGACATTAGATGAATTAAAGATGAAGCAGTTTTAAATATTTTAACAATAAAATCTCTTAAACCTCCCGTCTTTAAGGAAGACAAACATACAAAACTATAAACAATAGTAATTATATTTTCTTGGTGTGTTGAAGAAGAACGAAAAATTCAAAAAGTTTTTTCCTGCAAGAAGTGAAAACTATTGTTTTAGAACAATAATATTACAGTATGTGTACCACACATCTATAAGGGGAAAATGAAGTAGAAACATAAATGTAAGAACAAGATGAGTAAAAAAAACTTTTCCAATTTTCATAACGTGACAAATTTTTTTTTTAATTTAGTTTATATATTTGTTGGTACTACTCGTACTCTCGTATCAGCATAAAGAAAATGAAAATATTTGTATAAATTGAGATAAGATCAGATAAAAGTACGAATATATTTGTCTGAACTCAGGGCATATGGTTGATAAAGGTCATTACGCAAGTGCATGTTTACAGAACCTTGTTAATATTTGTTATTTGCATGAAAAATGCTCAAATTGATGATAAAATTGAAAACACTAAAGGTAGTTCTATCACTACCAATCATTAACTAATAATATTACAAAACATTTAATCAATTAAGTATTAGCCTAAGAACTTGGTCGTACATTCAAAATCAATCAATCAAAACATTTAATCAATTAAGTATTATTATATCTTGCTTGTTAACATATATTTTAAATAAAAAGTAATACTTTAAACCCGTACATTGTTTGTATTTAGGCAATTCGTTCCCAATGTGAAATAAATAAGTTAATCGATGCCAGAATGCCTTTATCAGACAATTTAGGAAATAGTCCTTGAATATTCAATATTATTAGAATGTAAAACAGATTTCAGCAAATAATACCTATGTGCCATTTAATCTAGTGTATCTAGTGTATCTTAATATATGAAAACATATATTAAGTTCCCGTAATCGAATGCTTATAAAACAATCAGTTCCCTGAAAAAAATATTAAATGTGTTCAATACACTATCCAACACACCTCGTATTTTTATTAAAATATTGGCTTCTATGAATAGAAACAGGCTCTCAAATATAAAAGAAACATGTTAAGTACAATATTTATGGTTCATCGTAAGGATAACCGCTCAAAGTGTTACACATTTTGGAGGTTTTTGCAAGTTAGAATTGCATTGTGGCTGAAAATGATGCAATACGTGTATCGAAAGGAAACTTCGATATAACCACACAATTTACATTGTAACTTTTCAAATCGCAAATAGTTAAATTTAAATAGAGCCATTCGTTAAAGATAACACGAAATGACAAAATGTATAGTAAAGTGTGTTAAGCCTATAGAAGTTCTAAAACAACCAGGAAACCCCAACCTCGAGACTGCTTCGCTAATTTTGTACTACTCCTATGCGGCATTAATTAGTTTACGTAATATTTAATCTAGCATTATATACGCAGATGGTATATAATTGACATATAATATAGCAAGCTGCGCCGATTATGTCGGTCGAATCTACCTAGTAAAAAATCGAAATTTTTTATAAGAAAATTTTTAAATACATTTTCTATTGTATACGACACAATTAATTGTTACTTTGTTTAAAAGGTAATTAATAAATTAACATGTACAAAAGATACCAAAACAGGTTTTGTTTTAAAAACTAAAGATGTAAGGTGTAATGTAAATTAAGGCAATACGATTAAACTTCACAATTCATAAAACAAAAGTTTCTTTATAAACAATATTTTTAGTAACAATACTACTTTTCCTGGAACGTGCTATTATGAATAATAAAAGAAACTGTTCAACAATTGCGATGTTCTCAAAAGTGTTTGGACATCAATGAAATTAGTTGTTTTTTCCAAAGTTTCACAATTTTTTAATTCTTCGCCTACAGAGCTTTATATTATTGATTTGAATGAACTTTCATTCGGGAGGAACTCGAAAGCTTTTGATGATTCAGGTTAATTATAAATAGAGCTATTGGTAGTATTATTGAAATAATCCGGGCCAAATACAAATCGGCCAAAATTTGTCCAAATTATTATAAGTGTAGTCTGAAGTATAAAATGTAATTATAATTCGATAATTGTATTCATTCGAATTATGAAAAAACCGAAAATTTAACAAAGTTTTGTTCGGGAGTTATCCGAAGGCTTCCGACGATTCATGTTAACTATATCCAAAATTATTAGTAGTATATTAAACTAACCTGCATCAAATGTGACACAAACCAGCTAAAATTTGTTCAAGTTATTGTAAAAAACCTGAAAATTTAGCGAACATTCATTCGGGAGGTACCAGAAAGAAACGAAAATTGGAATAAAATTAAAATTTTTCCTTGGCACGCAAACCATAGTGAAAAATTTCTTGACGATTGGTATAGCGGCTGAAGTGCCCATACAACACAAACAGACACGAAGTTCTCTTTTCTCTCTCTCTCTCTCTCTCTCTATTTAATATAGATAAGAAATGTGTGAAAATAATACAATTCGTGGTTAGGAGGGGTTAACAAACCTTTCGAAAAAATTTAATAATTCTCCAAAACATGTTTCTGAAATCTCGAGGTTTTTGTCATAACTTCTAATATTTGGACAATTTCATTTGTGAAATTTTATTTAGTCAATATACTGTCTGACCCGGTCTGTTGCTTGGAGGGAGATGTGGTTGAGCTTCATTGGATTTAATATTTTGGATTCGGCCACGCCTCTGAATTTTATTTAGTGTTGTGCATGCTTTGTGTACTCTTTTTTGGTTCCTAACTAAAGCCGCGTACGAAATCATAGGCCTTTATGTTTTGATATAGCTATAGTGCCACTTGTGGATAACAACCAACGTTTTGATAAACTTTCGTCGACGAATCAAGTAAGCTTTATTAGCTTTGTTGGTTATATGTATATGAGATGCAGGTTGTCGATGAGAGTTTTTTTTTAAATTATCATTGCAATCTGTTCTGGTGCCGAGGCTTTTCCAACTCTTTCGCGGTACGCTTTTTCCGCCCTAGCCAATTCGAGGACGTTCGGCTATAGGTTCGATTTTCGTAGATCCATCTGCACATTGCATAGCAGCCTATAGTACTGACATACAAGATGGGTCAGCCCATGACATCTGCACTCCGACAGCGAGTCATAGTTGTGTTCCTTTTCATCACAGATCGTAATTTAATGACAAAAATTCCCTTTTGAATACTTCTCCAATTGTGATGCGAACCCGATACCTCCCGGTCCAATCGCCAAAGCTTTATTCACTGTGCCGTTGGGTTGGTCCATGATAGTTTTCGGCCAAACATAACACCCACATATTTAACTTTCGGCATTAATATTGTGCTTGATACTGTAACACGAAAATTTGAGTTTTCCTGCGGTTTTTAAACAGGGCGGAGACTATTTTCTCTAAGTAAACACTGAGATCAACTTCCCTGCACCAGTCGTTTACTATAGCCTAAGAGCATGTTGCTATAAAATTCTACTCTCAAATTTAACGGGTTTTCTTTACAAAATTTTCGTTTTAATTTTGAATTATTAAATTTTCAAAGTGGCTAAAGTTATACAGCAGTGGAAAATGGTATCAAACCATAAAAACACAAATAGTGAAAAACCAAATGTTACTGTGAACAACTACTATCATAAATTATTAAAGTTACGCCGCAACAAAATAAACCTAGACTTCAACAGAACGTGTAACAGACACAAAATAATACACAAATATATTAATGTCAAAATTAAAAATAAATCAGCGGCAGCACAAACAACAAGACAAAAAGCAGAAAAAATTAGGCTAACAACAGTGATAAAAAATGTATACACAAAAATAAATACCCTCACAATCGGAGTCTACAATGCACAGCTAGAAAATTCCAAATACTACCACCCAATAGAATACACAATAATAATAATAGAAACCTTTAAAACAAAAGTGAACAAAATAATAAAAAATAAAATTAAAATAATAAAGAAAAAGTTAACAAAATTAAAACAAAGAAAAACAGTGAATAAAAACAATAGTGAAGTATCGAAAGTCACACATGAATTCCTTAAAATAATAGAAAATTTCACAGAAATAGAGTTCAATGACGATGAAAACAAGTTGCTGGAAAAAGGGCTAAAATTTAGTCTACAACCAATAAGCGATAGAAAGCAATTCAACAAGCGCTTGTTAAACGTAGCGAACGCTATATTGAAAACCAAAGAACAAGACCAACGAGCAATCAGAACTTCAATCATCTCTGAACTCAACAAAACTACACAACCAAACAACCACCTTACTAACAATATCAATAAAAATACAATAGCATAGAAGATAATAACAAACATCAACAATAAATTGGCACAAAATAATGCCATTGTCACAAAGGCCGACTAGGAAAACACATTGGTCGTCACGAATAGAAATGATTAAAATAACAAGATCCATAATTATATTAAGAATAACAATGTCGAGAAGTTATTAGCAGATCAAACAAACGAATATAATACAAAAATAAAGGAAATAATCACCGACTCCATCAACATTTTAAGCAATAAAAGTATCCACCACAACAAAATGATAAAACCACCAGCACCAAGCATAACAGGATTACCGCAAATAAACCAACATATCCTAATAAGACCGTTGATCAACTTCACCAGAACCCCAACATATAGGTTAGCAAAATATATCAACATAATTCTGAAGCAGTACATCACACCGGTAAATAATCATTCAATAGTCAACGCAAGATAGTCAACGTAATAACAGAAATAATAAAACAGAACTATTTTACACACGATGAAGAATTTCAATCAGACCGAACAATCAGACCGAAGGTTAATAAACGAAACGAACCCTTACTTGAGGAACATTGTATACTGAAACAGATATTTAAATGATATCATTTTATTATTCAAAGGATCAAAGAGGCAGTTAGATAAATTACACCAATGCATAAACAGTAAAAACCCACTATTAAATTCACGTTAGAAACAGAACAAGACAAGAATATTCATTTCTCAGATCTTACCGTAACAAACGCCAATAATAAACACGCCTTTAAAATATATATAGCAAGCCTAGCGAAACAAACCACATAATACCCAGTGACTCACACCCTCCGTATCCCTACCAGCATAAGATGTCGGCAGACAACCACATGATCAATAGACTGAATAATATACCAACGAACATAGAAGATTATAATAATGAACTGAATATCATAAAATACATAGCTATCAATAACGGCTACAATACAACATTCCTCGATATAATTAACAACAGACATAGAATGAGAATATAACAACAAGATATGATCGATAGCAAAAATGCGAAATATGTAGTAGTAGAATACAACAAAATAACAAGCAAAGAAATACAAAAAATATTCAATAGACTCGGGTACAAAACGACTTACAAACCCAACAACAAAATACAACAAAACTCAAAGACAAACGAGTCAGACAATCCATAGTGTATATAAGCTAACAGTAAAGATTGCACCGAATTCTACATTAGACAAACCGGAAGATCCTTTTTAACACGTTTCAAAGAACACGTAAGCAATATAAACAAAACAGATCCAAAATCAACACACACAATCAACATAATTATACAGCCTTCGACACCAACTTAACGGTTTTACATAAAGCTAGAAAAGGACCCACACTCAATCGATTAGAAGAACTTGAAATATACAAGAATAAAAACAACGACCAACTAATGAACGACAAACTCAACACTAAAACTAATAAAATGTATTATGTAATAATAGGAGGAACTTAACTATTAAGGAACACATAGAATGTAAGGAGACTAACTTAAGATAATTCATAATAGTTTGTAATTAGAACTGAAGATGAAAATTGTATTTTTCGAAATCGATATTGTAAATAAAATTCTAAATTGTTACTATAAGGAAGAAAATATATAATTACAAAGTGTTTTAATTTTGAATTATTAAATGTTAAAGACTTTTCTGCACAGATGGTTTGATCCTAAGGTTTATCAACAAGGTTTCTCTTATTTGAGTTTTGGATACGGTTTCAGCAGACTCGAGTTTTCAAAACTCGCCGTATCCAAGTTCAAATGAAGAAAATTGATACTTTATCTTGTTTTAATTTTAAGTTTCTTTACTCGAATTTCAGTTTCTAAATTTTGTGGTCATTTGGGTAAACTTTTTAGTTTTTTTTTTAATTTACACGTAAAATCGTTATTATATTAATTTTTAGTCTTCTTTTCCTGTTTTGGTTTTCTGAAATAATATTTTCGATATTCTAATGCATTTAAAGATGTATCTGGTAGTCTCGAGCTATTTTCATGCAGAAAGGTATTTAGGTAGTCATATGTGTTATATATATATATATATATATATATATATATATATATATATATATATATATATATATATATATATATATATATATATATATATATATATATATATATATATATATATATATATATATATATATATATATATATATGTATATGTATATGTATATATATATATGTATATATATATATATATATATATATATATATATATATATATATATATATATTTATTTATATATATATATATATATATATATATACATATACATATACATATATATATATATATATATATATATATATATATATATATATATATATATATATATATATATATATATATATATACATATATATATACATATATATATATATATATATATATATATATATATATATATATATATATATATATATATATATATATATATATATATATATATATATATATATATATATATATATATATATATCTTGCATATTTAATATATTCGGTACATTAGTAGTAATTGAAATTCTAAATCATTAAAAAATAAAATTCTAAATCATAATTTTAAATCTAATTAGTAATTTTTTTACAACTATAAATTTTCTAGTAAAATATTACGGACTTACACACTCGGCGAGTATTATAGTTAATTTGAATTTAATATTGACTCATAGATGGACAATTTCTAAGAATCCCCAACAATCAGTTTCGAACGGATGAGATTATTGATTTGAAAAATCAGTCTTCTCATCAGGTCGTGACGACTGCTGTTGTATTACTTACATTGTAATATTGTCTATATATTTAGGACAATACCATGTATTTCTAATACTAGCGAATTACTGCTAGCCTAACGAAATCGATTCTTTCATATTTTTCATCTATGTTTCATTCTCGCAATTTAACTTTTCGTGTTTTTTACGAATTTATTTTATAATAAAATAAATTCATTATAAAATAATAAAAAAACACGAAAAATTAACACTCACTATCATCAATATGCACTTGCAAATATAAACACAAACTTAGAACCGAAAATGAACTTTATCGTACAGAGAGCGCTTATATATTTATATATATATACTTAATATTATTGAGCTTTTATGATTGATACAAATGTTAGAAAACGGAAAATGTCAAATTTATTTCATATTTTCAATGTTTTTCTGTTATGTAGGAGTATACGTTTTTGTTATGTAATAAAAATATTTTAAATAATTTTATTTTACAATCTCAGCCCTACTCATGCCATGCCCTCCAAAACATTTCTGTATTTCCTATTATCCACCTCACTGTAGTCAGGTACGTCGCACAATGTACATGTACTATAGACGAAGATACATAATAATTAAACAATTTTACACTCATTCGACGCAAGAATATTGAAAGCTTTGTTTAAGTCTAGTTATTATTAGTACTGTTTATTATTGCTCTATTGTTGTGTTGCCGCTATATATTTGCAGGGTGGCATCGAAATATTACATG
Organism: Nephrotoma guestfalica; assembly: GCA_963691935.1. Classification (NCBI taxonomy): domain Eukaryota; kingdom Metazoa; phylum Arthropoda; class Insecta; order Diptera; family Tipulidae; genus Nephrotoma; species Nephrotoma guestfalica. Next base: position 94,517,889 of record OY829915.1, read on the forward strand.
ATGATGTATTGTTTACCTAAGTACAAATGACACGGTGGTTGGAGTTTGATTGGAAGGGAGCAGTTTAAAATTCAGATATCAGCATAATGCAAAAGGGATTTTTCATTATCTTCATCATCGGCTTCAAATAGGATATCCAAACCGAACCGCGAAAGTGTTCGAAATGCTTAAATCAAAGCAAAGGTGGCAAAGAATAAAAATAAAATAAAAGTGAAAGCTTTTAAATATCATTAAAATTTATTCAATTCGAGCGAGAGCTGGGAGCTTTTATAAAATTTTCAGTGCAATATTAATTCCAGGAAATTATTGTACATAAATTTGCTTGTGTATAAGTATGAAGGTAGAATCATATTATTATGTATTTAATGATGAAAATATATTTTAGTTACACATGAATAATAATACTAAAAAATAATAAACTTTGCGTATGCGCAAGATGAAATGTATATTTTAAACTATATTTAAGATCGTGTTATTAAAGAAATAGGTACTAAGTACAATTTAAGCATGACGAGTTCAATGTCACAAATCTTTGTTATATTTACTCTTGTAATTACGTCACGTTAGGGATGTTGCACAATTCAAGCGAATTCAAAAATAAATTCTTATTCTGAATACATATATATACGTATGGAAAATTCGTACATTCATATGGAATGTGTAAGGATAGAGTTCACCTCCAATAACTGTATTGTCAAATTTATCATGCTTTGGATATAAAAAAATGTATCATGCTTTGTATTTCTAAATTTCCAGTTCTTAAATATAACTTATTATCTTAATATGTTTATAAAAACATTGGTGCATATGTTTATAACGTCATCACGCCTAAGCCACAGGACATATCAAAATCATATTCACAGCATGTGCTCGTTTCATGACAAGTTAATCTTTTTAGGGCTCGGTATGTGGCGGGATATTTACGAAAATGTGTATTTGCGAAATATGTATGTACAAAATACCTCCTATAAGTAGCGTCAATCAAAAGTTCTATATTTATACGAATTTGATATTTGGTTGCTAGTATTTCATTTCTCTCATACAAAGTGTTGTGAAGCTAGTTTTGTGCTATTTAGAGATCGAAATTTTCGTTCTTTTTCTCATTTTTCGAATACACACCAAGAGGTCGATTTTGTTCAAAATCCGAGACTTGACGAAAAAATAACAAGAAGTATATAGTAGTAGCATGTGTGTTTGTGTTAGTGCGAATGCGCGCCATTTAAATTTTTTAAATATGACATTTCTAGATAACATTTTCATTTTCCCCGAAGGACCCATCGACCCCTAGATGCCGATGCCCAGCCACAACGAAGCAGTATAAGAGGGTAGGGACGTCTCTCTAACAGACAAAGCCTCTCTTCACCTAGATAGACCTCTAGAGGATCACCACATTACACATTCCGACAGCTAGAGACTGCCGGAGTGCCACGGGGAGACCATGTAGATTTTACGGTCGTCCCCGACTGGACTCACCACTCCGACCCTGTGGATGTCCAAGGGAATGACGGTGAGTGACAAGCCCAGCCTGCCCACTACTTCCCTCCCAACATACCGATCAAAAAAAATTTGCAATTCATCTTATTGCTTGTGAGAAAAATACAAAAAAAGAAAACAATCCACTAGCATAGATAAATAGACCCACGTCGAGGATGAGAGAATAATAAACCGAATGCAGTCAATAATTCGCAGTACTGTTCTTTTATTAAATAATTTACACGGAAACCAGAGGAGAAAAGGGAGAAATGAAGAAATTACAGAATGAAATGGTTTTTTTATTAACCATTTCATTCTGAAATTTCTAAATAAAATAAAAGTAATAATAAAATAAAATAAGAAAATGAACGTCTAAAATTCTGAGGCGAAACCAATGTTCACTCTGGTCACGCGCACCACAACTGATCATAAAATATAAAACAGTTAGAAATACAAAATTGAAATTTGAAATTTAAAATTGTAAAATTGAAATTTGAAATTGTAAAATTGAAATTTGAAATTGTAAAATTGAAATTTGAAATTGTAAAATTGAAATTGCAAAATTGAAATTTGAAATTGTAAAATTGAAATTTGAAATTGTAAAATTGAAATTGTAAAATTTAATTAAAAAAAAAATAAAAAAACGGTACCTTTTAACCTCGGAAAGGTCATCCTGTAGGATTGCGCCGCCCCTGCCTATCTGGACGTTGCGGTGTTTCAGTGCTGTCACCGTTAATCAAAATTTACAAGTGGTCGGCTGGCCACCTGTTCGTTACGGTGCCTTTCACCGATACCAATAAGTTATGACTGGCCACGTTGTCGGCCACCCGTTGCGGTGCCCCCAACGTTAATCAAAATGTACAAGTGGTCGGTTGGCCACCTGTTTATTGCGGTGCCTTTCACCGGTACCAATAAGTTACGACTGTCCACCCGTTGCGGTGTCTTCCTCGTTAATCAAAATTAACAAATGGCCGGTTGGCCACGTGTTCGTTGCGATGCCTATTACCGATACCAATAAGTTACGACTGGCCACGTTGTAGACCACCCGTTGCAGTGTCTTCACCGTTAATCAAAATTTACAAATGGCCGGTTGACTACCTGTTTGTTATTGGTTTAGGCAGTTACCAAATACGCCGCTAATGAGACTCACACCCTGAACCAACTATAACACCAGTTGTATACGCGTGGCACCCTTCGACAATGCGGCGCCCGCTTATATAAGGCGGCACCCGTAGAAAAATTTGATACTCGTAATATTTTGCACTGCACACGTAATATGGCTGGCGGCACCCAAATAAATTTACAACCACGTTGATCAATTTCGCATGCAATATAAATGTCGGCCTCGTATATATTTACGCCCACCGTCGAAAATGTGGATTCTTATTATTACAATTGAACTGATAATCAATTCCGTAATTAACAAAAAAAAATTAAGAAAACTCACACGCACGAACTTCTAGATTTTTCCGATTTATTTTCTTTCAAAACCACTTTAAAAATTTTAATTATATAAATCAAAATCGACTTAGTACTTAGTTTAACAAAATAATGTTCATGAATAATTAGTTAATATTAACAACCATATTTTATTATTTCACAGATAGCCAACGTTTTCAGAAAAAAAGAATTCGGCCATTTTGATATATTTTTCCCAATTAGACCGGTTAACCAAACTTAACTTTCTGCACAGATAGTCTGTTCACTAAATCTCTACTCGACTGCCTCAAAAACTCTCGCATCAAAAAAATCTAGAGAATATTTTTCCGTTGGTGTTTTTGGCTTTGTTTATTCTTGCGGGTCACTCCCTTACACATTTTTAACACCAACAAAAATATTCCTCTATATCTCCGCCGGTCGCACACACGCCCGAGGTGTACACATTGGTCTCGCCCTCACAATTATTTGACATTCACAATAGATGTGGATACGAAGGCTAATTTCCATAAAGACAAAACCCCTAGTATTAATACCATCGAACAGTAAAATGCTTCAATCATTCGATTGCAACGAAATTTTTAGAAATTAAAAATTTAAAGAAAAAATTTACAAATTAAATAATGTTATAATTACAAGTCGTAAACAACGTGGGAACGTCCCACACCCTGAGCTGTCTCAAAAAGTGTGGCCTGAAATAGACAAACTTGAAATTAAAATAAAAGGTAAAGATATTTAAGCAGGTTTCCCACAAAATTATGCAACTCCGTCGGTGAGCATGAAACGATTGACCTCCACATACGAGTATGCTGAAGGCCAAACTGTATCAAAGAATTTTGCCATAGTTCGTGTATGCACCCTGTGCGGCTTAGGTACTCGTAGCTCAGTCAAGTGGGGGTACATTTGTCGTGGGTAATGGGGTGCACGAGCAGTGGCCTACATTACCGCATGTAAAATAAAAGGAAAAGATAAGACGGCATAGACTATGCCGTCAAACAAAGAGAGTTTAAATTTAGTGGATTGGGCATCGCACCCAAATTTGCGAGATTCATGCCTCACATCTCCAGCATGCCCACCGTGGTTGTTTAATAAACAATTTAAGGTAACATAATTACCCTATGTTAAACATGGAGAAAAAATAAGCAAAACAAACGAAATTTAATTATTTTAGCCTAAGGCCTTAATAGTTAGTAAGTCATTTAAAATTGGTAAAGCGTTACCAGCATAAGAAAACCCGCGTGCTAACGCACTTGCGCGATTTCCGCCCCTAATGGAGCGGCTGGTAGCAAGGCTTAGCAAACGAAAAATCCAAAAAAAAATACTTTGATTTTAACTTTTACTTTACTTTATTGAAACTTAAAAAAAACCTTAAAAACTTCTAACACTTAATTTAAATGTTTGACTTTTATTTAACTATAATTGATTTACCATGGCTAAAGCTCAGTGTGTAAAACAATTATATACTCCAAAACTTAACTACCCAAACCAAAATTTTGGCACGGTATTTATACAAAAATTAATTGGTCGATCGAGAAGGAAAGAAATGCACACTCTCTCCATCAATTAATTTAATTTTTGCAAAATTAACAAAATTTTACACAAATACCGCCCATTTAAAAAGTGTTATAGAATAGCCACTTGGGGAATTTATATGTGCCACAAAAATTGCAACGTTTTAAATTTTTACCTATAAGTCGTTCAATTACCTCTAGGTAGAACGTTTGCCTTTCGTGTACACAAAACAAAGCGTATTGATTGCATATAATTACAAAACATATACGAGTGTAGGTATCATACTCACTTGCATTTCTAATCATTACATTATATATGAATTGAGTGACGTAGGCCTGCAATTTAATCGCATAAACAAAAAATATATGTTTGTCATATTGCATCGTATACCAAATTTCATGTATATGAATGCAACAACAAACATAGGAAAGAATATGTAATTCCGGCATAACTAATTATTTAATGGATTTTAGTGACGATGATACCTTCAAGGTCATGGGGAATTACTTTGATAATATAAAGGTTATACGGAATGGGTTGATAACGGAATACGATAATATTCCGTTACAAGCATTGATATAACATAGAGAAAGTAAAGATTTCCTAACGAAGGGGATATTAACAGTTTATCATTCTGGATTTTAAAATTGTGCGAAGAATGACCTAACCGACGAATTTTATCAACTTGGTCTACATACACGGAATCTCGAAGGTACCAACGCATCCACAGATGGGTCAACGCTTTTATTCACCAAGTCTGGATCTCCAAATTGAGCACCAGGATCAGGCCTGCTCTTACTCCTAGAATCCTCCTCACAAGGCAATGATTAATCCAGAAAAGCTCGAGACAGCGCATCTGGTACTACATTTACTGAACCTTGCCGTTATCGAATTGGAAATCTAGAGCTGGGAGTTTAAGATTCCATCTAGCCAAACGTCCGGAGAGGTCTTTTTGACTCATTAACCAGCGCAAACTGGAATGGAATGGGCGTATAAATATCGAACAGATAGCCTTCCACGTAAGGACGGAATTTTCGTACGCTCATGACGGCAGCATAGCATTCCAGCTCGGTCACCGAGTAGTTTCTCCGCACCGCATTGAGCTTATGCGAATAAAACTCAAAATGTAATTTTTTTTATCTTTATGACGAGTATACTCGACATTATTAGTTTCGACATAAACACTTAAAAGGTTAATCGACAAGTTGAATGTAAATTTCTGTTTTCTTGTCGTCGCATGACGTAATGCGCAGAAAACGACGAAAATGAGACATGGGAATATTATTCCTTCTCAAATTTATACAAATTGGTTGGAAATTTGGTTTCGAACTGAATTCTTTATATTAAAAAATTCGGCCGTCTCATCAAACTGCAGTGACAACTACAAAAAGATTAAAATACTTTGAGCTTACACTCAAAGTTAATCACAATGACTTAGCGAATTTTAATGATTCGCTACGCAATTCTCAACCCCTTCGTAACCTCAAATTTTGTTGTATTTAACGCATACATGCGATTTTTATATGCAATTTTGGGTAATAGCCAGATGTTGTTTTTACATCAAGGTGAAAAACAATATCTGGCTGTTACAAAGAATGTAACAGGCTGATATAGAAATCGCATGTATGCGTTAAATACACTAAAATTCGAGTTTACGAAGGGGTTGACAATTGCGTAGCGAATCATAAAAATTCGCTAAGGCATTGTGATTAACTTTGAATGTAATGGCTGGACTATAGATAGAATAAAAAGAATAAAAGAAATAACGTAAGAAACGAAGACAAAAAATTATTATTCCAATTTGACGTTATGGCCATAGATGACTTGAAATATTAAGTTCATTCATATATTTTTGTGATATGTTTCCTACAATTATGAATGAAACTACAATATTTTTCAGTATAAACGTATTTATGTCAACAAATATATGTTTTTAAAATTATAAAAATTATTTATATGCGGTTTAAATCACCGCAATTCGATAAATTATTTTTTTAGGTTAGGTTTAGAAAAATACAATTCTACAGTGTATTGAAAATTATTTTTGATATTATATTCATATTAGTATATACATATATACATGAATATTTTATAAATAGAAAAGATAAAACACACGATTAATATAAAATCCCCTTATATAAAAAAATAAACATGCATATTATATTCAACGCACTAAAATTTATTTGGGTTTTGTTGTTGTAGTTATTAAGTTTTTTATTCTTGGACGAAAATTTTCGCTCGGTTGTTCTTTTAAAGTGACAGCAAAAATGAAAAAAAATTAAACGCAATTTCTGTTATATTTTTTATATTCATTATTCTCAGTATAGTCGAATGCATGTAAATCCTCTCTTTCGTTCTCTTACGTTATTTTTTTTATTCTTTCTATTCCATCTATAGTTCCCACTTAAGTCCAAATTTTCAATATTTTTGTAGTTTGGTCACTGCAGTCTGATGAGACGACCGAATTTTTTAATATAAAAAATTCAATGTTCGTAAGTTCGTAACCTCACCTTGATGTAAAACCACTATCTGGCTATTATCCAGAATAAACCAAAATTTCATTTAATAAAAATGTATACAAAAATTTATATGAAGAGAAATTCGCAGAACATGTGCTTTAAATTTTGTTAAATTTTTTCATGGCATACTAAAAACATAATGTATTTATGCATAATCGTATAAATATTTCACCTGTCGCCATAGATTGTGTAAAAGTGAGAAAGGAAATTATAATTATATTGTCCCTGTTTTTGGTTTCCGATAAAACAAGTTGACAATAAAAATCAAATCTTATTTTTTACTTCCTTATACTTGTGTATAATAATGTATACACTTTTATATATTTTGGTTCTTAAGCATATTAACTTAAGCTTTAGAAAGTAGAAATAAAAGGAAAATGGGAAATCAACACTTAACAAAATAACAATAAAAATCTTAAAACTGAAAATAGATTTATAAGATTGATGTTAATCCTTTTCTAGATTTTGTGTATGCGTGTGTGTATCTTTCAGGAAAATTTGTTTGTATAGTTCAGACTATTTATATATATTTGAACGTGTATACTCGTATGTATATATAAGAAAATTAGATAGACTTTTCCCGCTTTCTTCTTAAATAGTTTTTATTTATACATAAATTTCCATTTATTCAATTTTTTATGTTTGCTGTGCTATATTGATGATGGATTTTAAGTTGATTTTCGTGAAAATATTTGTATGTATAATACAGTTATAAAAGTATTTGTGTGGAGTACGATGGCACTAGCCATTCGGTGTTCATTTGTCATTTGAATGTATGCCTATATGCATACGGGAAAATACAGAAAATGGAAATTATAGATGGTGTACATAATGAAAAAATGTTAATAATTTGTCATATTCATGACTTTACACATTATAGAAATGGTTTTTTTGACATTTGGAATCGATGTCATAAGTGAGATATTATTTTGTATTAGTCATGCCACTTACACATAAAAAGTGGTACGCAATAGTGAACTTTGCTTATTTCTAAATATTTCAGTTTATTCAGTTGATTTAAAATAATTTCAATTATAATTGCTACAGTTGGAATTGGCGTTGCTCTTAAACTTATATTTTTCTTATATTTATAAAATGTTTACTTGATTAAATAAAAATAGATAATAACTATGTAATTTAATAAATGTATTTTGAAAAAATTATTTTTTCTAACTTCTTGAACAGAAGCGACACGGCCTTTTTTTCTTCTTCAGCATTCTTTTATTTGCTGCTACTTAAATTCTGCTGGTGAAAAACCAAATATTTTTGATATGCAAATTTATAATTAACTTAATTGCTAAAATAATAAAATTGTATAATTTTCTGTTGGGATGTGTTCTGCATGTCGTTCTAGTAAGATAAAATGGTTTCCAAAAGTTCCCGGGTTTTATGTGTCTGTCTGTCAAAGCGCGCTCTCTGAGAAATGTTTCGGAAATATTTGAAAAATTATAAGTATTTTAAAACAATGAATAAGAGCTAAAAGATTTTAAATTAAATTTTGAAGAAAGTTGATTACCCATGTTATTAATTGGTTAAATATTTAAAATTTAAGTACTTTCTTCTGTATGAAAATTTCGAACACAATATTACAGGTATAAGTAAGTGTCCTCTTTATAGTCAAAACGAACTAATTAATTTTTCTGAAAATTTTTATTCAGGGGATGCTAATCCTTTACGCGGGGATTTCATGGTTCAATCTAAAAAAAATCGTTTAAATGGGGTTTTCTGATTTGACAATTTATTAAATTAATTTTTTCCGCAAGAATGCGCTTATAAATTTGATTTTAGTTGGTTATGATATTCTCTACAACTCACCAATACATTATTTCCACCCATATGTCGTATGTCGTATGTTTTTGCATATGCAACGTGTTTAAGACTTTTTATTTGTTTTTTAGTTTTAACACTGTACCGGTTTACTTATCTTTATTAGAAAAACAGAAGGCGATGATTTTTGAATCTATTTAATTCCCGTGAAGTATGTTCTAACTTAACTTTAAATTACAAAGAAAATTAGGACAAATTTAGGACAAACTTCACGTTTCTCTACAAATTCGTGAAGTTTGTACTAAGTCCTAAAATATACGAAAATAAGCATTGAAATATGACGTTGAAAGGAAATACAATGATTTGTGAGATGAGTTCTGCTGTATAAGCGATTCATTTCAGTACTCAAATCTTCATATTTCCTTTCAATGTCATAGAACTGGCTTGATATTCATAAAGTTAGTAGTAAACACTTAAACGAATCCAACAACATAGGACAAGTAATCGTCAATTGCCTTTAACATTGTAATTTGGAATTAATTCCTAGTTACACAATAGACACCCATGAATCGCTTATATGGTAGTTCTCGAACCATCATATTGCCTTTCAACGTCATAGAATTGGCTTGATATTCATAAAGTTAGTAGTACACACTTAAACGAATCCAACGACATATGAGAAGTGCTCGTCAATTGCCTTTAACATTGAAATTTGGATTTATTTTTTCGTTGCACAATAGACACCCATGAATCGCTTATATTGTAGAACTCAAATCATCGTATTTTCTTTCAACGTCATAAAATTGTTTTGACACTCGTACAGGTTAATAGAGACACTATGACAAGTGCTTATTAATTGTCTTTAATAATGAATAAAAAATTTAGTTTAGAAGTGCTGGAGTTTTACTACCTCACGTCTAGCGGCTAGTTGCAAGCTATTAACTGACCGGTGTTGTTCTTTACAAACCACTATGTTTTCATTGAATTTATTTCTGAATATTGGTTTGCTAATGAACGTTCTTTAACTGCTTCTGTATTCTTTATTAACATTTACAATTATTACGAATATTAAAATTCATTATAGCGAGAGTATTAACTAATACATTCTAACGACAAAAGTTAGGACAAATTTAGGACATACTTCACACCCGTTCTATTTATTAGTTTATCTTTATATATAAAGGGGGATCCAATAAGAGCTTCCGGAAGTTTTTTTGAATTAAAACGCATTAAAACCAATTTAATAATCAAAAATTGTATTTGTGACGTAAGTTCGGTTTATGACATTTAATGTTTGAAAATAGTTTCTTTTAAATGTTGTCTGCGACTGACTCTTAGATGATCCATCCACCCAATTTTCGAGCACTCTTTCGAGCATTTCGGCCGATATTTCGTTAATTACTCGTGTTATGTTTGCTTCTAATACAGGAATCGATTGTGGTTTATCGATATAAACAAGTGATTTCAGATACACCCATAAAAAGTAATCTAACGGCGTTAGATCACAAGATTTTGGAGGCCAATTCACGGGTCCGTGTTGATATGATCTTCTCATCAAAATTTTCTTTCAATAAATCAATCAACCGGCTTAAATTATTGAACGAGCTGTATTTTGTATGCCTTCAAACCAAGATCTCTCTTCAAAATACGCCACAATGTGCCATACGAGAGACTCAGAGCTTGAGAACGGCGACAAATTGATTGATTGCGGTCTTCACGTACACTTTCAGCTACAGCAGCAATATTCACAAAAGATCGACTTGTACGCACTCTAGCCAGTTGATGAATATCCAATAATGAAAAAATGGTTCGAAATTTATTGATTGTTTCGCGAATAGTGCGTTCAGTTGGACGATTATGAACACCATAAAATGGTCGAAGAGCACGAAAACAATTTTCCCTCAACACTGATTTTTGAAATAAATTTCCACAATTTGTAAACATTGTTCTCGCGTAAGTCTATTCATGGGGAAATGTTAACGAATACTGAACACAAATGTCGTATGAACATGACAGTTGTGACGCATGAATCCAATGAGAATCCCAATTGGAAAAAGTATCTCCTACTGGATCACTCCTTATAATTCTTCTGTACGTTTGTATGCAATTGAACTCCTCCTAAAAGGCTGGATCGATTTTAATGAAATTTTGTGTGTTTGAGTGGGTTCTTGGATGGTTTAGATTCACAATTAGACCCGGTAGGTGGCGCTGCAATCAGGCTCTAAGATTTTTTTTTAAATTTTTGACGAAATTTCTTTTTTATTTTTTTCAGGTTTTTCGCATATCGGAACATATAGCCCTAAAATTTCACCCTCCCCCACCACCCCCAATCTTTATATAATTCTTCTGTACGTGTGTATGTCACTGAACTCCACCTAAACGGCTGGACCGATTTTTATGAAATTTTGTGTGTGTGTTTGAGTTGGTCCCTGGGTGGGCATCTCGGAAATTTTTAATTTTATTTTTTCACGAAATTTTTTGAAGATTTTTCGCATAACAGAACATATAACCCCAAAATTTAACGCCCTCTCCTTCAAAATCTCCCAATATTTTATAAAATGAAAAAATCATAAGTTCATGCTAAAACTTTCTGAGAAGTTCATGAATAATTGACCGTCTGAGAATAATTCATAGTTATGTTTGTGTACCATGGGATACACTGATGTCGAATTATGTTTTAATTGACGTACGCATCAATACATACGTAAGTCACTTGCATCGTAGCTTGGCGTTATTTTGACATTTCAATTTCTGTTCGCTGTGTTTCGATATTCCATGTATAACATTTGCGTGTATATTGAGTGTATTACTCATCGATAGTGAAATAACGTTTTAAATCATAAATAAAGAATACTTAAACACATAGTTCATGACCTGATATGATGACCTAACAAGTCATCGAAATCGATCGAATGATTTTTTAAACTTTTTGGACAAATTGTTTAAATAAAATATTCAAAAATTTAATTTTTTGCCAAATAAAAAACAAGTGTTTAATAAAATGTGTTTATTAAGTGTCATAAGAAATCATTTTTTCGACTCTGGGATTTTACTATGTAATAATTTATTGACGAAGGAATCACTTGAAGAGCTTCTAGAACATCAATCCAAATCAGAATTGAAAGTTTGCTAGATTTTTAGAAATTTAACAGAAACTCATCTGACGGTAAAAAGCACTCAAAGGCAGAAGGTAAAATTTGCGACCCAGTTGTTTTCGCATACCAATTCTTGCGCTTTATCTAGGATGGGTGCTTTGGGTCTTGCAAAATAGAAACACTGGGGTAAATTAGCAAATTTACTTAAACCGGTAAAATTAATTCAAAAATTTTAGTTTATTATATTTTATTATTTGACAAATTTTATTTTTTGATTATTTAGGTCAACGATTGGTCCAACTTGCTCAACTCAAAAGTTCCACGAATAGATTCGCGACCAAGAACTACTACCAGCCTACCGATAAGCAGTGGAAGAACAAGAATTGATACTTCGTAGTATTGATATTATTATCAAACAAATGCGTGTTGGTAATAATAAATCCCTGTTATCATTTCAAAAAGGGATCATCACCAATATAATTGCTCTGAAAATGTTATTCTCGGATTTGAAAGATAAATAACATCACCTATCTACTAACACATCGTCTTAATCAAGACCCTTTGGAAATGTTTTTCGGAATTATCAGAGCAAAAAGAGGCCATTATGATCATCCAAATGCCTTATTATTTAAATATCGTCTGCGAGTTTTATTTTGGGACGGAATGAAGGTATAGTCTAACAATCGACGTATGTGGAATGCGATAATACTGATTTCATTGAAATAGATCTACATCCGTCACTGACGTCGTCAATGGATGTCGTGGATAATATTGAAGAATCAACCGAGAATGTTCTGACTGTCGATTTAGTTAACGGCCTTATGGAAATAGAGGGAGCTACCCCATCTTCAATACCTGAATGCAGGATATGTGCGATTTGGAGTATGATGCTTTGGAATATATTGCTGGCTTTATATTAAAACGCCTACAACTTAAAGTTCCAAATATTCTAGAAAGTCACAGCGAAATGGAGCCCAGTGGAAGTTGGACGTGGGCCGATACAGTACCTGAAGGAGGCCTAACAAAACCAAACTACGAATTTATCCAAAATTTAAAAAAATATGTTTAACGAAAATAATTCTACGATTTTAAAAGTTAAAAGAAATTATATAAAAACATTAATATCAAATTCAAGCGAAATTGATTAAGCTTTTAAAATAAAAAAATTGCCTTTTAGATGTAAAACGGTTTTTGAAATTCGAATATTACATGCCAAATTATTAGAAAATATAAAACCGAAAAAAAGGAAATTAAATAAAACTATAAATTACAATTAAATCTATATTTTTTTTTTTTATTTTTTTATCTATATGTTGTTTCATTTGTTATTATATGATTTCCGCTAGTAATGTGGGTTCGTTGTCTGTTAAGATCAACGTACGTATTCCGAAAGTAGTAGAATACTTGGTTATAACATCTCTTACAATGTTATTATTCTATTTGAATCATTTGGAGGTGCTGTGAGAAGGCGTCCATAGTGCACGGTTGAATAGATAGTTCTATATTATCTGTGAAACGCGGAGTATAATTTGGTTTCTGTAGAAATTTATAGGTGTGTCCACGAATAGTCCCCGATCGCGTTAGGAATGAAGACGTAAGTTTTTTAAATTTTTATTTTTCAACTTAATCTCCTTTTAGGTCGATAAACTTTTCTCTACGTTTCTGCCATTTCTTTAACCCTCCAAAAATACCAAGTCATGGTATTTTGGACAAATGAAAGCCGTGTGGAGAACAGAAGAAATCGGCGGGAGCCGCAGTGCGGCAGTAATTGATAGCGCAGTTCATGCAATTTGGCCGGGAATTATCGCAATTTCGTCAATTTCGGTTATGAAATTTGGTACGGTGTCATTTCACAAATAACAGTACACGATGGTAATGTCAAATTTTAACGACAAATCCGTTTAATATATTATTTATCGCTCTTTGAAAGGTTGCCGGATTACTTTTCAGCTCAAAAAGCATTTGGGTAAACTCAATACAGTTGTAGAGAACGCCGTTGTCTGTTGATATTTTATTTTAAAATTGATCGTCTGGTGTTTGTTCGTTTAATTATGATAGACGATTGTTATTCATACTTTTCTTATTCCTAAATATCCTTTTTTTGTGTGCCACTATATAATGTATTTATATCTCCACATCCTATAGTTTCTGTAGGTTCCAACCTATAGTTTCTATAGGTTTTTGCATACACCGAATTCTCATTCGTAGTGATAATTTGATGCTTTTAGTACTGTTATTGACAAGAGTGTTTCATCTTATGTACTTCCTGGTTGTCTTAAATTGCTTTTATTAAATTTTCCTTTTCAGTTTGATTAAGATGTGTTGTTCTAATTAGATTCCCTAACGTTGTCTTATCTATGTAGGAATTTAAATTAAACAGGATTGGTTCAATTATTCCAACGTTATTGACAAAAAGACTAAATTTTCTAGTAAATCAGGCTCACTCGTTAAATTGTTAACTGCTGTTTTTGAATTTTTAACCTATAAAAATAACTTGTGGCGATGACCCGACGATAGAAAGTTGCTCATATTCGTAAACTACAAAAGTTGTTTGCAATTTGTGGTTTCAATCAAAAACCTTTGTATGTGGGGGTTAACCGTTTGTATGTAGAGATCCCTTGCGATTTGAATAAAACGTCGCTAAGTTTCAAGAATCTTAATTAAATTCACTTTTACATGTATGATATGGCTCCTTTAAACGCCAAAACAAACCAGTGGTGATAAATCTAAACAGAATAAAATTGGTTCGATGGCAGATTTCAACCCAATTGAAGTTTATCCTAAATTAATCCTAAACCAACAAAAATAAATGAGAATGTGTTGGTTTAAAGCAGTCATTTAGGCGAAGTACAACAAATATTTCTATTAAAATAATTATATAAATATGTATTTATTTGAGATGTTTATGAAGGTCTAAAATCAATAAAAACTTAACAATATAACCACTATACGATTTTATTAGACTCATATGTGCACTCTACTTATGCCAACCCGATTAAAATTCTAATGGAACTCGCATACCTAAAATGACATTCTTGTGAAGAACGGAACTTCTTACAAATTTTGATAATTTTGGTAATTTTTGCTTTTATTTACACATTGCTTGAGATGATCTCATAGCAGATTAACTTGCACAGGGAAGCGTAAACATCGTCTATGTTATGTGCTTTTGTAGCTGAGCATAACTGAAATATGACTTTTTCAGTCCTGCGGTGAATCCTACCAGGGATATCTCTTCTTTGATTGGACCAACAGATATCTAATAAGTATTCAATAGTTCTTTTTGTTTTGTGAGCTTCATTATGTTCGGTTAATTTTTTTTGGTTCAATTACTGTATGCTTTGTTCGCTAAAGGTACAATTTTAAAATATGTATATGCAAAAATCAGAAAGCTCCTTGGAAGCCACTATTTCTGGAGAGATTTTGCAGATTTCCACCAAATTTTACTGGTACCTCTTAATTTCAAAATTTCATCCAATTCAGTTAATCCGGCTACACCTCCGATGGTCTCGGCACTCGGCACAGACAGACCGACGGACAGTCATTTCGAACTTCGGCGAAAGTACACACGGCGACAGTTAATCTGCAAAAACCTCGATCCCTTTGATCTCAGTTTAAACAAGATAATAATTTAACAATAATTTATATTAGCAAATACTCATATTCAAAATTTATTCAAAAACAATTTAATTTTTGTAACATGAAGATTACGAATCCGAAAAGGTGAAACCACTGTACTTCAAATCTGTTAAATTAAGACATCTACACGATAAGCTTGTTAGAACTTAAAAGATAAGCGTAAGGTATCCTCGGTACCACCGTTGGTTAAACTGCTGCGTCCATCAAAACTAAAGCGTATTTTGGGACGGCATGCTTATTCAACGGTGCCGTAAAGCAGCTTAAATGCATTTAAAACGAGAAAAGTGTTTTTTTAAACTGATTTCTGTTTATTTTTATGTAGAGAGGTATCGAGACTAATGGCGATCAACATATCTAAATCCGTATACTTTTCCTAAATGGTTATTTAAAGATTTTTAATACTCGGATCATTCCAATAAAATTCGTAACCATCATAAATTAATTTAAACTAAAAAAGATCACATCTGCAAATATCTGTATAGAACAACCAATCTCAAAACAACACTGCCGGTGAGTTATAAAGAGCGATTGGTTGACAGTTCCAAGTAAAAACTAGCCAACCATCCGCATTGAATTAAAATTTCACGTTCGCTTTAAGGTTTAAACTTATGGCGAATGTTTCTTACGGAAAACGTAATATTTTTCTATTTTTCATTTCTCCTGAAAATGCCATAAAAAACACAAAAAAATATAAACATTCGAGCGCATAATTTTCCATTTTTCATTTAAATTTTTCAGTCAATATTGATAATGACAATACAATAAAAATAAAAATATCAGAAATAATACGCCGTTAAGGTATAGGTAGATAAAAGAGATTTGATTTTCGTTTTTTTAATAATAAGACAAAATAAAATTCAAAGCTTTGTCTCCGTCTGATACGATAGTTTTCGTTTCCTTGCTTTTATCTCTCCATTATATACTCGCATGTAACTTTATTGAATTTTTTATCAAATACAAACGAACAATATATGAAGTCAAATCATAAAGAATAAACACATATAGAAAAATTGTTGGTCGGATTATCGTAAAATTCCAAATTTTATTACTTATTATAAATAGAAAATGAAAAATAAATTACTGTACGAGTACTATATTGAAAATATACAATAATAAGTTTAAGTTTTCATAATAAATATATTACACATTACTTAAGTTCAATACCTTTTTACAACAAATCAAAGTACACAAAACATACCTTAACAGTTTCAAGCAATGTAATGAGTTTTTGTTTATTCAAATTATTAATCAACATTCGAGGTCTACGATTAAGATCTATTTAAACTGCGATTAGTTTTTGATTGTTTTGTGTGCTTGATACAATATTTTACGAATTACCTTGAAATGAAATTGAAAAACGAGATATCAAACTAGATATGGCCAAGTCAGCTGAAAAATTGTTTATTCTGGTTTCACAAATTGCCATCTTAGGGGTAACTGTCAATTAATTCTGATCTATAAAGGAGCATGCAACCGCCCTGAAACACGGGTAGGAGTCCATGGACCGACCATACATTAATCCGAATATGAAAATGAGTTTGTAACCTCAACAAAGAGACAACCAAATCCCTACATGGGATGTCGCACTAGCAAAACTGTTTAATCTAAAGTAGAATAGAGTTCATTTGAAACATGATAATTTACTGTTAAGATGGCAAATAAAATTTGCTTTTTTGCGATGTTGCATATGTTACCATAGTGACTATTTATAATGTCTTAGGATTAGAATAAGGCGAAACTTTTCATGGCCCTCGTTTATTATTTCTAACATCGGACCTTTTACATTTCTGTTTTGCAATGAAAAAGTAACACGTTATAGCCATCTTAACCACTCCCCACCCTAAAAGACCAATAAAATTAATTTTAATTAAATTTGTAAGGTTCAAATATGACACAGCCGTGTCCAAATTATCCAAATTTTATAGACAAAGTCGATATTGATACGACAATCATAATGTTGATTATTAAAAATTATTTATTATTAGTTATTTATTATATTTTAGCAGCCTTGGTGAAATGCATAGAAGCTTTTGTGTAGCAGGTAGCCACCGAGTATCATAGTCTAAGAACCGAACTAGGCTTTAGGTAAAACGTAGAAGCCAAGTATTAAATATGCTGTTAAAAATAGTTTCTAGTATAACAGCTTTATATTATTATCATTTTCTCCATATCGACCACAATTTTATTTTCTCAAGCGTTCGAGCCTTTATAATTAAATTTCATAGAAAGTTTTGGAAAGTTGCCTCTAATAACACTCGATTTGATGGAATTAACTTGAATATTTAATGACACCAATTAATAAAATTGAATCAGAAGTATAAGTGGACTTTTAATGACGTTTTTGAAAATGGTCGAATCTGCAACAGCTCGTTTATCACCCAAATATTTTGTAAATGAAATTGAAAGTATTAACTGAACATTAAATTCTTAAAAACAACTAGATGAAAACATCAGCTAGATGGAGCTAGCCAATTTGTCTTCAGATAGTTTTAGTTCTATTATAGCTTAAATTTTGGATAGAAAATATTTGTGCAGAAAAAAACTGCGCCACTTTTAAATAATTTGGATACAGGTTAATTCATATAATAAAATTGATATTCTAGAACGAATTGTAATGTACATGGAATGCTGAGTGAAACACAGAGACTGTAGAGTTAACATGACGAAATAAAAGACTGATTGCAAAACGAAAGAAAAGGAAAAAGGGTTGAGTGGAATATCGGACCCAAAATTGGCGATCTCAAACCATCATGAGAAACGGGGTTACACCCGTGGTTGTTTATTTAGGTTCTTTAGGGTATCATAATCCCTAAATACCTACCACGTACCTACCGTTCCACCCACCAATTTTGAGAAATCGATTCACGCGAAAACTTTTTCTTTAAATAAATAGATTAAACGATGCTTGCAATTTTTGATTATTTTCAATAGCAGAGTTCATTACTCATGCCATTTACCTCAAAAACATTTGTCTTTGCGTCATCAAAACATAGCGATTGTGTTACATTGACTTAACATATACGTTCATTCAACCAATGCATGAGTATATACCGTGATTACGTAGAGTACGTACACACAAAAGAAAATGCGAATAATCGGCATGGTAGATATTTATAATATAATCTTGAGGTGTTACCATAGAATAAGTATGTAAGAATGATAATTTTCTTGTATTAAAATAGCATTAGGCTAATCAAAATATCAAATTAGGTACTGGTTGTATGCATGTTACCTCAATACGAGACCACGATACATTTTGGGGTATCTGCCTTTCCTTGTTACACAATATTGAAAACAAGAAAAAAACATACGTATTTTTTTTACTCGACTATATAGTAAAAGAACATTTTATGAATGAAGGAAACAATGGTCGCTTTCAGGGCACCCAACAGTTGGGAACATGTTGTGTAAAATCAGAGCCAACGTTATGAAAATGTTTAGTACTATGAAATTTTGAAATCGAATTGGCGATAATTTCACTAATCATGATGCCAACAGTTGGCAGTCCTGAACGCGCCCAATAGCAAAACAACACGATGATCATACTGTCGGGTTATTAAAAGCGAGCTGGTCTCTACACGATTTATTTGTTTACGCGCGTGTGTATAATGAACATTTATAAAAAATAAAATATTCTACATACACAGAAAAATAAATTTTAAACAAATAAAGTAAAATATATAATTATTTTTTCTATGTACGCTGCTGCATAAGGTATTTTTGTTTCAATGCACGAGTATGGTTGCATGTGCATAATTTTAATTTTTTTGAATTACACAGACATATTTTATTAGGTTTTTCTTTTCGTACTTTGTTTCCCATTTAATATTTATGCAATCTTTAGTCAAATATAATATGATTGTAGAATTTACAGAAATATAGCTTTTAAATTCTCTATTGTTGTATTAATTTTCGTGATTTGGAAAGAAAAGTATTGAACGAGATTAGAAAACCAAATCAATGTGTTTTTTAGGTTTTAGTCGTTGCATAGGTATTTATATATACATATATATATATATACATATATATATATATATATCTATATATATATATATATATATATATATATATAGATATATATATAGATATATATATATATATATATATATATATATATATATATATATATATATATATATATATATATATATATACTCGTATATATATAAATATATATATATATATACTCGTATATATATATATATATATATATATATATATATATATATATATATATATATATATATATATATATATATATATATATATGTATATATATATATACTACTGTGGGCAAAAAGTAGTAAAACTTTTTAATTAAAATTTAAATTTCGCGCGGAAAACCATTCGTCGAAATATTTTTTTTCTATGTTGGTATGACTGTCAGTGACATCTGTGCCAAATGTCACATCAAAATAATCATTAGTGTTTAGTATACGCTTGTCTTTATGAAGTACAAAAAGTGCATTCGGCGATTTTTACAATGAGTGAAATTATTCAACAAAGAAGTTCCATTAAGTTTTGTGTGCGGAATCAATTTTGTGGTGCCGAAACGTTCAGAATGTTGCAAAAGGCCTTGGGTGATAAATGTATGTCGCGAGCAAGTGTTTTTGATTGGTACAAATTGTTCAAAGAGGGTCGGGAACGTGTTGACGACGAACGACGTATAGGACGGCCATCAACATCAACTGATGATCAACACGTTAATAAAATCAAGGAATTGGTGCTCGAGAATCAACGACTAACAGTCAGAGACTTTACTGGCATCGTTGAAATATCGGAAGGATCAGTGAAAACCATTTTGAAAGATCATTTGGGCCTAAGAAAAGTGAAAGCACGATTGGTTCCAGATTTTTTCGCCAAAACTGCCACCCATATCGTTCCGCAACCACCGTATTAGCCTGAGTAAGCTCCGTGTGACTTCTGGCTGTTCAGCAAACTCAAACGACCGCTCCGGGGAAACCGTTTTGAGTCAATTGAAGACATTAAACTTAAATCGCGACGCACATTGGAGGCTATTCCGGAAATTGACTTTAACAACTGTTTCGAGGATTTGGAGAAATAAATATAGAATTTTAAAATTATGAACAAAGTCTTACTATTTCTTGCGCACACATATATATATATATATATATATATATATATATATATATATATATATATATATATATATATATATATATATATATATATATATATATATATTTAAATATCGGTATCGATGTATACCTATATACATTGTCGTTGTATAGGTATATACATTATATAGGTATATTTTGATTTTGGTCCCGTTAAACCCGGTTTTGATGCATTGCGAACGAATTTTTGCTCATTTATTTTCGATGGTTCACCATGTGGAAATTAAACGTTTTCGGGAACAAAAGCTACTATCAATTTCCATTCAAACGCGAAGAAAATTAAATATATTAAATATATTAAGAAGCTAAACATATCTTTAAACGACTATGAATTTTTGATATTTATATTGTGACAATAAATTATTGAATTTAAAACGAAATTATTTATTATTATTATTTATATTTATTTTCCCTATCATTTCCTCCTCCTTGGTGTAAAAGATATTGATAAGTCGGTCTTGATGTTCCATATTACAAAATGTGTTTTCTCCATCTCCAAAGTATCATTAGTATTTCACACAAGAAAGCAAAAATACTTGTTTGTCTATTTATAATCACTGCAATCTGTTCCGGGTCTGGAGTACTCCCAAATCTCTCGTGGTTCGCATTTCACGTCCTACCTTACACACTAGCCAAATCGAGGACGTACGGCTATAAGTCCTATTTACGTTGCACCGATCATTATTAGATTGATTGATTAATTAGACTGAAGGACCAAGTAGTGGGCAACTGTCGTGGATAATGCTGGACCTATTCCTACAGTCTGTTTACATATAACAAGAGGAATGGATATGAAACGTATTTTTTCTTTAGGGCGGAACGACCCGGTTGTATGGACACCTAGCGATCTTACTGCACAAGGCAACTCAATTCTAATCTACTAGGATAAAAGTTTAGTGGGTACGACGATATTGTCAGCTCTTCAACTCGCGTTATTCCTAAATCACCACAGGCACACGGCAGACAACAGTAAAATATAAACCTAATTCTGATACATCGTCCTCATATGATTTGAGATAGTAAATGTATATGCAATACGGGATCCAGTGATGTCAGTTGATGTCTATCGAAATCCGAATGCTTACCGGCCAATTTCGATAAGATGAATCCGGCCAATGGAAGCTCAACGAGAAAATGTTCGTATCCAATATTCATCCAAATATCGTAATCGATCAAATTTGTTTGATCGATAATGGTAGCCCAACCTCAATATCTTCGCGGGTAAAATCTTGAATAGGTTGAAATCGTCGTGGGCCTCGTTGCATACCACCACATCTACCTTGTGAACTGCTACCACTCCACTTAAATGAATGAGTCTCTGGAAATGCTAGTTAGGCAAAACCCAAACAAATCTATTTCAGCGTTGTACTCAACGAAATTAACAGCATCGAGATTGGAGACGAAAATTAATTTTGGCCAAAACGAGTGAGATTAAACCACAATGTTTTCATGGAAGATGGCTTGAACGCCAACATATAGTAATCTAAAGTAAAACGAAATTGTTGTTAGTTAAAAACTTTACCATTTTTTTATTGAAAGACTTACTTGTACTCATAAACCGCCATTCGAAACATTTGTTAAATAACTATCCGACCATTTAACAATGGTTTCATAATAATTTCATGAAATTTTTAAAATTTCCGAACGTGACTGTTCATTAGGAAGCAGAATTTCGATTTTACGATCTAAACGTCCGGGACGTAATAATGCCGGATCTAGCGTATCCGGACGGTTTGTAGCCATAATCATTTTAACCTAATCCAACGAATCGAAAATCGAAACCATCCATTTGATTAAGCAATTCCATTAGAATACGGTTGAATTTTACGATCGGCTGATGTACCTTCCGAAAACCGACAACCTCCAATTGCATTAATTCCATTTCATCCATTAATATAATGAACGGCTGATGTTCACGAGCGTAGTTAAATATTTTACTTATTAACCTAGTACTTCATATCTAGAGCTAACCTAGTTCCAGCCTTCAAATTTGTCTTGTCTAACTGACGTCGATATCCAACAACATATAGTGGCCAATTTGTTGTCTTCACAATAACTATAAAAATATAAGTAAGATAAAATATCGTTTCACTGAATCACTGACATATTGGAGGTATGTACTTACATTTAACCTCATTCAATTGTTTGAGTACCTCCTCGACAATTTGCCCAACACTTTGCAACGCTTTTAAATCATTTTCTAATTTATCGAACTGTTTCGTTAAATCTTTTTGACTGTTTCTGAATACAAGTAGAATGGAAAATAACAGAATCATTCCGACTGTGTAAGCAAATGTACCAAAATGGTATTTTATATTTTTACTTTCAGTTCGAGAACAATTATCGAACTGAAAGTAAAAATATAAAATACCAATTTGGTACATTTGCTTACACAGTCGGAATGATTCTGTTATTTTCCATTCTACTTGTATTCAGAAACAGTCAAATAGAAATTGATCGGTTAGCTGAGACAAATTATATAAGATCGGCATCATTCAACATTATCAAAATTTCAATGCCCGTTCGATAGCACTCAAATGATTAATGTAATCGTATTATCCTTTTCTTCACAATCCAAATCATCCACTTCCACATCACTGCTGTTATTATCCGGTTTCAATAATCGATACACAGTTTTATACAAGTATTTTGATACAAATATAAGACTGAACTGACTTTTACTATATTTTTTTGGGTTAAGAAATCTGACACTTCGATTTTTGTTTGATTTTTTTTCGGCTGCTGAATGATTTTTTTAGGTTAATATGAACTTGTCAAAAATTTCCCCTCACATGATTTATAGTAAACCAATTTTTCGATAGTTTCGTAAATTATTCAAAATAATTAAAATGCATATGTTTTTTCATCGAAAAAACAATAATTTTTTTTAGTAATTTTTGGGATATAAAATTATTGTCAAACATCAAAAATAAAGATTTTTTATACTTACTATACTATACTTTATAGGTTAGTTTTCGATGATGTCAAAATTTCCCCAACTTTTTATACCATAAAATAAAATTTTTTATCTCAGTCGCGCTAATGCAAATTTTAGTTCTTGTCTTTGTCATGTTTTCTGCAAAATTGTTGTAAAATTTGTCTGTTTCCTAGTGGAATAGTACCATTAGTTGTCAGTATTATTTAGCTTGCGTTCATACCGTATGTTGCTATAAATGTCAAATTGCATGTCATTTCACGTTGGACGTTTTTCGTCTTTTTTAATTTTAGGGTTTTGTTGTTGTTTTTTTTCTAAATTTTCGGAAAGACCAAAAAAATTAAATAATGGAACATTTTCGGCTAAAAAATATTATAAATTTATTCAAACTTTTTTGTAAACAATAAAATAAAAACTGTAATTTTGACATGTGTAGCAATTTTGCTTGTTTAACGTAGTACGTAACATTGCCACACACGCACATAAACAAATAAATCGTGTGTAGCCGAGCTCGATTTTCATAACCCGACAGTATGATCATCGTGTTGTTTTGTTATTGTTTCCATCATTAATAAAGTTTTGTTTTACTATATAGTCGAGTAAAAAAAATACGAAAGTTGTTTTTCTTGTTTTCAATATTGTGTAACAAGGAAAGGTAGATAATCCAAAATATATCGTGGTCTCTTATTGAGGTAACATGCATACAACCAGTACCCAATTTTATATTTTGATTAGCCTAATGCTATTTTAATACAAGAAAATCATCATTCTTATCTATTTTTTCTATGGTGTTACCTCGAAGGTTATGCCAATAGGTAGTTTTTAAATGTTTAGATTTGGGTTGGTTGGGAATTGGATAGAATGCATGGGGAATTGGATAGAATTCCGTTACAGGTTCATACATAAATTTTGACCGTGGTCATGGAATTTCGTCATGATCAGTGTAACTTAGTGTATAGATCAGAATACGCAGGTTTAGTCGTTTGTGAACACGTTTTTTGTTCCACATAAAAATTCAAAGAACTCCATTGTAAAAAGTGCACTAAAATCATAGAAGGCGGTATTTGCGCATTTTTTATCTGCGAATTTAAACAGTCATGTAATAAGGCTTGTTGGAATGAACTGTGGCTCTTAAATTATTTGGGTTCTTCTTAACCGACTATGAACAAAATTGGATTGATTGGTTGGAATTAAAATACACAGGTTTTCTATATACAGTACGAAACCAAATTCAGCCATTTGTCCTCTGGCAATCAATTTCAATTAATATAATGCATAAATATGACCCTAGCATACTCAAGAGAACTGGGGAACACAAAATTCAATTGAACTATTATGTGGTTCTATAAAAAATTGATTGATAACAATTATAAGCTGAAGTTAACGTGCAGTTGGGTTATAACAGAAAGTAGATAGTAATTAGAGTGATCAAAAGTTAAAATCTTTCTAAATTCTATGATTTTGAATAATCAAAATGGAATTTGTGAAATAGAAGGAGGTACAGTACATAAATTTATTACAATTTTAATAAAGAAATAGAATATACAAGAATATAAGAATATAAACTCGGTTGTCGCGCTTTTGGCTTATTTATTAAAAGATGTAATTTTACTTTCTGTACGATTTTCACGTAAAAATACCACCAGTTGAGCCGATCTTCAACAAACGATTATATCTAGAGTATATTGAATTTGAATATAGGCGCTAACATAGAGTGTATTCGAACCAATTTTGAAAAAGCTCATTACGGATGGTTAAAACTTAATAACGTACAACAATATTATATTGGCCGCAATGAAGCTGCCAATTCCGGTACACAAATCTCCACCAAATTTATTTCTCAAGGATCTCCCAATTAATGGAAAAAGTTTAAGTATGTTAGTTTTTTTTTCATAATGTCCACTTAGGCAGTAGATATGCCGAACTTTGGTGAAATAAATTATTTTTATCAAAAATCGTCATTTCTAATTTTAATTTACTATCATTTTATTTTTAAACCTTAATTTCTATATACTTTTCAAAATATTTCAAAAACGAAAAAGTTCATATGGAAGCGTCTCTTCCTATGGACTGATGAGTATATAATCGTGCGTAGTTAAAAATTAAAGACGCTTACTTTCTAAAAATCTTGCGGACTATTGAATTATTATCTGTGAATTGATAAATTATCATTCGTTAATTGAAAATGTCCCGAGCAAGAGGTGTTGCAAGTGATCTCATGTGGTCGACGGAAGTATTGTGCATTATATTTTTTTATAAATATTTAATGTAGTAAATTGGTTTAAGAATTTGAATATAAATAATTCATTCTTTTTCTGTGTTCACGCTAAAGCATTGTGTTCCACATAACTCGGTCTGAAGGTTCCGCCAACGTCGTCGATCTATCGAATAAGGGGCTCTGTTTTATGGCACGATTTTGGGAACGAAAAATGTGTCCAAGCCTTTATTGTTCGCCCAAATATTTCCTGGATACTATAATATCGGTCCTAAGCACATTTCGCTGTATTAAAATAAATTTTGTTAAAATTTTATTTAATAATTGTTACACCAAAGAGGCTCATGCTAGTAAAATGAGAGAACCAAAACCAATACTGTACTCGCAAGTATAGTCATAACAAAACCAGTTATTTCGGAGGGCACTACTGAAGGTATAGCAGTGCTCCAAAAGATACTAAGAAGCATGGAAGCTCTTAACATTCGTCTAGCTAAACAAGCAAAATGCCTTCTATCTCTAAGCAACAGGTTAGATAAGCAATACTCTCTAAATGAAATGAAATTCATGCTCTATTAAAATGATGCAAACAACAACAAATAAAACATCAAGAACAGTAACCTGGAATGCAAATGGAGTAATGCAACATATTCCAGAATTAGAAATTTTCCTAAATACTGAAAAAATAGATATCAGCCTAGTATCGGAAACCCATTTTAATTCAACTACATATCTTAAAATATATGGATACAGTTGTTACCACGATATTCATCCAGCAGGAAGGGCAGGGGGAGGACCGTCGGTGGTTATAAAAGAAAACATCAAACACTTTATAGATCTTAAAATTGAAGAGGAATTTATGCAAGTAGTCACTTTAAAAGTATTTATAAATAATAACAAAGAATATAGAGTATCGTCAGTATATTGACCTACCGCCCCCCCCCCCCAATATATAATTTAATTAAAGAAGACTATTGCACGTTATTTAAATCACTTGGATCAAGTTTCATAATCGGAGGTGCAAAAAATACCTACTTTAAATACCTATTTAATGCAAAAAATACCTACTGGGGATCAAGAGTAACCTGTAAAAAAGGAAGAGAGCTGTTTGCAGCAGGAAGACTATGCAATTGCGATTTTCATCCTGGAGAGCAACCAACTTATTGGCCTACGGATAGAAATAAAATACCAGATATCATAGACTTCTTTATCACCAAAGGTATGGACGAAAACTACATATACCTAGAAAGCAGCAGGGCATTAAGTCGGATCACACGCCTGTTATTATGAAAATCAGTGCGACGATTGTTAAAAAAATCTAGTCCACCTTCGCTAACGAACAAAAAAACCTGCTGGGACAAATTCCAGAAACTTGTTGAGGATAGTATTGATCTTCAGGTGAAAATTAAAAACCCGATACAGCTAGAAGAAGAACTAGAACAACTCAACAACAGTATACAAGAATCGGCGTGGAGTAGTACCCCGTCAAGTTCAAATGAAATGCGCCGAAATGCTATTTATCCTCTAGAAGTTAGAGAACTGGTTGCAGCAAAACCAAGAGCAAGGAAGGCCTGGCAAAGAAGTCGAGCGCCAGAATATAAAACAACTCTAAATTTTTTATTCAATAAACTAAAGTTTCTAATTAAAGAAATCAAAAACGAATCCATTAATAAATACTTGAGTGGCCTTACTGGGGAAAAGATACCGAGTATTTCCTTTGGAAAGCGACAAAAAGTTTAAATGACCTAAACTACAAATTGCACCAGTAAAAAGGAAGATGGCACATGGGCTATAAGTGCAAAGCAAAAACCTTCGTTGTTTGCAACCCACATCGAGAACACGTTCCAGCCTCTACCTAGACAAACTGCAGAGTAAAACAAAAACCACCAGTATATAAAATGGATAACTGCAATATATCTCCTGTCACATTACAAGAATTAAAAGAGGAAATCAATCCCAACCTAAATACAAAGAAATCTCCAGGATATGATTTAATTACAAGACAAATAGTAAAAGCTCTTTCTGAAAAAGGACTACGTAAACTACTCCAAATAATTAATGCAGTGTTCAGACTTAAACACATTCCAAGTCAATGGAAAGTAGCAGAAGTAATTATGATACCTAAACCAAACAAACCACTTAAAGAAACTAAAACCAATAATAGCAGAAAGAAATCTTGTTCCTCCACATCAATTTAGCTTCAGAGAAAATCATTCAACAATAGAACAAGTACATCGAATTACAAACATAATTGAAGACGTACTTGAAAAAAAGAAAGTACGTTCAAGCGTCTTCTTGGATGTAGCACAGGCCTTTGACAGAGTATGGCATAAAGGTTTGGAATATAAATTACAAAGAGACTTACCAAAGCAGTTTTAGGAAATTCTAAAATCTTACATATCTAATTTATACTTTCGAGTTAAATTAGATGGCGAATACTCAGAAATAAAGAAAATATCAGCAGGGGTACCACAAGGTAGCGTTCTGGGGCCAAATTTATATGTTCTATACACCTCGGACCTGCCAACGATAGAGGAGACTAACATAGCGACGTTTGCGGATGATACGACCATCTTAGCAGTTGCCAATTGCATAGAAGAATCTACAAGCAAATTGCAAAAAGCTACTAATATTGTCAGTACCTGGACCAAGAGATGGCGAATAAAACTTATTGAAACAAAATCTGTTCACGTAAACTTTGCCAACAAGAAGGTCAACTGGATACCAGTAGAACTGAACTCTCAGTAAATTCCCTATGCAAACACGGCAAAATATCTAGGCATGACTCTAGACGCGAAACTAAAATGGAAAGACCATGTGAAAAAGAAAAAAAGGAGAGTTAAACATCAAATACAGAAAGATGGATTGGCTCTTAGAAAGAAATTCTGAACTTACTCTACATAATAAATTGCTACTATACCGGCAAATCCTAAAACCTGTGTGGACTTACGGTATTCAAATCTGGGGCAGTACAAAGAAAACCAATGTCAATATCATCCAGTCATTCCAAAGCAAAGTCCTTCGTGGAATAATTAATGCACCGTGTTACATAAGAAATGACAACCTCCATAGAGATCTGTAGATGGATTTCGTTAGTGAAGAAATAAGCAAACACGCGAGAAAACACATGCAACGTATTAGTATACACCAAAATGCTGAGATACGTCGTATGTTGGATGATTCAAACCCAGTAAGACGGCTGCGAAGGAAGAAACCGCATGATCTATCTATCTAATGATGTAATCAGGATCGACTAAAAATATAATAAAATTGTGAAGGGGACTAGCCAAAGGGCTACAACCCTCCAAACAACAATATACATTATGAAAGATAAATTACTAGATGATTTGTAAATCAGTTGTAATAAATAAATATGTATATAAAAAAATACAAAACGTGTATTTTTGTGATAACTAAACAGCATTTGCGGGAAGTGTTAATTTTTTGTTTTAATCGGAAAAACAGTGCAGCTGAAGCACATCGAATGCTTGTGGAAGTTTACTTTGAAATGCTCCAACCGATAAATCATGAAGAGAATGGTTTGGACGCTTCAAAAATGATGATTTCAGTGTTGAAGATAAGCTTCGCTTGGGACAGCCAAAAAAATTCGTAGACGATGAATTAGAGGCATTGCTCGATGAAGATCGGACTCAAACGCCAGAGCAGCTTGTCGGTACATTAGAGGTGGCCCAACAAACAGTTTCCATACGATTGAAATCTATGGGCATGATTTAAAAGCAAGCAATTGGGTCCCTAATTAACTGAATCCAAGAGACGTGGAAAGAAGATTTCTTTCTTGCAAACAGCCGCTTGCAAACAAGAAAGGGATTTTTACATCGGATAGTGACCGGTGGCGAGAAGTGGATCGACCTCTTACGATAACCCCAAGAGGAAAACTACTTCGCTTTGCCCGG
The DNA here is from genome assembly GCA_963691935.1 of Nephrotoma guestfalica. Classification (NCBI taxonomy): domain Eukaryota; kingdom Metazoa; phylum Arthropoda; class Insecta; order Diptera; family Tipulidae; genus Nephrotoma; species Nephrotoma guestfalica. Next base: position 94,547,530 of record OY829915.1, read on the forward strand.
CCGATCGTTGCCATCGACCTCAACATCAACACCAAAGACGGACATTCATGGTTCGAAGGTTATGCTGTTTATCTGGTGGGACCAAAGAGGCGTTGTGTACTACGAGCTGCTACAACCTGGCGATTCCATTACGGTCGAGCGGTACGGACTACAATTAATTCATTTGAGCCGTGCATTACAAGAAGACGAAACGTTTTTCCGAGATGGGGTTCGAAAGTTGCCTGAGAGGTGGGGAAAAGTCGTAAGCAGCGATAAACAATATTTTAATTAATATGTTCATTAATTTTATTTTAAAATAAATGCATTTTTAAAATTAAAAAAGCGGACCGAATTAATTTCTACTCCCAATATAAAAGGGTTAATTTAATTTAATAGCAATGCCTAATTAATTTTATACGATTATTGACAGCTTCTTGCTACAAAAGATGACACTCGTCGTCATTTCCTTTGCACATTGTAATACGCGTATAAGCCTTTAAAATTCGTTAAAATACAATACAATAGATAATACCAGAAAACATAAAATTTTGTTTTAAATTGTACGAACAGTAAATAATGTTATTTAACTTGGTAAATAGATACATACAGTATACATAAAGTGCTTTCCAGACAACCTCCAGACGGCACTGAATTTAGCTTTCACACGAGTTACATGTCGAGACATGTCACCTTCAACAAGCAAAAATGCACATGAGACAATTTTGTTCTAGTGATCGAATTAACAAAATTGTCACATGAAAATTAATGTCACGTAAACATTTTATATTTTATATTTTAAAAGGAAATTCATATAAGATTTCAAAAATTAAAGTAGAACGGAAATATATAAAAAATTAGCAAAATTAACATAAATGATAAAAATCATATAATTGAAAACGAAAAGCATTTTATGTAAATTAATTGTATTTCTGACTCCAAAGAGTACAGAGTTAAAACATATAATTCATCCAACTCTAAAGAGATTGGCTCTCTTTAGAGTTGGATGAATAAAACAATATTTAAATTATTGTTAATCCTAAGATTAATTATATAGTTAAGTGATTGTGATTAAGGTAATTGTAATAAAAATAAATAAATAAAATATTTTTTTATAATATCTAAAAGCAATAAAAACGTAATTCACGTGTAAAAATTCTGTGTGAACACTGTTGTGAACACTACTGTTTCGTATGTAGGCATCCTATAATGGATGGTACTCTAAAACAATGAATTATCTAACAATGAAAATCATTTAATTCTTTTTAAAAAATAGCTAATAAAAATGCTGTACGGAAAAACTGTAAATTAAATAAAATAAAAACTTTTATTAATAAGATGAATTGTTAATTTGACAATTTTGACTGTTAAGAAAAAGTTTAATACAGTAATTAGAAAATTAAATATAGATCTAACAAAAACCGCAACGCGTCCGTACCTTTACGAATCATTACTATCAAACAAAGTAGTATCGAATAAAATATACTAATTGGTTTCAGAATCCAAAATCCATGTCCCGGTTAAAAAATGAAATCCATATTCTTGATTAACGCCTTAAATTCGTCAAAGCCAAAAAACGGTCGAAATTTTTACAAAGACTCCTACAAGATGTTTTATAAAATAAAATTATACTTTCAAAATTTTTGTCAGTTCATCGAGGAAAATAGTCGTATATATTTATTACTGATACAATACCAGACAAGCTGTTAATATTAACAACTTGTCTGATCAACAGCTTAATCTAATCAACATTAAATAAATAATAGTATCATTAACAAATCTAAAAAACTACAAATTAAATAAGAACCGAAGAAGTTGATGTGATGTACACATTGTTTAAATTTAAAATATAGGAATTTATATCACCATCCGTCCCAATCGTGTTACTGGAATGTGATTAAAAATGTAATAAATTAGTAATTATAGCATAATATAAAGAGTATTATTCGATAGAATGAAACACACTATAAAATTAATTACAGCCCAATAAAATTGAATAAGTAAAAGCAAAACATTGTATTGAACACTCCACAGCAAGCAATAAAAAAGGTGGATTTGAACGAGTGCCTGCTCTAATTGCATTATTTTCTAGATTGGTATCAGTATTGAACATAACATGTGTAAAATATACCTTACTTTACATATTTCACCTGCAATTTCGTTAAAATGAATAAACAATTTAGATAAAAATATAACACCTGCGGACACTCGTTTAATTCACCTCTTTTACTGACATGATGTGTTGTGCTCAATACAAGCGAGAAAGGTTACATTCAATCTAAGAGTCAGTTTGTTGCTCGAATCAATAATGGCGAAACAATATAAAAGACACTTCGAACATGATTGCTGCTCTTAGAAGGCGGTTCCAACTACACTTGTTACAAAGTGGAAATCATTTTGAAAATTTTTTGTAAAGCTCAAAACTTTGAAAATCGTGCAATAATTGTTTTAATTATCAACACTTATATTTTTTCAACAAATACAAAATTGAATTATTAGATATTATTAGGCAACGGTGAAACAATTGTTTAAGGTATTTTAACGGTATGCTCGTAAGATCAAAATGAAGGCCAACATCAAAAACAATTTCAGTAACTAATAACAAGCTGTTGACTGCATAACACAGTTTTACTCGTAGGAGAATTAAAAAGTAAAGTTGAACAACAACTATTATGAACACTGCCGAAATACATCAACCACAAAAATCATTCAAGTCGTAAGATGAACACCAATAAACACAAAAATTAAATTATAATTGGTTGAAACACCGAGATTTCTCTGTGGTTGAAACATAAGATCATATGCAGATGTTTACAATCGGTCTGTTTATTTAGACTTCCTAAATCTTTCTTAATATGAATCATCTCGCCTTGTGGTATAATTCATTTCTTTCTCGAGTATTCGGATATTTTCTAAATACACGTCGTGGTCAGTCTTATATAAATGCTTGAAAATAACTCAACTCAAGGAACTCATCATTTTCAGAGTAATGCATTTGGGGGCTTTCTTATGGTGGAATTTTTTTTAGCTGAACAACTATTTAATTTGTCTAATATACTTATTGTATGTCTAAGGAGAGATTCTAGAAGTATAAATAACTCACTCATATTTGCATTCTGCTTAATCTTCTGCTTCAAACATTTAACATTTTAATTTTTGTGTTTTTTGCTGTTCATCTTGAATAATTTTTTTGGTTGACGTATTTTGGTATATAGAATTCTAAGGATGAATGTAGATAATCCTATTGGAAATGTCAACACTAATTCATTGATGATTGGACTGCAGTCCAAGTAATGGACAAATGTCCCGAATAACGCCGGGCCTATTACTATAGCCTTTTAACATAAACCTATAGGGAAGAATAGGAAAGAAGTATTTTTGAATGGGTCGATCCGGTTTCATAATATTAAATTAACGACAAACTTATTTGGTAGCTCCATTTATTTAGACGACTGTGTAATCGTATAAATAGATGGCCTATTGTCCTAGCCTAACGCTTAAAATATTAATATTAAAATTTACAAAATATCACAAATTATACATGTTTAATAATATAATAATCCCAACCCCAAGTGTCCATGCGATTACCTGAAACCAGAGTTTTTGTAAATGGAATCTTCTACTACGAAAATTTAGCAGTTCGTTAATTTGGTTAAGTAAACCAAAAAATTATCACGAAATTAAGAAAAGCATTTCGAAATAACAATTTAATTTAACAATTTAACAGACAGGTAGATGTTTGCCAACCGTTCCGTGGGATACGATGGCTCCGATAGCGATGTTGCTGGCATCTGTTGATAATATTAAGGGTTCTTTGAAATTGGGATATTGTAAAATAGGTTGATTACAAAAAAATGTTTACACTGTTCGAAGCAATATTTGTAGTTTTCATCTAGAATAATTTTGCTAACTTTCCTTAGTCACTCAGTCATTGGTTTAGTAATCTTTGCAAAATTATTACTGAACTTTCGGTAATATCCGAGTAACCCGAAAAAACTTTATTTTGTTTTTCTGTAGTTGGAATGGGGAAGTTTCGAATGGCTGCAATTTTATCGGGATTAGGTTTAACTTCCTCTGATGTTACAATGTGCCCTAGAAATGCAACTCTGACATATTCGTAACGTCCACATTCGACGGAAATGGCCGTTTTTTGAATGTCCTTAGTGTTTAACTCTATCTAGTGAAAGCCATTTACCCAACTTATCTAGTATATCAGATATGTTAGGTAATGGGTATCTATCTGGTATTGTCGTATCATTTATGTTACGGTAATCTATTACCATACGCCATTTGACTTGACCACTGGCGATCACTGATTCCTAAGACCATCCATATTGGAGAAGACCAGGGTCAGAATGATGGTCTTTTGATACCTTGGTTCAACAAATTGTTGATTTGTTTCTCAACATCTTGTTTATGAATATGTGAGTATCTGTAACTTTTTCTGAAGATTGGTTTTTCATCTTCCAAGTCGATATCGTGTTTTATGGTATTAGTGAACGTAAGTTTATCCGTCTCCTTTTTAAATATATCTTCGAACTCTATGCATTGTTTTTCTCCGAAGTTTAAATGTTTGGTACGTATTAATTCTGTAATGGATTGGGTTTTGTGGATATTATTTTTTTCGACTTTATGTATGTCGAAGTTGTTTACTTCAAAGTGATTTTTTGATATTTCCACGCATTCGAATAGATGTTCGATCACGAAATATTGTGCTCGAGGTGAGTGGTTAATAACTTCAACTATCGCGTAATTATTAATACTTGTATATATACCCTCTGGAATAATTATATTTCCATGGAGAATAAGAGGGTTTAAATAAATTTCTACATTAGCTATAGTTACTGGGGTTTGTGCGATTAGTCTGCTACCTAGGGCTATTTTATAGGGTTTTGACATGAAATTCATTTTTAGTTTTAAAGGAATTTTAACTTTAAAAGTAGGCAAATATGCTTGTCCAATATTAAGAGTTATTTGGAGTTGCTGCATGATCTCAAGTCCAATTAGTTTCAAACCATGAAAATAACTGTGAAATTTAAATAAGAAAAGTTAAAAATTTTCTTCGGTTTTAAATTCATTTAAACTTTTTAAAGTGACAGCTTTATCGACAGTGTGTTTGTTAAATAAAGTAGTAATAATGGTGGGTTATATTTTATGACTTAGTTGAACCAGTACCAATTAGGGATGTATATGATTTACCGTTTAGGTTGAAGCCTATATATATGGGAGAAGTTATTCTTAGTAACGGATGTTTATATGTTTATGTACCCATAGGGTTTTCCGAGGCTTCTCGGCAAAAATCCCCGTCTTGGATTTCTATCTGGGGAATATTTTCAAGTCGTTCAGAATGATCATCTTCGTATTCTGTGACTTGAGATCTATAGTAATCTGCAGGATATGTGGTATAATATTCATTATATGCTTTGTATTCGGATTCTATGTTAAATAATTCTTTTGACTGAAACCGTGGAGGTCCATTAGGGTGAAAATTATATCTTGGCCTTTGTTGTTGATTGAACTGTGCTCTTTGTTATACTGTGGTTTAGTATCACAGATGTACACTATATTGTTTTGAGATACTTGTAGTATCCATAAGTTCTGGTTTAGGCTGAGGTCTATGAGGTAATCCTCTACTATTAGCAAAACTATTATTTGGGTTGAATTTGGTGAAGGGTCGATGATTGAATATTGAGGTGCTCTGATGTTTACAGATGGTTTGTAAGTATAGTTAAAATTGGGTTGAATTGGTTTTTGATATGAGTGGTACATTGGTTTTGGTGGTAATGCGGGCTTCTTATATACTCCGGGTAGTGTAATATTTTTCCACAAATAATAGTTTGTTCTGCTAAGCAGTAGGTACGTGCTGCTTGTAAAGTTTTAGAATCTCTAGTTCTAATAATTGTAGCTAAAGGTTATTTTTAACCTGATAGAAATGCCGTTAAGGCTTATTGTAGATACCATTCACGTTTGGCTTGCGTGACTAATGTTAATGTGTTTACTGGTGTATGAGTTGCTAACCAAGAATTGAGTCGATTTACTAAACTTGATAATCTAGTTTCTTTGAGTTAGTGAATTTAACTCTTTAATTAAGGTACCTTCTTCTTCTTTATCTGTATAATGTTCTGTCAAACATTGCCTCTTTAATTGAGCTTCACATCGTATTCGTTGGCGCGCACAGACGTGTTTTTACTTCGTTCTGCAATTTATTTATTTGTGTGTGCCGATCAATCGGTGATCTTACTCAAACTGTGTTATAATTGTTAGTACATATGTATAATACTTCCTGTCTTTCACTGTGCATTTTATTAATCTGTGCTAATTAATATCGTATTTATTACTGATGTGGCAAAATGTGAATCAATGATGCCTCTGTCCCATTCACCAAGCGGATTAACAAACGCCACGCACAATGTTAAAAAAAATCAAAATTTGAACGTGAAAAAAATTGCAAGCAAATTTGATCCAATCGGAATTAAAACCAAACGTTAATGAACCTAGTGAATTAATTGAAAAAATCAAAAATGCAACGTCGTCAAATGATGATAATATAAACTCGCAGAGCGCATCAACAAAAAATGTTAATAGAATAACCAGTGATGGTCAGTGTTTAGTGCAAACGGATTCAGACAGAATATCACTATGCAACCTAAACGAAAGAGGAGCCCTAGCTCGGCCAATACGAGAGTGAATAAATTCACTAAGCTAGCCACGGTTGAATTGGCTCATGGCAACCGGTTTTCTAGTTTAATAAACGCCGATGAAGCTGCTGAAGATGCTGTACCAAAAAATAACACATCAAAAACTGAGAAACCGCCACCAATATATTTGAGGGAAGAATCAAATAGAGATTTAGCAAGAACCATCGGCTAAACGAGAAAATATAAAAGAAACCAAAATTCAGCCGTCAAATATTGAGGCATACAAGGCCTTGATAAATCATTTTGATGAAGTGGGAAAACACTACTATACTTATCAACTAAAGAGCCAAAAAGGGTTGATGTTAAAAGAAATTGAGAGCTTCGTTGACCCAAACGAGATACAAGCTGCTCTCGCTGAAAAAAAAATTCCGTGTTAAATCTATAACTAATATTATAAATCGGGAAAAGGTGCCACAGAAAATATTCCGTCTGGAATTAGAACCAGATAATATAAAAAACAAATGGAAACATGAAATATATGATCTAGAATATCTTCTACATAGAAGAAGATAAAGAAAACGAACTGGACCGGTACAGTGTGTTAAGTGCCAAGAATACAGCCACACTATAGCTTATTGCACTTTGAGCGATGCTTGTGTAATTTGTGGTGATCTCCATAACTCAACGAAATGCAATAAAAATAAAACTCAAACTTCTGTCAGAAAATACAGTAACTGCTATGGAAACCACACAGCGAATTGTAGAGGTTGCCCAGCTTATATTGAATTGAAAAGGAGAATTAATCCTAGACAGCGAGCTGAGTAACGTTTGCTTAAATTACATTCAGAAGCTGAAGTTCAAAATGGAAACCAGAATAAAAAGGTAAACGGTAGTGTGCATCACGGGGTTTCGTACGCAAGTGTACTTTAGGGTGCCGTTCCAAAAGTAAAGGCAAGTGAGAGCAAAAGTAGAGGTAACATCTCATCAGCTTTAAACAAGCTATCTAGTATGATGCAAAGCTTCATGGCGATGATGGAGAGAACTATGGATCTAATGATGCATAACATGAACACGCTGATGCAGATCGTTGTTAAAAATCAAAAATGACTCTCCTTAAAATAGCAATATGGAATGCAAACGGCCTAGCGCAGCATACATATAGCGGAGGTTCAATCATTTTTCATTGAGCACAATATTGACATAATGTTAATATCTGAAACATGCTTCACCAACAATAACTACTTCAATATTAATGGGTACTCTATTTATGACACTAAGCATCCGGATGGCAAAGCACACCGAGGCACTGCTGTATTGATTAAGTGAAGACTAAAACGTTAGGAACTTATGAAATATAAGAAGGATCATATCCAATCAACGAGCATCTGTCTGCAGGAATGGTCTGGAAATTGTGTGATATCAGTAGTGTACTGCCCTCCAAAGCACGCTTTATAAAAAAATTGCAGTTTATTGATTATTTTGGTCAGCTGGGTAATAAATTTCTCGCAGGGGTTGATTACAACGCCAAACATACTCAATGGGGTTCAAGACTAACAACTTTATTAAGCAATAGAGGAACAGTCCCTGAATTTTTTATCTACCGGTCATCCAACTTATTGGCCCACGGATAAAAAGAAAGTACCTGATTTAATTGATTTCTGCGTAACCAAAGGCATTGCGCGTACGTATGCTAAGGCCACCGATTGCTATGATCTGTCGTCTGATCATTTACCGATAATAGTAACAATGAGTACTGTTGTCTTAAAATCAGAAACAGCGAAACGTCCGACAAACAAACGAACTACAGAAAAGCTAACAGAGGCACTGGAAATATCAGCTGAAAAGGCTTCAACAATTATCAACAATTCTGAAAAAATTAATAAATTATCACATAATATCCAGTCACTAATCCAGGAAAAGCGGAAAGTTCAACGGTAATGGCAACAAACTAAATCGCCAGTGTTGAAATGCAAATTAAATCGAGCTATCAAAACCCTGAAATTTGCACTGCAGGAAGAAGAAAACCAATGTGTCCAGAATTATTTTAGTGAACTCTTGGCAACAGAGAAGACTGATTATTCTTTGTGGAAGGCAACAAAAAACCTAAAAAAGCCTACAAAGTCGAATCCACCGATTAGACTACCAACTGGAAATTGGGCGAGAAATAATAATAATAATAATATCGTGCTGCCTCACCAGATGGATTATGATTCATCCTTTAAACCTTTAAAGTTTGAATGGAAGAAAGTTAAAAACACCAAAAATAACATTAAATTTAAACTTATAATAAAATAAATTGAAAGGCAAATTAATTTGCTTTCTCAGAATAATTATCGATTATGGGTTTATTGAATAGGGATTTCTCTCTCTTCTCAATAAACATATTTTCTTGGTTTCAAGAGAAATAATAGTAAAATTTACATTTAAAAGTAAAATTGCAACTGCGTCTGATCAAATGAATCGCAGTGTATATGCAATTTCTAAATATTGCGATCATGCATGTGATGAGAGAACGTGTTAAAAATAATTATCCATAAAAATAAAATTTTCACTGCACTATCACTATTATTGTTCATAGCCGCAAAAAAACCAAAATTTATTTTTATTCTTTCCATTTCGCTGTATTTTATATATTCGACAGTTCTCGTCGACCGTCAAAGTCCATGTTTCCAATTCGCTATTCGAAATATCAACATGTAAATAAATTAAAATATTATACATTCAAATAGACTATATAACCAGTTTTAAAATTATATGAAATTACAAGACTAATAACCTTCATCCACAATGTTTTTAATTTAACCAATGTTTTCTTTATGGAAAATACTATGCTTGATATCTTGATATTCCTACTTCCAAGCAAGAAAAACAACAATATAACTTTAAAATTATATAAAAATAATGGAGTTATCATTTGAATCATTTACATGATTAAACGATTGTGCCGTGCTAAACAATAGAAAATTTAGAAATGCAATTTACGTATTAATAGTTCGTTTCATAGTGAATTGTCTTCTTTTACCCATTTTGCAATGTATTGATAATTTACATTGCATGATTTTTCATTTTTCTATGTCGAGCGAGACCAATATATTTAATTCATTGTAGGAACGATATTCATAAATGATTTAAAATCTTCAAAAACATTATGATTTTGATAAAATTTAACGAAATTATATTTTGTAAACAAAAAGCTCCTTAGCTGATAAATTGAATTGTAAACTGTTCCTGCTAATCGAACATTTTTCTAATATCTAAAGTTATAAAATATCTAAATCAATCACCAAATAAAGCATAGATATTATAAAGCTAGTTAGAAGAAGTAGCTGAGTTCATGAAGCTATTATATATTGACGGTTGCATTTCAGTCCAAATAGAAATTACGCCATGAAGGCCAAGATCGAAATTTGTATTTTTATTTCGTTTTTCGTTAAGTTAAAAAAATACATTTATAAATTTCGTTGCTTATTTCACCATCAAAATGCTGACAGGGTTAATACTTAAAATCGCAAAAAAACATATATTATTTACATGTACTACACACACAAAGATTTTTTAATTTAGTAAAATTATAATAACAAAAAAGAATTTAAACACAAAAAAAATATTACAAAATTTATGCTTTTTGTAAGATAAATAAGAAAAAATATAGAATTTTGTTTACTCTATACAAGTATACATAAAGAATAGACTAAAAAATTCCTTTCTGATGTATTTTTTATTTTGCTTTTCCATTTTATTTTGTTTAATTGGAAAATAAAATAGAATAAAAACGAGAAATGAGCTTTATGTTTACTTTAGAAACAACAACAAATTATATTATGCTTAATATGAAAGTATCAATGGTATATATGTACGTGGTGAAATGAAACTATGAAGATGCATCCATATTTATACAAAAGCACTGTTTAAAAATATATACAGTGCTGGGAAAAAAAAATTGGGCTAACATATTTTATTGCAAACTGCAGTCTTTTTTGCTAAAATTACAAAACTTTTGAAAGCATCTGGCTTACTGTTTCATTTTAAATACATGTATGACGTAATTTAAAAAAAAAATGTAGCTGCTATTTAGGGGCAAAACTCCGAAAAATGCCAAAATATTCAAAATACGTTGATTTGAATTAAAGTAATGGAATAAATTAAGCACCTATTTTTTAATTTTTGTTTTGTTTTTTATTGATTTATAGAAGTTCTAACTTTAATATTAATATTTTGTTGGACCGCCATTTACATTTATTACAGCGATACACCTCCGATTCATTGAATTTGATAAATTTTTCAAAGTCGTAGGAGGTATGGATTCCCAAATCGTCATCAACAAACTTTTTAAAGCTTGAATCGATTCTGGGCGCTTTCTTGCTACTTCTAACTTCATTATAGACCAAATATTTTCAATGGGATTTAAGTCTGGACTATACCGGGGCCAGCTCATCGGTACTTCTTTCTTCGAAGTACTTTTTTACCTTTAAATGAAGAGATAAGAAAAAAAACAAGTTTTTAACAAATTATTTATGTTTATCTGAAAGGCAATTTTTCTATCTACAATAAAATTAATAATTCACAACTTTGGCGGTATAGCATGGAGCGTTGTCCTGTTGAAAAATAAATTCGCAAGTCGCGCCAAAAAGCTTTAACAAGATTCGCTCAAATTAGTTGTGTAGGACCTGCAGATAAACAGCTGCTGTAATGCTGGAACTAAGGAAGCACAATCGGCCGGTTCCATTTCCAGAAAAGCATCCCCAGACCATAACTCCGTCATTTTTCGGTGGAAGTCTGAAAATACATTCGTTGCTAAGCCTCTCGCCCGGTTTTCTTCTTACGAGAATTCTCCCATCTCCAACATGCAGCTTGAATTTTGATTCATCGGAGAAAATCACATCATTCCAAATCTCTGGAGCCCAAGAAATATGCTCCTGGGCCCATAGCAAACGTTTTTTTCACTAGTAACGTGAACTCAGGCTTCTGGACTGGTTTAAGTGCTCTAAACCAGCTTTAACAAGTCTTTTTCTCACTAAGCTGGCTGAAATTTGTTTTCTCATTGCTCGCTCAACATCCCGTCTTATGTCCGATGAAGTTTTAAAACGGTTCCGACGACATTGTATAAAACGATCTTCCACTGGCGTTGTCTTTCTGGGCCTTCCAGAGCCTTTCTTTCTTTGTGTACTGCCCATCTCTCGCATTTTTTTAATACTCCACGCGACAGTACTTTTAGAAATGTTTAATCTTTCTGCTATATCACGCGTGGTTAAATTTTCTCGCGCCAAAATCAACATATTGCTTTTACACTGCTCACTAAATTTTCCAATTTTTTTTTACTAAAATTGCACTTTATTCTTTATTTGACTAGGATCACCTACAGAATAACTTAATCTTACAAAATATGCACTATTTATACTCAACAAAAGGCTAATGACGGCAAAGAACGGTACGTGTAAAATAAAATAATTGCTTCACCAATTTTTTTGCACATCAGTTGCAGGGTTGTATCGCTGTAATAAAAGCAAATGGCGGTCCAACAAAATATTAATATTAAATATAGAACTTCTATAAATCAATAAAAAATAAAAAAATTAAAAAATAGGTGTCTAATTTATTCCATTACTTTAACTCCAATCAACGTATTTTGAATATTTTGGGATTTTTCGGGGTTTTGCCCCTAAATAGCACCTACATTTTTTTTAAATTACGTCATACATGTATTTAAAATGAAACAATAAGCCAATCGCTTTCAAAAGTTTTGTAATTTTAACAAAAAAGACTGCAATTTGCAATAAAATATGTTTACCCAATTTTTGTTTCCCAGCACTGAATGTAACTACATACTCGTATATCTAAATATGTACAGACAACATAACTATGACGAAACACATTTACTTTATATGTAAAGCATGTACATAGTTGTTTATTTCTCAATTAGGAAAACACTAAGCAGTTAATTCATAATATCTTTAGTAATGTAAATTTCATATATGAATGTACATATTTTTGTATCTAAATGTTACTGTGATTACGATTTAGCGTGAACTAAATTATACAGTCTCATCGTACTTCTCGTACCGAACAGATAGATTACATATGATCAATTGTAATAAATTCTGGTAACGATCACTTAAAAATAATTTTATTTTCTGGTAAAATATACAAAAAAGTCGCTACTTCTTCGTGATATTAGAACAATAAAAACTAATATCAAACATTTTCCGAACATACCTGCTCCAAGATCAAGGCGGGGAAACTGGTGGAACAAATATGCCACATGTGAAACAACTAAACCAGAGTATCGATTTTGTCCCGTGAGTTACTCATTTATAATGATTGAATCAAAAAAAATCGTATACGTACACAGTGTATAATACACAATTATGACCTTGTTTTTGTATTTTCCCTTTGTTCGTATTTGTGCCATTTTTATGATGGACAATATCAAAATAAGGCGACCCGTGCGAATCGGTTTAATTGTTATGGTTCTTATTATATCTCAACACATTTCGACTGCTCTCGAGCTGGAGAGTGTCATTATTTAATATGCTAATATATGTTATATTTTATATTTTTTTTATTAAACTAATTTTATATACAGTTCATGCAATTTCATAAATTTTAAAAATAAAATGTTAATTTACTAAATATAAAAAAATCGATAATACATAAGTTATTTAAAAATTAACACTGTCTTGTAAACAACACAAACATATTGCGTTTACAATGTTTAATATGTTTAAACAATGACACGTGACATGTATATGCACTAAAATACAGAATTAAATCAAATAAATCAGAATAATTGAGTTGCTACAAGATGTAGCCAACCCAAAAGTGGTGATCAATTTTCTACTACGGAGATTTCGGAAATTGTTCAAGAAGTAACTGGCCAGCAATGCCAATCTAAAAATCAATAGCTACAAGTCATTTTTGATATTTCCGTTAAATTTTGATATGAACATACAGGTAATAAATAATTTAAAAATATGTTTCTGGAATGCTTAGAGCATCAGAAATAACATAGTTGAAACAATAGATTATATAAATAGTAATAGCATAGATACTTTGTTTGTAAAAGAATCTTGGTTAAAAGCTTCGGATAAAATTAGTGCTGTTAATTATAAATATTACAGGTTAGACCGCGAAGATCGTACAGGGAGAGGCATTGCTGTTGCAATTAATAGGAAAACCTACCATTTTATACTTTTATCATATAATACGAAGGCAATTGCATGGATTGGTTTTAATATAATTTGTAAATCTAGAAATTTTAACTTACTAGCGATCTACTTCCCAGGCAGCTTAGTAAGTCAGCAGAAGTTAAATAAATTTAAATTGTATTTTAATACAGTTTGGGATACAAATGAGAAGTTAATCGTGTGTGGGGATTTAAATGCTCGTCACAGCACGTGAGGTTGTAATAGAGCATCCAAAACCGGTCAATTGGGGCTCGATAAAATAAAACAATTTAATTGCTAAAATTGCTTAATTGCTAATTGTTTTATTTTATCGAGCCCTAAACCAATGAAAAGTTTATTTAAATCATATATAAAATGGTAATATTCCAGACATCAAGGTGTCAACTTTTAGTATTAGATATAATATCATCTAACATCCATATACTATTACACAACCATACACCACATCCCAGCTATGTCCTGACCATCTTACGGTTGTATATAGCATATTAATACTGAAATTTGAAATCGACCACCCCATTAATATATTGTAGTATAATACTGCCAATTATTCCCCGAAATAATTAATAATAATTTATCCACACTCTACGGACTACTCTCCTTCGTGCTAGTGCAAAATAATTTACAATAGTAGGGACTACCGACTTTACCAAGTCTGAACTGGGTTAGATTATCCAAGGTATCAAAACTGCAGAAAGCACATTAATGATAGTAGTATAGCACTGCTACCAATAGATGCATGAATAATTGTTTTCCTGATTCTAGACAAGACGGAGAAATACTAGTCATCATCAAATACATGTCATTATGCCATAAAACTATAAATACCGAAAAGCGAAAAACGAACAAAGCATAGAACAATCAAATTCTGAAAATAATCAACTTATATGCTCAAAATGAGGTGTGTGGTGTCTAAATTGTATTATATAAATAAATAAGTTATTATGAAATAAAAGCTGATATTAACTTTCAAATTAATCAATTACTCAATAAAAGATAGAGCTCATTTCTTCGTGTGTTTAAAAATGGATCAAAACCTTTTGAAAAATAACCAGAAAATGAAAGTAGGCTTTTACCACCGTTTAACAAAGCAACACGACGCTTATTACTGACAAAGAAAAAGCAAATACATTGATGTTTAATCGAACTCCAATAATGCACATTGATCCAATATGGAAAATACGATTAGTTCATGTTATATACTCGTAACATAAATGGATTTTCAAGCGGTATTATAGACTACGTTCGATGGTTTTCATGTTGCGCACTTTTTATCACGAGTTTAAATATTTTATTTTGAATAAATGAGAATTTTGTTCTTTTCTTTTTGTGATAATTTATTAGGTGTGCAAGTAGAAACTGGGCTCTGAAGTTGGTTGCATTCAAATATACTGGAACGCATTCAAATCGCCTGCCATTTTGGATATATGTAGCCATAAAGCAAAATATACATAAGAGGACTCATGTAGACATTCCGAAGTTAATCTATTTTACTATAGGCAATCTGTAAAAGCCTAACAAGAACAATGAACTATAAAATAACTATGCCGATATGTTTATAAGATACGTATATATGGATTAAATATAGCAAAACATTAAATTTGTGTATATAAATATATCAAAACTATAAAATAAGATTAACCTCGGAGAAATTGGCTTATAAAATTTGCACTACTTGATTTCCCTTGTATATTTATTCCTCGATGATGTAGCTTAGTCATTACTAGTTTTGTAATATAAATGTTTCGTTTGCATCAATTTTAAGAGATGGCGTCATCAATAAGCAACGTTTACGTCATTGCATTATATTCTGTTTTCAAATGAAAAAAAATACTGCTCAAGCTATGGTATTAATTATTTCGCTGTTGAGTGAACATTTTATGACTCATTCAACAGTACAAAAGTGGTTTGCAAGATTTCGTAATGGCAATTTTAATCTTGAGGATCAACCACGTCCAGATGCAGTAAAACAATTTGAAGACGAGGAACATAAAGTTTTACTGGATGACAATTCGTGTCAACAAAAATAACTTGCAAAACAGGAGTTACTCACCAAGCAATATCACTTCAATTGCATGCCATGAGAAAATGCCGATCGATAATGAAATGGGTTACTGTTAATTGACCGAAGAAAATAAAAACCGAAGAGTTTTAATCTGCATGAATTTGAATTCTCGGTACAAAAAAAGAATTGTTTGCACTAATCATTACGGGTGATAAAAAGTGGATTTTGTACGATAATTCTAAACGCATAAAACCATGGGTTGGTCGTCCAGGCCAGCCAACAACATCAGTTGCAAAAATGAATAGTCATGTCAAGAAAATGTTACTGTGTGTCTGGTGGGATTGAAACGGTCTCATTTACTATGAGCATTTGGAACCTGGTCAAACTGTTACAGCTGAACGATAACAGGCCTAATTAATCTAAGTGATGCTCTGGAGGAAAAAATACCATTCACGGGCCAAGGAATACATACATCAAAATCAACCCAGGAAGACATATTATCCTTAGGCTGGAACGTTTTACAGGATGCGGTGTATTCTCCAGACTTGACTCCCTCTGAATACCACTTATACAGATCGACGTCATCATATTTGAAAGACCAGCGGTTCACAAAATTTGAAGATGTGCAAAAGTGGCTCGAGGACTATTTTGCTTCGAAACCACCAAGTTTCTATCGCGAAGGCATTCATTATCTACCTGATAAATGACATACACTTGGAAAAATTAATTATATGCGATGGAAATAATATCGCATAAGATTCCCAATCAACTTTGTATCGTTTTATGGTACAAACTTTGAATCAAACATAACCAAAATTAAGATGCATCAAAACCCGATGCTACTTACATTTAATTTGTGAACGAAGCTATCTGTATCGGAATTAAGAGTTACTTCCTCTATTATCTATATTAAAATTTAACATAAGATACACCTAATTTAACAATGATCCATTTTGTATCAAATTTATTAGTAGTTTGCATGTATTCAATTAGACGGAAGTTGCATTAAAAACCGAAACTATTAGTGTTTAATTTATTAACAATGCAACATGCATCTACCAAGTTGAAAGCTGCTTGCATCATTTTTTTGTTTTATGTAAATTAACTTAAAGAAATTTATTAATTTTGTTATAAATAAAACCCGTTGAATTTTATTTTATGTACTTCCTCTATTTAAAAATTTAGTTGTCAGACCAGTCTGCGCTCACCAATTGCGCTATTGTCTTAGACAAAAGTCTCACTTTTAACAAACATATTGTATATTCAATAACTCGATGAGAACGATACTTAATAATTGCATTTTTGGCAAATATTAAAAGGACGTTTGAAATTATTGTTTGATCAAATTTCCTTTAACAAAAAAGAAAATATTAATGAATCGAAATAATAAAAGTTTTTTACCACGGAATACTATTACTAATGAATAATTATTGAAATATGAATTCAGAAAGGTGTAAATGATTTTGTTTCTTTAACCCTTCTGTCTATGAAACTGTCGTACACCTTTATGTCTACGAAAAGGTCTGGGTTAACAATTTTAAGAAAATAACTAAAGCAGTAAGCGAAAACTAAGAAAACCACTTTTTTATGTTTATTATTATTATTTTTTAAAAATTGGATATTTTTAATTTCTAATAATATTTTATGATTAACACATTTACATAAAATACACATAAAATACATAAAATATGTGATAAGCAGTCATTTGTCAAACACGTTGATTAAGAAATTCATGAAGTTTCATAAAGACACTGCCTTGTCGCCACTAATGTCAAATCGTTATTGTTTTTCTTGAAAAAACAAAATCTCAAGTTTCATAACAATCTGTCAAGTAGTTGGTGTTTGAGAGTTATTTGGGTCATCATCTCATTAATTTTGTAGACAATGGCAAAAACGAATCAAGTGTCTTCATGAAACGATAGAAAAGCTTGATAAGTATTACGGCATATTTGATTCAGCGAATACAACAGCCAAACGGTAGATGCAGGAGTTTAAATCTGGACTTTAAGGGGGGCCTTCTGACGAGACTACACCAGAAATGATTACAAAATGGAGGGATGAATATGTTGTGGCCGACTTTCTTTTACCACGAATATATACATACGTTGATCTCGAATACACCACACTTGTTTTCTAAAGCGCAAAATTAAACTACCGGCTTTTTGGTAACACTATCTTGCATAATCAAAAATCATTATTCCTGCTTAAGGCTGTCTGATAATCAGATTTTAGAAGTCAAGAAGTCAGTTTAGAAATCAATTTTTTACCAAAATATTACGAATTGATCTAATTCTTTAATACACATTTATCGAGATAAAATGTTTAGTTTATCTATGGTTAGGCTTCAAAGTTGATCGTTTTTCAGAAACGTAAAAATCAATTTCCTTAATATTTATCCTCTAAACTGCGAAAAAATATTTGCATCATGGTTTTAGGAACATAAAATTAAGGATTAATACACGATTAATATACGATTATTAAATTTATCTTGAAATAACGCACAGATTGAAAAATTTAGTTCAAAATATGTAATATTTCGATTATGATCGATTGAAAAATTACGCCAAACCATAAATTTTTGTTATTACGGCGCAATGATGATTTAATTAGAATATTGTGTCGAGATGACAAATTAATAATTATAAAAATGTGTTAGAGATTAGTGGTTATTAATTTATTATATAATATGCAATGTTTTGTGGCAAAAATAATTAAAATTAAGAAATTAGTTTATAAATTTGACACATACTACAATAGTAATGCAGATACAATTGAATTGAACGAAATTTGGGTATTCAAATTTATTAAAGATTCAAGCCAGTTTGGACACGAAGCTTATTTGAGTATTTAAATATCGACAACAAAAAAAAATTTGTTTTCTGAGTATCATAACAATCGTAGCCTTAAATTTCAGAAAACCAATAATGACTTTGTTACTGTTGTCGAAAATTTAATCTTTAAATTTATTTGAATCTTTTAATTCTTTGTCGTTTGTGTTGTGTTCTGGTGGACCGATATCGGACAAACATCAATGGGATCTCCAAATTTATAGAAAAATTTATGAAGTTTCATCTCGATAAATTAATCCGTCTGGGCTGTACGTGTTCTGAACTGTCGCTGAAAATCAGTTTTTTGTCTAACATCGTCTTTTCTGTGTAGATTTTGAAAAACTGATCTGAACCACTATTGTTGCAAAATTAATTTACAACCTTTATGTTGTTAGTAGTTTTTCTCATAAAGGATATACTTTCTTTCTCTTTATAAAACAAAACGCTCCTAAAGAAACTGTCACTTCGGGTCGACCGATTTCGGCCAAGCATCACTGGGACCTCCCAATTTATTTTTTTTGTACTGTACTGGGTTCAAATTTCTGTTAAAAAACAGTTTTCTGTCAAAAATCATCATTTCCATTTAAATTTTAGAAAACTGATCTGGGGCGATTTGCTACAAAAACAATTTAGAATCTCTTAGTTCATAATCGTTTTTATTGTAAATGATATACTTTTCAAAATATTTGCAACAAACGAGAAAGCTCCTATAGAGACTGCCACTTCCGGTCGACCGATTTCAGTCAAAAGACATAGGAATCTTCCAATTTATGATTATTAGCTGCACGACGGCACCATCGCACGCACTCACAGAGATTTTTTAAACCCCACTTTTTAACTTCTGCGATATAGCGAATGGTAACTCTGCAAAAACGAGGTAAAATGTTTTGTTTGGTGGCTGATGGCCGTAAATTGAAAATGCGTGAAATTGAAAACATTTGACATAATTGTTGGAATATGCGAAAGCTATGTGCGTACACGCGGTACTCAGTGCTCGACTAATAAAAGTTAGAAAGAGTTGATGTTTTTCACCATAATTTGGACATGTTCAAGCATAATCGGAAGAAATTTTTGAGCCGTTTTGTTAGCGTTGATGAAAAATAGGTACACCAATATACACCAAGGACCAAAAAACAATCAAAGCAATGGGTGGAAGAGCATCGAAGCGCCCGAAAACGCAACAATCAGCTGGCAAGATTAGGGTAACTGTTTTTTGAAATATTTATGGTATTATTCATATGATAGTCAATATCACGGAAAGAGCATGGAAAAACAATAACTGTGCAATTTTACAGTGAATTACTGGATCGATTCGATGCTGCAAGCAATGCCGAATGACCACATTTAGCGAAAAAAAATCATGTTTCATCAAAACAATGCGCACCGGCTCATAAAGCAATTAAAACGATGACTGAACTGGGCTATGAATTGCTTCTCCTTCCAGGTTTGACACTCTGCGATTATTAACTGTTCCCAAAAAGGTGGCTAGATGGCCGAACATTTTACTCAAATTCCAATGTTATTGCCGAAAAAATGCCTATTTTGAGGAATTGTGCACCAACTGCTATAAAAAGGCATCGGGTTATTATAAACTCGTTGCAATAAATGTATCGAGTTGGACCGAAACTATGTTGAAGATACCGTTATATTACTAAGGCCTGCGACTTTTCAAACAGCCTGGTACATAAAATATTTCTATATAATAACAAATGTTTAAAAATATAATTTAAATAATTTTCGTTTTTTAGACTTTAAAGTAATTGCTTTTGCCAGGACCTTTTGACATTTGTACTATTTTGCTAACGGAATTTTGACACTAACTTGAAAGAAGTGTATAAAAGAATATTTGTTAACTAGGTTAGAAATAACAACAAAGAAACAGACAACACTATTTTTGAAATGTCATGTCCAGTGCTATCGAAACTTCCATCGGAGTATTTTACTACTTTCATCTATCAAATCAATAAATTTCCGCATTTCTCTAGAATGTTTTGGTCTATTTATTCGGTGCATGAAAATTATCTAATTGGAACTGTTATAAATTTAGAATAAAATATTTTAGTTCAATTCACACAAAAATATTCGTTAGTACGATATTTGATAAAAAAGTTAGAGATGTGAAAAAAAGTAATACAACATAATTGGAAAGATGTTTGAAACTTTTACGCACAAGAATTCTTCAATATCATTAATGTGATGACTATTCTTCTTTTCCCTGGTTTAAAAATAGGTGTAATTTCCATCTGCAGGTCTTCCATCTGCTGAGGAATAAACATTTTCGAATAAATTAGTTTGCATGATTTTTTGTAATAATTTTGGAATTCTATCCTGACTCCTACCGTCGTTTTTTATTGGCATAAAAATTGTTGTAGTCTTGGATGCCTTTAGGTTTGTAAACTGATTGATAATTTGAGCATATTGGCGAATTCTTGAAATTTGATTATTTAGAGTCCTCTTAGGTACATTTTGTACCTCACATTTAGGTACTTAAATACTTTCAAAAGTTATATCCTGCATGTTTATAATATATTTAAGAAATTGGTCCTTAAAAGAACTTTTGAATTCGGAATTGATCTCTTCCAATTTAGGGCTAGACTTATTAGGGCTTTCTTCATTTTTCGAAAGTTTGGAATTTAAAAAAATTAAAATTTTAACAATCATCATATTGTTTTATATGATAAAATTCTAATTCTGGTATTTTAGTTAGAGACCACTAAATTCGAATGTTTTTTGACTAAACTTGCGCTTATATATATCTCCAGCTGTAGGAGACTGGACTGGGCTGACTGGACTTAGCTCGATAAAATTATCGAGCGAGAAATATCAACATAAAAATATAATTAATTTTTGCAAAATTGGATAAAGCTAAGGCTGCTAGATTTATTTCAGTTTTAAAATGAATAATATTTCTCCAGGACAAATATTAATCCGTTTTGCTTTATTATCACCCAGTAAACCCAAACTCGCTTTGCGGACTTTATTATTTTATTGATTTTTTTTTATCGATTAATATTCAGCTAAAATTTTTTTCTGCTGGAGACTGCTTATTCAATTGAGTAAATATACTATTTTTTTTTTATTATTTGGCACTAGCTCCTTTGGCCTTGATAGTTCAGTTGAGGGGGCCCTTGCTCTAATTTCAATAATTGTTAGATTTCCTACTACCACTCTTTATATACAATTATCAAGTTAGCTGAACTAACTATTTTGGTAATTCTACATATCTAACTTAAAAATGACTACATATATGTATTTTTTAATTTTTTATTTGGCACTAGCTCCAAAAATTTGGTGCCATATGGCCCAGTATCAAAATTTTCAATTTTTAATTTTTTACATTTTTTAACATAATAATTTAATTTCTTTTCATACATCTAGCAGACATCGATCCCCTTTCACACTTCTATCTGATTTGTTCTAATAAATTCATACACATTCTTATATACGTTCATTCCCATTCGTAATAATTCAGTCAAACTACTTGCACTCAATAGAACATCGAACATTTCTCTGCTCTGGTTAAATGCAGAACATTTCAGAATCAAATGTTCGATGTCCTCCACAACTAAACAGCTTTCACATAATTCACACACAGCCAAATTGCGTTTCTTCAAACATTCTTTCCAATTTCCATGATTCAACCTCACTCCTTCCATAGTTCTTAACATTCGAGTACCTCCTTTGAGCATCTTAAAGAACGGTTGCCTCAAAGGAGACCTAACCAACTCCAAGTACTTCTTACCTTTCACCTGACATTTTTCAACAAACTCTCTCTTCCATTTTCTCCACAGATTCGCCTGAAACATGCAAAGTAAGTCTCTGGCATCCATGAATTCATATTCATTTACATCCTCAATCAAACAATCCCGTTTCGCAAGCATATCGGCTCTTTCATTACCTTCAATCTGTAGGTGTGAAGGTATCCATTGAAGGATGACCTCCCTCCCACAAGATTGAAGATACTTATATAGCATTTCCACATACACATTGCCATGAGTTCCCTCAC
The DNA here is from genome assembly GCA_963691935.1 of Nephrotoma guestfalica. Lineage (NCBI taxonomy): Eukaryota > Metazoa > Arthropoda > Insecta > Diptera > Tipulidae > Nephrotoma > Nephrotoma guestfalica. Next base: position 94,570,167 of record OY829915.1, read on the forward strand.
CCTTACTAATTACTTCCAACCCACTCCACGAGTCGGAGAATAACACTATTCTCTTTCTCCCTTGTTTCATTGCCCACTTAATTTCTTCTATAATCCCTATAATTTCTGCATTCATTATACAGATACTGTCATGCACTCTTACCATTTTCTCTTTCCTCATTGAAGGAATATAAATTCCCACACCTACTCGATCATCAATTACACTTGTATCTGTATACACTTCCACATGTGCAACATAATTCATTCGCATTTTGCAAAATTCACTCTTAACCGATAACTCATTCATCATTGCTTTTGTTGTGTCGCCAAACTTCAACCGCACTATTAGATTGCTCGAAGGGATTTTCGGATTTGCCGGACGAAACTTGGAGAATATGTTCATATTGTCCAAGATTGCCAGTGATCTTGTTGTCTTTTTGTAAGCCGTCCCTCTTTGCAGTCTCTCTTTCATTTCATTCACCAATTTATTGTCCATTTATTGTGTTAACATTCGCACAGTCTCTCGCACGGTGATCCATTCCCTTTTATAATTAAGAGGCGAATCACCTCATTCAGACCACAGAGTGTGTATTAGTGTCGAATTGATCGCTCCCAATATCACTCTAGCACACGCTTTTAAACCCAACCTTGGACCCATATCAGTCACACTCGGACGAGCTCCCCATTTCGGTTTGCTCACCCTTTTAATCACGTTCAATCTACTCTTCTCTCTCTCAATTATCGGCCAATTTTTCCATATGCACTTTGAAATTCATTCTTCTGTCAATCCAAATTCCCAAATACCTATTCAATTTCACACACTCAATTCTCTCATTATATATTCGCACATCAACCATCCGATTCATTCTAAAAGCCATACTACAACATTTGCTCGAATTTACCGTCAAATTCAATTCACTCAAACATTCGGTTACTTGATTCACACATTCTTGAGCCCGACTCAAGGCCTCCTCGATGGTCCTCCCCTTGCCCATCAGGACAAAGTCATCTGCAAATTGCAAAATGACTTTGCCCGAGGAGTTACACCTATGTATCGAGCTCGTGTACAGGTTGAAGAGAGTCGGTGAGATTTTACTGCCTTGGGGGAGGCCCATAGTCCCCGGTCCTTCCAACCTATACCCTTTACCACATAAAACTAACTTTCTCTCATTCATGAACTCATACACCCATTTGCAAATTTTAAAAGGAAACCCCAAGTCCATAAGGATTTGACAAAGTTTCCCTGGAACCACGTAATCATATGCCCTTTCTATATCCAAAAATACCGCCACGATATACTTATTTTCCTTTTGTACCCACACAAACTTTTCTACACATTCAGCAGAGTGGTTGTGACGGAACCCAAAGGTGGTTTCTGGCAACATATTTCCCTCATTCACAAATTTATCTATACGACCTTTCATCATACCATTCACAATTTTAACAAATACATTCAACATACATATTCCTCTGTATTTTGTTGCCAGATTTCTATCCCGATCCTTTTTAGGAATAAACTCTGCTTTCCTTCCATTTTTCCGGTATCTGAATACTCATCCATACTTGATTAAGAATTCGAAGCAGGCGTGGCTTCGAATTCTAATATAACAATCATTTTATAACTCACTCTGTTAGTTCCGGGTGTAGTAGATTTTGATATTTCTGAAACCCCTCGGAACTCTTCCCATTCAAACTCCTTACACATAACGTTCATAAATTAATTTTCATTATCAGGTAACAAAACATCGTATATATCGTTCAAATTGCTACATATGTCCATAGTCATTTGTAAAAAGACATCTCCATTCTCTCTGTCATCTAACACTGCATTTCTGCCTTGCGCTCTATATCCTCTCACTCTATTAAATTTATCCCATACATCCTTAGTTGTGGTTCTATGTGTCATTTTTGATACATAGTCCCCCAACTTTTCCTTTTCGCTCGATGGTTAGCTTTTTTCAATCTTGAATTCATCCTTCCATAATTTATTCTGCATTCATGACATATACACCTATTGAACTCTCTCAATGCTATCCGTTTCCTTTCATACCAATAGTGGATTTCATTGTTCCACCAACCGTTCACCTTGTATTCATTCCCTCTAACATTTATAGTACACATTTCATTCACTCTCTCTATTTCATCCTCAAGTTGGTTAGCCTCATTTACTTCTTTCATTATGAGAGTCTCATTCATACGTTCGACCCATTTCTTACCATTCATAATGACCTTACGGTTTATGTCAACATTTATACCACCTAAGCATATCCTGATCAAATAATGATCACTATCCAAATTCTCATCTGTGACATTCCAAGTGACTTGGCCCGCCAGCCCGCTAGATATTAAAGTTAAGTCTATCGCGCTGGCTGTCGACCGCACTCTCGCCATTCTAGTCGACCCAACATCATTCAGGACTACGAGGTCGGAATCCAGAATGAGGCGTGTCAACCAGTTACCTCTAGCATCAGTTCTTTCACTCCCCCATATTCTCGAATGCGCATTCATATCACCCGCTAGAATCACGTCACTTTTGCCTTCCACCCATTCAAACAAAATTTGAAAATCTCGTTGGCTTCTCTCTCTGTCAGACGTAGACAACACTGGAGTTGCATAGATACTAACAAATAACAAGTTTCTGTCCAGATTCCGAGTTTTGGCTGCGATGACTTCAATGTGCTCGAAACGCGGTATGTCACAAAGTACCAGGCTGATATTGGTACGTGCCAATATCGCTACCCCGCCGAAGCCATCAACCCTCGGTCTGGACAGATAATTGTATCCTTTCACCCGAAACGTCTTACCCTCACGCTCCCAAGTTTCACACAAAATCAACACATTCACATCATTATTGGTCAGATAATTGGCCATTGGCATATACGAGTATACTGCGAATATTTATCTGGCCAATTTTCACGCATTCATTGGATCTCAGCATTCGCTCTACCATTCAAAGAAATGAAGAAGGGAGAAGGCATTTATAAACGCAAATGCGTTCTCTCTCCCCCTTCCCTCATTCATCATCAATCATACTTACATGGTTAGTTCCAAATAGTGTTAATTCTTTTGGAGTTAAATTAGCATGTCTCATTGCTAGCCATGCTTAATTTTTTTTGATTGTCTCTATGTCCATTGCTGTATTACAAGTTGTTTGTAGATTTGATTGCGGTTGTTGTTGTAATATTTCTTCTTGTTGTTGTACTTGCTGTATTTGTTTTTGTAGTTTGTTCGTTTCTAGTAGTTGTTTTGGTTGTTGCGGCTGTTGTTGATTTTGTTGTTGTTGTACTTGATCTTTTTGTTGCTGTTGTTGTTGTGGTTCGTTTAATTGTGTCTGTTGTTGCCTTGAAGTTGAAATAGTTTTTTGATATGATTGTGGTTTTGTCTGTTCTAGTTGGTTTTCTTTGTTTTGCGGCTTTTGTGGTGTGTTTGGTGGGTTAAAGGCGGTTTTTAGTATATCTGCATATGTTGTCTGGTTAGCTGGTGTGGTGTTTGCATATAATCGAAAATATTTGGCTTTCGCCTCGGGAAATGTTAATCTATCTACAGTTTTAATTTTCACTATTTCTACTTCTCGTTTATATACTCGACATTCCTTACTGTTGCTGGTGTGAGCCTCTCCACAATTTATGCATTTTAGTGTAGTGCACGGCTGGTTGTGTGGTGTTACTTCACTATATTTGTAGCACTTAGGATTACTTGTGCATCTCTTTTTGGTGTGACCAAATTTGTGGCATTCGGTGCACTTCAACGGATTTGGAATGTACAATCGAATGCTTAGTTGTATAAAGCCTGCCCTCACATATTAAGGTAATACTGGTGAATTAAAAGTCAGAATAATTGCTGCTGTGTCCGTTAATTTGTTTTCCACCCATTTCTTTATTTTATATACCTCTATGACCCCTTGGTCCTTAAGCCCTTCTTTGATTTCCTCCTCAGTTAAACTGTTTCGTGGCAGAAAATGATACCTTTGGAACTCTTTAATATGGGGTGTTCCGTCACTTTTATTTTGGCCAATTGCCCCAGAGATGTGGCCTTCAGTAATGCATCCGTCGGTGCCCGATTTTTTGTCAGAACCAGCAGTTCTCCAGCTCTCGAGCGTTGCGTTTTAATGATCCCTTTGGTTATCATATTCAGTGCTTTTTGAATTCCAAAAGGTGAAAAATTTGACAGGTTTTGTCCCTCCTGCTTGCCCTATCTGCATCGCCATCGAATCCTAATCTCTTTGTTCGCATTTCTTCGATCTTTTTCCTTTTGGAGGGTTGGGTATTATTTCTCAACATGCTCAACGGTGCGAATCTATTTGGACTTTCAAACATCGCCCCTTTTTCGGGCCGAGGCCCTCCTTTTGCCCACACCTAACTTTACTTTTTGTCTAAACTCACGCCGCTTAAATATAAGCAAAAACTTGTTATTGTTGCCATCAAATAATAATCCACTTAAAACACTATATATATGCGGCCACCACCTTTTTAATATTATAAAATTGTTCTTACACCACTATAAAACTATTTTAACTTAATTAAAACCCAAAACCATTTTAATTAACTATTTATCAAATGAAAAAGTAGTGTCAACATTTTATGTGTACGCTTGCCAAACTATAGCACTGGAATGTGTAAATATACTTAATTGTGTAAATATACTTATACGTAAGCGAACTCTACGACAAAAACAAACAAAAGCCACTGATGGCTAAACGTGTCATAGAAATTTTGTTTTTTACAATTTTATTTAAATCAGTTTTTTTTTGTGTTTTTAGTATTTAATCTTTGCAATCCGTTCTGGGGCACTCCCAACTCTTTCGCAGTTCGCTTTTGACGTCCTTATGTTACGCATTCGCCTGCCAATTCGAGGGCGAATGGCTATATCAGTTTAATCGTGCTTTTTTCGACGTGTCGAATGCTTTTACACGAAATTCAAATTATAAATAATGCGTTCGTTCTACGGTCGGGTAGAACAAATAATATCGAGAGTACTGTCGATACCTCGTAAATTACAAAGTTTTAATTTGAAAATTAAACTTTCGGTTATTGGGTGTAATTTCCAAAAAAAAAAAGAAATATTTTACACTATAATTTAAAAACATACAAAAATTTTATTTAAAAGTCCATGTTATTATAATTCATTACCACACATTTTATTTCGATATTCTACAGCACCACATACATAAAAGCATAAAACGTCAATTTTTTATTTACATATACGTATGTTTTTTTTTACCAAAATGTACCACAAATAGACACAAGAATAAATTGTATCTAATTAAATTGCTTAAGCACGTTCGAGAATATAATAAAATAATGATGGCAACAACAACACTACAGTGGGATATAACAATAAAAAGCTCATTCATGTTGGTAAAGTATCTTGAGGAAAAGACGCCTCTCTAAAAAACCCAAAATATTGAGCCAAATTAGTTACAGTTTTTTTGTATATTTTATTGCATAATTATGTATCTTCAAATGTGTTACAAGTTACGGTAAGAAAATGTTGAAGTTCTATTAACTGCTCGGGGCTGTTGTAGGCTACATTTTTATGAACATGGATAGGTCGAGTTTAAATTGATTTTCTAAAGTTTGATCCGTCATCTCTTTAAAATTAAATAATTATCATAATTAAGTTCCTATTATTCTAATAACTTCATATATTTTACGCGTTTCACGTGTCATAAACATAAAATAAAAAAAAAAGTGAAAATTGAAGGCATCAAATTTATTAGAAATTGTCATATAAAATTGTTTATAAGTTAATTACACATACGAGTACATATGAATATACGGTTTTACAAAAACATTTTTGAGCTTTATAAAGTAATATAAAAAGCAATGACAAAAGCGTCAATGATTATGACACGCACGCACAGCCAAACAAAAAATGGATCAATTTGTATATTCAAATGATTATTTTCTACTCTCTACAATCAACATTGTCTATTATTCTATATCTATTTAAACTAAATATAGCACCAATTGGTCAAATCGTATACGATATCTCTACGCATTGTTAAAAGCTTTTCGATTTTTTAATGATATCTTCCTAAGAGATAAATAATAGTCTTCGTGTTTTTCGACCAGAATATTATATACTATATACACTGCAGTTCACTTGAATAGGAACGGCCGTTTTTTTTGGAATATTTTAAAATCGGTCTAACATTTTTAATAATGTTTTCCGTAGAATTATAAGTTTGTCTATAATGCGTACTAGTTCCCTTATTGAAAACAACTTCATACAACCTGCTGAAGATGAACTCATACAAAGCTTTTAAATAATCTGGTGAAATATCCTTCCAGGCTTCATTTATCGCCCTAATCGCCGCTTTCTTTGCTGTCGAATTGCCGACCACCTTCGTAAACTTTCAGAGAAAGCAAATCCCACACGTTTTCTATGATATTGAGGTCGGGAGAATACGGTGGCCATGGCAAAAGCTCCACGTTTTGTTGCGATATCCATGATTTGTCTAGATTAGCTGTATGGATAGGGGCATTACCTTGCTTTTTCAAGGATGCATTTGTAAGTTGATTCGGTAATTTTTCTGGTTGGAACTAGTCTTACTTATTTCTTCCTATTTCATTTGCAATTGCTTGTAGAGAATATTTTTCGCAGTGTAGCACTTGAATTTGAGCTATTTCTTCCTTACTAAGTTTTTTCCTCAATCCATTTTATATTTTTTTATATTAAAACGGGAACTTTTTTCAAAAAAAATTAATTTAATTTAAGTTTAAATTTGCACTTTATTGATAACTACGATCGTTTCTATTCAAGTGAAACAAACAAAAAATATACCGTTTAAGAAAAAACGAAATAAAATAAAATTCTTCTGGTCTCTCTTTTGAACAAGTGCTCATCCGCAAAACAAAAATCTTGGAAAAGTTAGACCGATTTTAAAATACCCCCAAAAAACGGTCGTTCCTATTCAAGTGGACTGCAGTGTATCAAAACAAAACCAGTGGCTTATATATGTATTAATTTTTTTTTATTTATTTATTTAAAAAAATTTCTGTGATTTACATGTATGATTTCAGATAATTTCATTTAAAACAAAAATATTAAAAAATAAAAATGCAAGTAAAGAACTTTAAAACACAAAAATATAATACGCCTAGTATGGTTCTCACCTCACTCACAACTCGCCGGGGCATTTAAAAGTGGTGCGACTACTAAATTGGTATTATGTTTTTCGCTTTTAGTTTAGTGAGAGTTGTACGCTGTACTTTTATGTATATTATGACAATTTAACCATTAATTTTCACGTTGGCAAACCATTATTATTACATTTTTGACATTACTGAAATTTTGTTTTGAGTTTGGTCGTAAAGCAATTTCAAAGTTTTAGTGAAATATAAATATATATTTATTTGTGTCACTAATTATTTGTTAATAAATACTAATATATTATTGTGTTATTGTATTTATGATTTTATTTAAAATTTATAAGCAAACAGAAATAGTATTCTATCAAAAACCATGACCCCCGGGCTAAATCTGGATTTTCCATCCATAGTTTCCACCAGTTTTGTGAATTCTTGGTTATTGGTTATTTTTAATTTTGGTCTAAAAATATTATAAAATAATAATATTTCATAATAGTTTTGTAACAAACAATTTTTAGTTGTTATATATAAAATATAAATTGATTAAAATAAAAATTTAAAAATTTACATGCGTATATTTTCCATTTTGGTTTGTATTTGACTACAAATTTACTATGATAAAACAAATTTACTATGAAGTCACTTGCAAATTTTGTGTGAGCAATTTTGACACTACTCTCACTCACTGCGCTCTCACGGTGAGTATCATAATACTAAAATTTAAATTCGGCGAGTTGAAGTCACTGAGTGACTTAAATGTGAGAACCATAATAGGGGTATAAATCATTGAATCATTGATTTAACAACTAAAAATTTATAAAATAATTCTTCAGGATAATTTTGAAGTTGTCCTTTGATAAATTAAAGTCAAATATGTCGTCGGCGATGTTTAATGATTTAGACAACCAATTAATGGGGTTATTTTCTCCATAGTTTCTGGAATGGTGTTTTAGTGCTAAAAACTCATGGTTTCGAAATGTGCTGCAAGGCACATGAATTGATATGTTTTCAGAAATGTATGCTGAATCAGTGTGACCAAGCAAAACGTTACCAATGCGTTACCAGCGTGTACTGTACAATTCATAAAATGTTGATACCTCTTAGCGTATAACTTGTTATTATACTTTATGTGACGTGTCTTGAGATACGTTCTACCGAAATCCGTCAGCTGGCGGACCAATTGTTCTTGTGAGTTAAGTTCATTTACGACTTTAAAACGCGACAGCTTTTACTGCTTCATATTTATGATTTTGGCTTTGGTAGCATACAGTATGACAATCCTTTCGATCTAAAAATAAACAAAATTATAAATATAAAATACACGAGAGTAGAGGATTTTAAACAAACGTTTTGCGATTTACAACAGGGTTTTCATCATCGTCCAGTCCAAATGATCATTTTGGAAATCGCTATTGTTGTCGCACACATCATCGTTCTTGTTCATTCCGTTTGGAGTGTCTTCACCTAATACCACACTGGTGTTTAGCTCCATTCCCTGGGCATATGATAATCTATCAAAATAATTGTCGTCTCTGTGATGATTTACGGGTAGTTTTAGAATAAATTACGATTTGGGTGCGTTTATCACTCGCCAGTGTATTTAGAGTATCGAGTTCTTCAATGGAAAATTCATTGTGATCCATTCAATTGGACAATTTGTTCGCAACTCTTGCACTTGGTCAATTTCGACATTTGCATCGTATGCGAAAGTTATACGCGGTAGTTCCACCTCTTGTGGCTCCTCCATATCATCATTATGGATGATGATTTTCATAAAATCATCATCCATAAATCCAGTATCACTATCGCTGTCATTTAAATTTATGTTACTATCACCTCCGGTTGATTGCAGCATCCTGAAAATAAAAAGATCGATCGTTATAGAGCAATTCCTTACTAAGATGTTTCCAGCCAAATACGTACTTATTTATGTCGCACGGCTTATCACTAACATTGTATTCCCTAAATATTGTTCGAATTTTAACGGGGCCGTCCAGCTTTTTGTATTTCATATATTACCATTTCTCATTTACAACGGGTGCGTCTTCATTGAATATAAATTCATTTGGTGTATTATCCCAGTACGGATTAACGTAATCAAATAAAATTTCCAAGTTATTTGATTCCAGCGTATTTCGAAAAACTCGATTCAAACTATTCATATCGCTTAACTTGGATTTTATATCGGCAGATACGAGATCCAAGAAAGATACCGTATCTAGTTTACCGATTATCGTTCCATTACACTTTGTTACGGTTGAATTTTGTTGACGTCACTTTTTTGCTTAAGCCTTGGTCTTTGCTTTTGGATCCTGCACATCATTACTACCTACCCTCAGTAATTCTCATTCTCATTTCCTTCACCGTCTTTTTACCGCCGACATTCAAACGAGATAAACTACCAGACATTCAAATAATTTCGTTGTGCACGATAGCACATAGCACGATAGTACGATAGCACGATAACCATAAATTTTACTCGATATTTCCAATGAGACTCCAACTACTTGGACATTTTTGACATATTTACGATGGCCTGTAACCAAATTGGACAATGCATCGCGATTAAATTTGTTTGAAATGCATTCTCTTTGTTGATTTTCTACGAATATATAAAACACAGATTAATTTGAAAGATTGGCCAAGGGATCTTCAGTCATCACCACTTACATTGTCCATGAACTGATGCAAACAAACTTTCAACTCCTCATTATTGTCCAGTACCGAAACATTTACACTACTCGTACCTGGCCACTGACCTACTTCGTCGTCTTTCATCTTCATGTTCATCGTCATTATACAAAAGAAACACAAAACAAATTAAACTATTTAATGAAATTCACAATCAAATGTAGCTCGTTTACTGTGGGCAACGGTGTTTTGAATACGAAATACACTTTCGTTGGAGTAACCATTATAAGTATCACACAGCAGCACTCAAATTTTAAACTTGAAAACTTATTCACTAGATTTATTATTGTGTACAATTTAATATTTATAAAATATTTTTGTTAAATTTGTCTAATTTATTATTTATTTCGTAACTTGTTTGGGTTTTAAAATGTTAAACATTTTTTGATGCTTTGAGCAATAAAAAATAAACTAATTTGAGGTTAATTTACGAACTTGTCAAAAATTTCTCCTCCATATTTTATAGCAGAACACTTTTTAGTTATTTTCGTTAAATTAACCAAAATATATAAACAACATATTTTGTTTTCATCACAAAAATAATATTAATTTGTTTACTAATTTTTGGGATATAAAATAATTGTCAATTATTAAAAATAAAGATTTTTAGATATTTATTTAAATAATTTAAGGTTAGTTTTTGTTGATTTCAAAATTTCCCCAATTTTTTCTACCATAAAATAAAAATGTTGTGTCTCAGTCGCTCTAATGTAAATTTTAGTTCTTGTCTTTGTCCGATATTCAGCAAAATTTTTCTGTTTTCTCCATGGAATAGCGCCATATACCTTAAAAATAAAAATCAATTAACCAAAATTATAGATAAATAAACAAAGTTCATGCTCGGGAGAATGAAATAATAAAGACAAAAGAGCTTTTCAAGAAAAAAAAATGTCCATAGCATTTGTATGGAAGTGTTTTTTCCTGTTTATGATATTTGGGCCTGCATACATGCAAAGTTCATATATTGCGAGACGGCCACATACACATACATAGGTACTGATGTAACATTAAACACTTCTCCATATATCAATAAATATTAATAACTAGGTTGTTCTGAGGCGCTTCACACCCGTTTATTCCCAGCAAAGTGTAGTTAAATATTTTTCAAATAGATAATTAAACTAATTAATTTAACTAATTAAACAACCAAATTTTCCGAGCTTTTGGCAATTACGCCATCATCAGGGTTTGTTGTTTTTTTTATTAATTTAAAAATACATTAATTGAATGTTAAAAAATTCCATTGCGAGAAGAAAAATCGCAAAATGTTTTACTTTAGTAGCAAGTATAGTATAAAAGATTTTTTTGAATAGCAGATCGTCAAATTAATATTTGTTTTGTTTTTCAAATCAATTTCGAAAATAACACATACTCTTTCGAGTTTACCATTACATTGGACGCGTTCAGAACCGTCAACTGTTGGCATCATGATTAGAGAGAAAACATAAACATTTATATAAACATTTTCATAACGTTGGCTTTGATTTTACTCAACAGATGTTGAGTGAAGTGTTGATCCCATTGTTGTTGCTTTTTGTGTATTTCGTTGACGAAAATTTGAAGTAAAATCACTCGAAAGAAATCGAAAAAAGAATCAACTGGAGTTTTTGTTTAAAGAATAATTTGTTTAAATAATAATTTTGTGTGTGTGTGTGTGTGTGTGTGTGTGTGCGCGCTCATTCGATTTTACGATTGCATTGTTGTTGTATTTTAAATGCACAAAATGCAACAACAATGCAAACGTTGACGAAATTTTGAAAAAAAATCACATGGACGGATTTTTTTGGCCACCCTGTGCGTTCTCGAGTGAGTCAGTCAGTGACATAGACGTTTATAATATATATAATTCCCAACGAACAATCCAAATGGTTAGGATTAACCAAGTAGTAGTTTGGTTTACAATCGTTGGCTTAATTCTCTATAATGAACAAATATAATATGTAGTAATTTCATTTCTAAATATTAATTTTAAATGGTATAATAATATTTTACAAGTTTGTTTCTAAAGTTTATGTTTGTGTAAGACTATTAGAAGGAACGAACAACTTTTTAATCCACTATATTTATAAGCACTTTTATTAAACTTGCTTTTCAAATAAATGTATCTATTTGCGTCATAACGAAAAGCACAAGAACTAAATAAAATAATGGAAAACAGAAACAAAAGAAAATAATGAAAACTTTAATCTTGTAGAGTTAATAAAAAAATATGTGTTGTTGTAAACTTCATACGTAATAGCTTGCTTAATACATATTGTAGAGAAACAATATTAGATTTAACGGTATTTTTGTGCTTGCATATTTTTTTGTTTTATCACTTGTATCGAGACAAATAAAACTTGTAAATAAAATATTTCACCACTCGTTCATAGAATGAATAAAATTTTCAATATGCTACGCAAAATTGTTTATTTATATGCCAAAACATATACTATTTACTTACATAAAACTTACCGTCGACATAAACATGATAAATCAAGCGTGTTTATTACGAGTTGATATATTAAATATTCATATTATGCACTCATATATGTTCTGTGGCAAACTACAAATAAACTAGATAAAATTATACAATCATGACTACGTAGTACCTATATGTAATATTATTGTTTGTAGTATAATTGTAGCGAGGTGTTGCAGTTACAGGTTGCAGTTTTCTTAGGGGTATATCCTCAGGCGCAAACGCACACAACCTCAAAATGATTGAGTTTTACACTTACTACAATAGTAGCAATAACTTTTTATTTTTAGCAAAAATAAAATTTATTTTTAAGATGTATTGCGGGCAAAAATTTAAAATTTGTTTCTAGACAAATTTTATATCAAGATTTAGGATAACCAGGAGTTAATTCAACCCTGCAATACTTATTTTTCTGTTGGCGCTATAGCTCGTGAAGGCGTTTGGCCACCTTAATTTACAGGTTACATAATCCGGTATTTTTCGGATTAATGGAAGATTAGTCCATTAAATCCCAGCCATCTCCCATGCTTGCTGGAACTGACATGCATACTGGCAAGCTGGTAAGGGATGATTTCGTAGTCTTCCATTTGACAATTACTTTAAAGCTGGTTCCATTCGGTTACCCAAGTATGTACTAACCCAAGCAACGGTTGCTTACGTTTATGGTGATGGTGTGTTGTCGCATTATCTCTCTATCTCTATCTCTCTGCCACGCAGTCGTTTCTTTTCAGTATCACCAACCACTTCGGGAATAGCAATTGGATCCTACAATATGTTAAATATGGAATTAAATATTGTGTACCCTCTAAGCAAGGCGAAACAAAATTGACTTTGTTGGCAGCTGCTATATATGGTCGAATTCAAGTTTAATCCAACCATATGATAATATTAGTTAAATTTAGAAACGATATTTTGTGTATATATTATATCCGTTTTGACACACACATACTAAATTTGGCTTATTTTATTTTGTAAATATTAAATTCCCAACGTGAATTAAGTTTCAAATGCAGTTGCCAAGCAATTGTGACATTGAAATGTATTTTTGAAATAAAATTTTTAAAATACTAAAACATACATACAACTACTGGCAGGATCAACCAGAATGTAAATTTGTTTTTTTTTCATAAAGCTTTTATCTACTGTGGGCAAAAAGTAGTAAGACTTTTTCATTTAAATTTCGCGCGGAAAACCATTCGTCGAAATATTTTATATGTTGGTATGACTATCAGTGACATCTGTGCCAAATGTCACATCAAAATAATCATTAGTGTTTAGTATACGCTTGTCTTGCTGAAGTACAAAAAGTGAATTCGGCGATTTTTACAATGCGTGAAATTATTGAACAAAGAAATTCCATTAAATTTCGTGTGCGGAATTAACTTTGTGGTGCCGCAACGTTCAGAATGTTACAAAAGGCCTTCGGTAATAATTGTGTGTCGCGAGCAAGTGTTTTTGATTGGTACAAATTGTTAAAAGAGGGTCGAGAACGTGTTGACGACGAACCACGTCTAGGACGGCCATCAACATCAACTGATGATCAACACGTTAATAAAATCAAGGAATTGGTGCTCGAGAATCGCCGATTAACAGTCAGAAACCTTACTGGCATCGTTGAAATATCGGAAGGATCAGTGAAAACGATTGGTTCCAAAATCACTGTCTGTGAAACAATGCTTTCTGACTACCAGGATGTCATGAAACGTATTATAGCTGGCGATGAGCCTTGGATCTATGCTTACGACCCGAAAACAGACTATCAATCGGCCGAAGCCGAAAAAACCACGTCAAAGCAAGTCAAAAATCACGGTGATGTTGACAGTTTTCTTCGATTATCGAGTGTGGTGCACTCCGAATTCCTTTCGACCGGCCAAACTGTCAACAAGGAAAACTATTTGAGTGTTATGCATCATTTGCGCAAAGCTATTCGTAAAAAGAGGCCGGAATTATGGGTCGACAACTCGTGGTTTTTACACCACGATAATGCACCTTCTCATACTGCATTGGTTTTAAGTGATTTTTTCGCCAAAAATTCCACCCATATCGTTCCGCAACCACCGTATTCGCCTGATTTAGCTTCGTGTGCCTTCTGGCTGTTCAGCAAACTCAAACGACCGCTTCGGGGAAACCGTTTTGAGTCAATTGAAGATATTAAACGTGAATCGCTACGCGCATTGTAGGCTATTCAGTCATTGCAGAAATTGACTGTTTCGAGGATTGGAAAAAATGTTGGAACAAGTGTATGGAGGCCGGGGGGATTACTTTGAGGGGGGACGAAATAGATTTACAGAAATAAATAAAGAATTTTAAAATTATGAACAAAGTCTTACTATTTTTTGCCCACAGTATTATATCATACTAAAAATATTAAAGGAAACTGAAAACCAAATTATCTGAAGTGGGAATTTAAATTTCCACCCCTAATTTAAATTATAAATTATTGATCGTTAATGATTTCTAAATTAATGATTTCTTGTAAATTAATGATCGTTTTCTTTACCTCTTTTTATTGGATAATTTGCATAATTAGACCAGCGTTTCGTTATATTTTGTATATTTTGCATATCACACGTCTTGAGGTTGGAAATTTCTTCATGGTTGTTTCTTTAATTATAAAAATGAAAAATGAGATATGTTACTTTTAATCATATTGAAAATAGCATACGATTTTACGGCTACCTTTCCGTTTTTGCCAAACGAAGAGTATTTGGTAATTACTTTGTTAGTCATAATCATGAATGACTAGACAGTTCTTAATAAATTTCTCCTAAGGTTGATCAGAGTCTACCGTATTATTAATTACTATAATTTTTCTTTATTATTAATTATTAAACTTTCAAATATAAGAAATAAAATAAGAATACCAAGTTTTTACTAGAGCTATCTTCGTTTCTAATGCGGACTTCCAATTCTTCAAATTCGCGTGCTGAGTTCCTTGGCACATGGATTGATGATACAGTAAGAATCAAGCAGGATGATGCTGTTTCGTTTTGATCCCTTCATTTCATTTCTCGATGAAGAAATTTTCTTTCTTTCAAAATATTTTTCATTAATTCGTTATTCTACACAAGCAATTTAACATTTTATGACTGTGATTCGTAGTTTAAGGTGTTTTGTGGGCTTGCTGGAATGTGACATAGTATTGGTATATCTTGTTTCGGTTAATACATATTTTTCGGAATACTGCTTCGGTGTGCTCGTTGCCGACTGTACCAGCTCGAGCGTTGTTTGTTGGTTTTGATTGAGGAAAATAGCATCTAATTATTTTAAAGTTCTTATACAGAGCCATCTTGGTTTTCATTACAAATTTAATTTAAAATTTCAGTTGAGACCAATTCACAAATTAATATCGCAAAGTTTGAAATAAATATTATGGATTTTTTAATTCATAAAGTTTATAAATTTATAACAGGTCGGCGATTGATCGTCGTCGAGGAAAGCCGTGTTTTTGTCTCTCCTCGACATAAATACTTTAATTTAATTTGATTGTGCTTTAATTAATTAATAATTTAACTAAATAATATATATAATGAAATATATATGTGTTGCTAAATAAATAAATAAATAATAATAATAATATTAATAAATTAGTGTAATAAAGTAGTAAAGTGATAAGTTATTGTATTATAAGTCATACTGTTTGGTTGGATTAATTTGTGTATGGTGCATTTTGCAATGGTGTAGAGTATATACATAGCAATTTTTGTTTATGTGTATCTTGATACCGTACCGTTGCTTGTATGCATCATATGCATTTTGTGTAAACCTTCAATATTTTGACTGTTTTTGATACCAACAAATGTATAAGTTAAGTGTTTTTTCATTTTTTTCAACATACTTTAACACATATCATATTAATTTATATTTTCTCCAAAATAAATTTTAAGTAAGCATATACACATATTTATTTTAAATGTATTTTTTAACTCTTAAAGGTGTGGTTTTACAATTCTGTTGGTGTGTGTTGTTACTCTCGTTAACATTTTTGGTTGTGTTGTACGAAGATTATTTTTCGTGTTTTTTCTCATTTGTTTTGTGTTCATATTACTCGTTATATTTTGCTAAGTATTGTAATGTTTCATTTACACGAATGGTTTCGAATATTGTTTTCGAAGTTGTTTTCAGCTTATCGTGGAGCAACAACAAAAACTAAACTGATCGTTTTTCGATTTCAACCATATTTGTTGTTTACCTTTCTTTTCTTACGGCAACACAACAAACTCGTTTTTGGTTTTTATTTCACTGTTTTCCATAAAATGTTCCACAAAAATTTTATAATAACAACAACCACGAGTCACTTAACAATCACAAATTATAAATTGAAATATACCAATTTACAAATATACTACGATTAAAAATTAAATTAAAAAAATTCCCGCTTTATTTGCCGCTATATTCCGCTTTGTTTATGATTTATTTTGACAATTGCCATTTTCAAAAATATATCGATGTGTCGATAAGTTAAATTTTTTTATTTAATAAAAGTACCAAAAACAATTAAACATATATATTAAAATCAATTTTAATTACTAAATACATCAATTTCAATTCAAAATATTAATAAAAAGAAAAATATTAAAAATATATCCGATAAATCGATAAGTTTTTTTTCGAAAACAACCAAAAATACCTATAGGCTACATATTTTTGTTGTTTACGAACATTGTTTTGGGTACACTGTCAATCTACATACTATATATTTTTTACGATATAACGATAAGTTTTTATATGAGAAAAACAACAACAAAAACTAAAATCGAAAAACAACCTCGAAAACAATATCCGAAAACATTCATGTAAATGAAACATAAGCATGTTTTGGTGATCGAATAATTTACCTTTTGTTTTGTACATATTTACTCATATGTACAGGTAATAATTGATAAACCAGGGCCTATGTGTGTGTATATGGCAGTCTCGCAATGTATAGACTTTGAATGTTAGTACGTAAAACGTAAACTTGAGAAGAGACTTTCATACGGATGATATGGAATTTGGTTTTTGAAGAGTTTTTTCGCGTTACTTGATTCTATTTTGTAGATGCGGTGGAAAAATGAATTTTCATTCGCCTGAGCATGAACTTTGTTTGTTTACGAGTATCTTTGGTTTTGCTGAACTGTTTTTTATTTGGTTAATTTTCGTTTAGAAATGTACCATCTTCCGTGGTGGTATTTTTGATCTGATGATCATCGTATAATATGTATAGATTGTGGTTGGGGTGTACGCTTGAAGAATGGTACTTTCGTTCGTCATCCACTCTACGTGCATACACATAGATTTTGCTCTGTATGTTGTACGGTGATCGTCGGATTGGGGATGTCCCAGTGGAGAATGATGAAGTTCTGAATAGGTTATGACTTGGAAGTAAAAGGTATAGTTTATCGGGATTGGGGATGGATGGGTAGAGTTTATGTGCACGCCGCATGCGAGATATGGATGGGTAGAGTCTGGGAGGATCTTGACAGAAGGGAATTTCCATGGCATTTTTATGACGATGGCGACCGTGTTTTTGTTCGCCTTCTACTCGGCTATATTTTTATTTCAAAGATTAGCTGATTTTGATTATTATTATTATTTTGATTATTATTTATTGGATTTTAGTTTAGAGTTATCGAGGTTTATCAGATGTGCATTATTAATACTATTATTCATTGCAGTTCCTGATTAAGCTAATTTATTTAGTTCTAATAAAGTTTTTTGATTACAGAATATCTTTGAAGCTGTGCTACTTTTTCATTAAAAATTAATTGGTTGTAATTAGTAGTAATAGTTCCTTTTATTCTTTTAACTAGTTGATAATTACTATTCAAATTATTGATTTAGTTTATTTGGAAATTTATTATATTAATACTATCCTTTATAGTTGGTTTCTTTTATAATTTCCTGATTGGAGAGTTAACAATACTGAGTTTTATTTAATTTAATATAATTTAATTGTATATTTAGGATTTAATTCGTTTCACGTCAATGGGTTTATAAAACTATTTTAATTGATCAAACGAATATGATTGTATGGAAAATTGAGGTATCGGAGGAGGGAAATTTATAAAGTTGCATAACAGCGGTGTTGCCTGATTCCTGTTTATATTAAATTTTAGTTCTAATTAATATTTTTTAGGAAGCATGCAATTTTCATGACTTTTGTGGAAGAAGTCAAGGTAGGCATCACTCGCTATAACCGGGTTTGCTAATGAATTTGATATTTCAGTGGTTGTTGGAATTTTTGAAATTATAAATGGCTTGGAGACTACAGAATAAAATTTAAATGCAGACAAATATTGCTGTATTTAGATAGTTTTTGTATTTTCGGGGTTCATGGCACTTCTTTAATTGAATTATTTTCTAGGTTGAACGGGAGACTGTAAATTGGTAAATGTTTTGGTTAGCTTGTTCTAAGTTGGATAAAAAGTGATTGCTGGTTATCAATTATATGGGTGGAGGAAATGGTTAATCACTCATAATAATGAAGTTTTATTTCAGGAAATTTACCAACTAAAATTTTTTAGGATCTTGATTGCTGATTATTTATATTCAGGAAACAAAAATTATTGTGTCGTCTTGTGCTTGTGCTTTACTAACTATTGACTACTTAGGTGGCTGTAACCGGGTCACGTCTATCATATCTAATAACCTTTCCTATCTCTTCGTATTGTTATATGTGTAAGGGGTGTACGGTAGGCCCGGCGTATCCGGGATCCTTGCTTAGTCTTGGCTGTACATCCTAATCAATCAATCAATAAATTTAAAATTCACCTACAATTTGGATAGAATATTTTCTATCGCAAAATGTTCAAATACCTAACAGTAGGAATTAGATAATTATTAAATAGATTTTCTTAATTTTTTCGGATATCGTATGAGTTTCACTTAGATAGATTATTGTTTTGTACTCTTAATCTTATTTAAATGGAAATGAAAAATTTGTTCATTGCTTATTCCGGAGCAAATATTTAGTCTAATTTATGATTGGTGCTGATTAATGACTAATATTCGGGTGTGATAATATTTTAAAAATGGATTGGAATAATAAAATTAATTTAATCTGGATTTAGGAAAGGATTCCGGAATTAATAGTATCTATGCATCTCAATTTAATAACCAATTTAATTTCTTGGACATTGGTGTTTGGGAAGCAGTTTTGTTGGTTAAACTTTCGAATATTGGAAAGTGAAGTGGTAGTCATTAATCTTAAGTTAATCTACAGGAAATATTTTGGAAGGCGACCCAGTTATTAACTATTTAAATTTAGTATTTAGTTATAATAAGTTATTATAAGTTAAACAGTTTACTTATTCTTGGTAAAGCAGTTAATCTATTTTAAGCGTGGTGCTGGTTAGACACGGATACTCCGGGTGTTAGTGTTTAAAACTGGTTTATAATAATAAAATTTAAATTAAATATTGGCTGTTAGGGAAAGAATTCCGGATCCAATAGCACTTATCAGCAAATAATTCAAATTCTAACAATATATTGACTCCGGGAGTTAAGCATTCTGGAAGCGGTTTTGATGGCTATACTTAACTAAAGTATTTCAAAATAATAATTAATTTCAGATGCGGTTCAAAGGGAAGCTGGCACAATTTGAAAGAGTCTACAACCGGGCCAGGTCTGTCACATCTGCTGTTGGTTGTGCATTCAAATCAAATCAAGGTTTATTTTAGGTGCTGTTTCCAAGAAGCAATTGTTGATGGTCATTAAAACTTTTATCCCTTGTATTGTCTTGTGTTGTACGATCAAGGTTCTTGTAACCGGGTCGCTCTGCCAAAAAAAAAAAAACTTTCCTATCCTTACCATTGCCTACCTTATCGGCTATTTCTAGGTGTCTGTAACCGGGCTGATTCAGTCCCATCCAATTAACCTGTCTAATCCCTCGGTTTTGTTATATGTAAAAGGAGTGTACGGTGGGCCCGGCCTCTCCCGGGAGATCTTGTCTAAGAACTTGGTCGTGCATTCAAAATCAATGAATCAAATCAATAAAGTTTATAAATTAATAACAATGTTTCATTCCTAGTTAACATTTTCGATATATCTACATATATGTAACAAATTACAGGGGTATATGTATGTTGAATGTATTTGTTAAAATTGTGAATGGGTATGATGAAAAGTCGTAAAGGTAAATTTGTGAATGAGGGAAATATGTTGCCGGAAACCACCTTTGGTTATCGTCACAACCACTCTGCAAATGAATGTGTAGAAAAGTTTGTGTGGGAAGTACAAAAGGAAAATAAGTATATCGTGGCGGTATTTTTGGATATAGAAAGGGCATATGATTACGTGGTTCCAGGGAAACTTTATCAAATCCTTATGGACTTGGGATTTCCTTGGAAAATTTGCAAATGGTTGTATGAGTTCATATGAATGAGAGAAAGTTAGTTTTATGTGGTAGAGGGTATAGGTTGGATGGGCCTCCCCCAAGGCAGTAAAATCTCACCGACTATCTTCAACCTGTACACGAGCTCGATACATAGATGTAACTTCTCGGGCAAAGTCATTTTGCAATTTGCAGATGACTTTGTCCTGATGGGCAAGGGGAGGACCATCGAGGAGGCCTTGAGTCGGGCTCAAGAATGTGTGAATCAGGTAACCGAATGTTTGAGTAAATTGAATTTGAGGGTAAATTCGAGTAAATGTTGTAGTATGGCTTTTAGAACGAATCGGATGGTTGATGTGCGAATATATAATGAGAGAATTGAGTGTGTGAAATTGAATAGGTATTTGGGAATGTGGATTGACAGAAGAATGGGTTTCAAAGTGCATATGGTAAAATTGGCCGATAATTGAGAGAGAGAAGAGAAGATTGAACGTGATTAAAAGGGTGAGCAAACCGAAATGGGGAGCTCATCCGGGTGTGACTGATATGTTACGAAAGGCGCTAGTGTCAACTAAAATTGCGCATGGAATGAATATATATGGTGATGGGTCCAAGGTGGGGGTTTAAAAAGTTGATGCTTGTGGAGAATGCGTGTGCTAGAGTGGTATTGGGAGCGATCAGTTCGACACCAATACACACTCTATGGTCTGAATTGGGAATCACCCAATTCAGACCACAGAGTGTGTATTGGTGTCGAATTCATCGCTCTTAATTATAAGAAGGAATGGATCACCGTGCGAGAGACTGTGCGAATGTTAACTAAGGACAATAAATTGCTGAATGAAATGAAAGAGAGCTTGCAAAGAGGGACGGTTTACAAAAAGACAACAAGATCACTAGTAATCTTGGAAAATATTAACATATTCTCCAAGTTTCGTCCGGCAAATCCGAAAATCCCTCCGAGCAATCTAATAGTGCGGTTGAAGTTTGGCGACACAACAAAAGCAATGATGAAAGAGTTATCGGTTAAGAGTGAATTTTGCAAAATGCGAATGAATTATGTTGCACATATGGAAGTGTATACAGATACAAGTGTAAATTATGATCGAGTAGGTGTGGGAATTTATATTCCTTCCATGAGAAAAGAGAAAATGGTAAGACTGCATGACAATATCTGTATAATGAATGCAGAATTGATAGGGATTATAGAAGAAACTACATTGGCAATGACACAAGGGAGAAAGAGAATAGTGTTATTCTCTGTCTCGCGGAGTGGGTTGGAATTAACTAGTAAGGGTGGGGGAACTCATGGCAATGTGTATGTGGAAATGCTATATAAGTATCTTCAATCTTGTGGGAGGGAGGTCATCCTTCAATGGATACCTTCACACCTACAGATTGAAGGTAATGAAAGAGCCGATATGCTTTCGAAACGGGATTGTTTGATTGAGGATGTAAATGAATATGAATTCATGGATGCCAGAGACTTACTTTGCATGTTTCAGGCGAATCTGTGGAGAAAATGGAAGAGAGAGTTTGTTGTAAAATGTCAGGTGAAAGGTAAGAAGTACTTGGAGTTGGTTAGGTCTCCTTTGAGGCAACCGTTCTTTAAGATGCTCAAAGGAGGTACTCGAATGTTAAGAACTATGGAAGGAGTGAGGTTGAATCATGGAAATTGGAAAGAATGTTTGAAGAAACGCAATTTGGCTGTGTGTGAATTATGTGAAAGCTGTTTAGTTGTGGAGGACATCGAACATTTGATTCTGAAATGTTCTGCATTTAATCAGAGCAGACAAATGTTCGATGTTCTATTGAGTGCAAGTAGTTTGACTGAATTATTACGAATGGGAATGAACGTATATAAGAATGTGTATGAATTTATTAGAACAAATCAGATAGAAGTGTGAAAGGGGATCGATGTTTGCTAAGTGTATGAAAAGAAATTAAAATTAAATTATTATGGTAAAAAATGTAAAAAATTAAATTTGTAAATTTTGAAACGAGCCATATGGCACCAAATTTTTGGAGCTAGTGCCAAATAAAAAATTAAAAAATACATATATGTAGTCATTTTTAAGTTAGATACCAAAATAGTTAGTTCAGCTAACTTGATAATTGTATATAAAGAGTGGTAGTAGGAAATCTAACAATTATTGAAATTAGAGCAAGGGCCCCCTCAACTGAACTATCAAAATTAATTAATTAATTTGAATTTATTAAATATTTTATCTTCTGTGCTTAATACTTTTAACACTATGCGCCGTAGGTCCTTGGCGAAACACATTAACACTTAATAAACATATTATACACTTGTTTAATTATTTCGCAACACACAAAAAACAAATTTTTTTTAAATTTGTTCAAAATGTTTATAAAATTACTCGATCGATTTCGACTTGTTAGGTCATCTAACAAGTCGAAATCGATCGAGTAATTTTTTAAACATTTTGAACGAATTTTTAAAAAAAAACGTTTTTTGTGTGTTGCGAAATAATTAAATAAGTGTATAATGTGTTTATTAAGTGTTCTGTGCTTTGCTATGTCTCCTGAGCGTCTAAATAATCATGATCCAGTTTCGGTTAAAACTGAAAAATGTAAACAAAACAGGTAAACAATTAATGGTGCATTTTATGAAAATAAACTTTGAATTCGCTGGTATTGTAATAATTTTTTGAATATTTCTCATTTTCAATATTTCAGTATTGTCAGAATATAATTCAGAATTGCTAGTGAACATTCCTACATAAGAAGAGCAGAAAAGGACACTGAAAAAATCTTCTTCGTGTTGTAATGCATTCGAAGTTCCCTTTAATTTTTTCAATTTTTATAATTTGTTCTTCTGTAACAATATTGTATAATAATTGTTGAGGTTGTAATGCAGACTGCAAAAAAATTTCAGAAAATTATAATCGAGAGACGATTTTTTGGTGTTCTTTATTTTCATTGAGTCTGTTGACAGTTTGTTGAATTGGAAATGCTCCGTTTCTAACCTTTTTGCACAATTTTGTTGCATAAACTTCTTAAATTTGGACGCGCTATAACTATTAAGGTTGCCTAATTGTAACCAAGGTAAGTACGTTAAAGGAACGTACAATACTGAGAATTGTTCAACATATTCTTTTATCAGTTTAGGAGAGCAGTTATTATTTCTTCTAACTTCTAGAAACTAGAAGCAAGACTTAAATTCTGTGACCTTCCATTGTTCAAGTTTATTAAAAGTACGCTGTTTTCTAGAAAAAAAAAGGTTTTTTTCGAACTTTTAAGTGCTTGCATTACACTTAGCACTACGCAGTGCATATAGTCCATTGAAAATTATGTAACACGTCCAATATTTAATTCTTCCAACTTCACATATGCACGAACATGGTGTTCCTTTAACGTTATGTAATCACCGGAATACAAACGTAATTATCGCAAAATTAAAAATGTTCATTTTATGCCAAAACTGTACAAATATTTGAAGGTACCGGTTAAATAATTAGTGAATAGTTACGAATGACGTTATTAATTGCGATATTGATAACACTTTCACATAAAGTAAATCAATCAATGGAACGATAATTAATACAATTAGAAAATTAATTTAATTTTTATTTAATTATGTTATTTAAGACCATTGTTCAGCTTTGTATGCATGCACTTATATTGATTGAGCGTCTGTACAAAATAACTGAAAGAACGGAAAAATTTAATTTATCTATTTTTATGAGAAAATATAAAAACAGCAATTCAAATGACGGAAAGTTGTACACAGCAAACTTAAAGGCAAAGTTGTATACAAAGATACGAACAACAGAATCAAAATTAAATTTTTATTTTACTTTGTTTTAATATAAAACGGAACAGGGTTTATAGTGAGAATAGGCCTGTAATAAATAAATAAAAATTCGCTGAGCATTAAGCTTAAGTAATAAAAATATAATTGTAACAAACCACCGCAAGGCCGACGCTTTTGCAGAAACCGATAAAATGTTTATGTATATAATTGTAACATAGTTGTAATACGTACAAATGATGTTTAATTTTCCTTACGTCTTTATAATTAACACCACCCTATATATTTATACATATTTCTAACGTCCAACGTCATATTAACTGAAATTACCTTGTAAACAACAGTGTTTACTACTTTAGTTTTAGCTATTCTCCCATATTGGTTGTTATTGTTACCAATAAAACAAACAAATTACCATTAATTTCAACTATTTTCTTGGTATTTTCGTTTTTCGTGTGAGTATTTGAGCAGGAAAACTTTCGAATTTCAAAATGAAACTATGCATACCGATTAAGCCCACTTTATGCTAATTAGCGCTTACGGGAAAAATTAGTGCTAGTCGAGGAGCCAAAAAAACGGGAAAAGAAAATTTCAAATTTCGCCTGAAAGGCGAAACAAATAAAACCCGATTTCTAGAAAAACCCAGAAATAATTTAAGCCTAATTTTAAAACTTTCTAAAGGCGGATAAAATCATGAAATTTGTGCTTGTCATAGAAATATAATTTCATAAATTTTCATTCATAAATCGGCGAAAAACCAACTAGCCCCTAAGAGATACTATACTAAACAAACATAATACGGAGATATAGCGTTCAATAATATTTGTGTTGAAGAAAAAATTAAACAATAGAAATAAAATGTTGTGAAATCCAAGCAATAAGCATTTCAGATAATATATTCCTATCAGGTATGTCCATTGCCCTCCGAAAAATATAGTGGCTGAATTTGTGTTAATCCAGATTTTTCCCAACTCCATTGAACCACAAACACCGTTGAATGAACAATTTTCTGGCATATAGTGTTCTAGAAACCAATGAAGTTGGCACTTCTGTTTGCGTATTCCCATCAGGTATGTTCATTTCCATCCAAAAAATATAGTTGCTGAATTTGTGCTAATCCAGAAGTAGCCCGATTCCATAGAACAACAACAACCGTTGAATGAACAATTTTCTGACAAAAAATGTTCTAGAAACCAATAAAGTTGGCATATTGATTGCATATTCCTATCAGGTATATTCATTGCCATCCGAAAAATACAGTCGTTGAATTTGTGTTAATCTAGAACTAACCCAATTCTATTGAACAACAAAAACCGTTGAATGATCAATTTTCTGACATATAGTGTTCTAGAAACCAATGAAGTTGGCACTTCCGATTGCATATTTCTATCAAATATGTTCATTACCATCCGAAAAACATAGTGACCAAATTTGTGCTAATCCAGAATTGGTCCAATTCCATTGAAGAACAACAACCGTTGGATGAACAATTTTCTGACATAAAGTGTTTCAGAAACCAATGTGGTTGGCACTTCTGATTGCATATTCCTCCAGGTATATTCATGGCCATCAGAAAAACATAGTTGCCGAATTTGTGCTAATCCAGAATTGACCCAATTTTATTGAACAACAAAGACCGTTTAATGAACAATTTTCTGACTAAAAGTGTACTATAAACCCATGAAGTTGGCATATCTGATTGCATATTCATATCAGATATGTGCATTGCCTTCCGAAAAATATAGTGGCTGAATTTGTGCTAATCTGTAGCTAGAATTGGCCCAATTTCATTGAACAACAAAGACCATTGAATGAACAATTTTCTAACAAAAAGTATTCTTGAAACCAATGAAGTTGGCACTTCCGATTGCATTATCCTATCAAGTATGTTCATTGCCATATTAAAAGTATAGTGACCCAGTATTTTCTGACAAAAATTGTTTTACAAACCAATGAAGTTGACACTTCTAATATCCAGTTAACTGCTATTTTTTGGTTTTTAGTTCAGCATCCGATAGTTTTGCCTTAGCTATTATTAGAACAGCCCTGTCTGCATCTAACTGTTTTACAATCAATCTATCAGCTCGCACATTGTTTTGTTTGTTTAATATAAAACATTTTAAATCTTTAAAAGAGTTTTCCACCACTGCCGACCAGTAAGCAACATTTATTGTAAGATTTATACAATCCTCGCATAACTCCACTCCATAGATGAAGTCTTGAAAACAGCTTTATGAAATATTTCTCTGCTTCTAAACAATAAAGTAGATTTAGTGTTGTATATTCATTAGTATATTTTATCAATCCATTGCAATGGTCTATAATATTTAAAATCCTTTTAGGTTTAGATCTGTACATTGATCTTCGGTATTAACGTCAGCTGCATCTAATTCATCATCTTCGGATTGCTACTGGTTAATGATTACGTGGTACATTTTGTCTGTTTTGATTAGGTTGCGATGCACTGCTTAATATATCAGTAGGACTGTAAATATATCAGTAATAATTCTTTGTGCTTCGTCAAAATTATCACAAATGATTAAATACCCAATCGCTCGCAAATAAAAATTTCTTGATCCTGAATTTATTTTTTTTTAATTTTCACTCTCTGAATGGTTTTTACGAAGTGAGCTACGCCAAGGCGTGAAAAGACTGTGGGAAGGCTTTCAAGATCACCATTAAGAGCTAAAATTGACTTTAACAGATAGTCTTTTATTGGCTTGGACAACGTGAATCGTTGGGCTAATGCAGCAATTAACCCAGGCGATGCATCCACATTAATTTCTTTGGACATGGCAAAATAGTTTAAGGATGTTTTGAAAAATATGAAAGAAATAAAATCTGCTTAATGATTGGTAGTAAAGAAATGAGCTGCGTTACAACTGCGCTCGTATTTTGGCTTAACGCAGATGTATATAAATACGGATATCAATGTCTATGAGGTGAGTTTGCCACTGATCCCGTTGCATCTATGCTAAGAACAATTCTTTCGTTAATTTTGTATTGTTTCCACTTCCAATAAATGAACTTATATTCAGAAATTTTAGTGACTGAAACAGTACATCATGAAAATTCTCGTGTTTGTTAATACTTTGTCTTGCCTGCTTTAACGCAGAATACAGAACATTGTTTTTGGAACAATCTGCAAACGATAAACTACAGTTTACTAGTCCAACCCTTTGGCAACCGAAATTGTATTTTTATCAATAATCAATTGGTGTGAAAAATAGCTTATCATGCAATGAAAGCTGGTAAATTTTGTTTTCCCCGTTCAAAATGAAAGAGTCAGATAATGATGTTGCATTAGATTCATCCAATAACGATTGGTGCTATTGATTCATCCGATAACGATTGGTGCAATCCGTATGTGAATAGTTCGGTCGTTGAGTATATTGATTTAATATTCCGTTTTATTGACAGATAACAAGCTGGTGGCATCATTCCAAGGTCTTCACTTATTAATACATATGCTGCTTCAGTTTCTGGAGTCTTAAGTACTTCCGTTTCTATTAAATTCTCCTTATACTTAAGATAACATTCGAGCTGTACGGTAATTGCAACTTTAGATTTACGCCCTGCCATTATTTGAAGTTTTTGTTGTGTATTCTGATCAGAAATTGAGATCTTTTAATTTAAAAATTATAGATTATTAATATGTGCCAATCACTCTAGAATGTGTGTTAATTACACCCATTTTGGTTATCCGTCATATAAATACAGACACAGAAATAACAAAGAACCTACTGATATACAATTAAGCATAACTACCGCGGCGCGAAATACTATCGTAAGAAAGACACCGATATCCCGTAATGATTTAGACGATGAGTAGCGTCGTTTGGTCGACGAAAATAAACACAAGCTTCGTGAAAAGTACCTGACTTGTAACACTAGGAGCACACTAGCAGAATATCTTCGTACCGGGTGGGCTATATGAGAAAATGCATGGAAAACATCAGTTTCCCAGCGGAACAAGGAAATTCCAGAGATTGTTTTGCTAACGCTCCATAAATGAAGCGGAGCCAGGATACACAACAAATTCAATTGGAGTAGAAATCCCACTCCGTGCCGGGTAAATAAAATAATAATAAAATAATGATAAAAATTGATGAAAATAAAGCCTCCCCCGGCCACCACAAATACCAAGCACATTAGCCTGGGTTGCGCTCGAAGAAATTTCACTCGAAGAATTAAGGAAGACCGAAAGGATCAAAAAAACAAGTGGAGGAGAACTAAACACAAAACAGAGAATAGCAGAATTACTCCACAATCAGACACAAACTACTGGACATGTGGAAATCCTACCATTCAAAGTCCTGTGAATAGGAATATGACACCCACATCTGCGCGTAATGAAACAGTCCGCACTGGTTATTGTCACAGATAAGGATGCCAACCGGGCAAAATCTTTGATATGCGCATCCGTGTGAATACAAACAACGACGCTGGATGCGTACATCAAGGGACTGGAACTACTCTAAAAAAATTGAAAACTAAAAAAAATAAATTTTATACAAAATTCGCATTAGGACATCACTGTTGCAGGGTGGTTCAGAAACCATCCCGCAGATTCTTCTAAGTATGCAAAGGCCTCTCTCACGGTGATTTTTCCGACTAGAGCTCAGCGTTTTGGGTCGTGGGGAAGTTGAGGCTTGCATACTCCTGGCCTACACTGTGGAATAACAGAACAAAAACAAAAGTTAACCATAATTACGTTGGCTGAAGTTTGAGGAAGAAAATAAAGATAATTATAACCGGGTGCACCCACCCAGGAACGACCAGATCTCCTCGAATGACAAATCCGATGTCTGCTGAAGGGACCCTCTAACCC
Organism: Nephrotoma guestfalica; assembly: GCA_963691935.1. NCBI lineage: Eukaryota > Metazoa > Arthropoda > Insecta > Diptera > Tipulidae > Nephrotoma > Nephrotoma guestfalica. Next base: position 94,599,312 of record OY829915.1, read on the forward strand.
CCCCCCCCTCGGATGACCCACCGACCCCAGCCACAACGAAGCAGCAGTAGAGGGTAGGAGCGTCTCTCCAATAGACAAAGCTTCTCTTCACCCGGAGAGCCCTCCAGGCTGTAGATGTGGAACCTATACGAAATGACACCCTCCTCTCGACATACCGATTCGAGAAAAATTAGCAATTCATTTTAATTTTATTATAAAAATAATAAAAAAACAACAAACAAATATTGACCAAGGGCATATGAAGAAAGAATAGTAATCCGAATGCCGAAATAAATCGCCATGCTATTTTTTATTATGTATTTGCAGAGATAGAGGAAGTGAAGAAACAATAGTAGAATCAACCTCAAAAAAATTGTTTTACTATGATCAGAAGACCCCAACCTGAAAACACCATTCGTCGTACGTTTCCTTTATAAAAATTGTCTCGACAAAAAAAAAATGAAATCAAACTAACAATTACTATTTTCGGACGTACCAATATACACCACATGTGCGCGTCATCATGCAACCGTTCTTGGTCGCTCGATTATAATCAAAATTTAACCCACAAAATTTAGATATAGAAAAATTTGACTTTAATTGGTTGCGGTGGTTGCACCGATATCAAAAATCACGAATGGCCACTCGTACGTTGAGGTATTACTCGATACTGTGGTACCGTATTACTCGATACTGTGATGCTGTATTACTCGATACGATCAGGTGTATTTTTCTGCGTCTCGTTATCAAGGAAATTACTATTATTTTTATTTTTTTATTATTCACTCAAACTGATAAAAACTTCCGTAGTTAAGCAACCAAACGAAAAAACACACAGACGATAAACTATTTCGAATTAGTTCGTTTACGAACTTCTAGTTTTCTAATTTATATTTATTTTAAGCCAACTTTAGACATTTATAACTATAAAACAAAATCGGCTTAGTCTTTTAGCTTAACTAAATAATTTCACTCGATAATTAATTACTATCAACAACAATATTTTATTATTTCACAGATAGTCAAAGTTTTAAGAATAAAATTCGGCCATTTTTACATAATTCCAAAAAAAAACTAAACTGCTTGACAAAACTTAAAACTTGAAGCTTGGAGCTAATATCTACGCACGACTATCTTTTACACAATTCCAATCACTAAAAAATTCTCACACCCAAAAATGATCTAGAAAAAATATTTTTCCGTTGCAGAGTTTTCGGTTTTGTTTTTTTGAGCGCGTCACTCCCTTACTCATTCTTATCACGCATCAATCGCACCAAACACAACGAAAAAAACGTACAACAAAAATATCTTCCTATCCCCATTCCTACATATCTTCCTACATAACCGACGATTAGCATTACGCGTAAAAGAGAACAATTTGAAAGAAAAAAGCACAAATAGCTATTTGCTGTGGAAGAGTTGATTTCCAATACAAAAGCTGTGCTACTTGACAAATACTGGTCGAAACAAAATCTTGTTAAGACGGATCGGAGTCATAACAAAGGTAACAGCTGTTTTAAATTCAGTAATTGTAAAACTTTTAGTACTCAATTTAAATTGGGTGCAATAATTAGTATAATTACGTAGACATTTAGTAAGAAATTAAGATATTGTATATACTACCCGTTTTCTTTATTTTGTACAAAACTGAGCTTGCTCTCTTATTCATTGGCATTCATACGATACGGATGGCATTACTGTATTATTATAATTAAAAATAAAAAGTGGTGAAATAAATTATTGTGGTTTGTATAAAGCGAGGTTAAATAAAGTTTACCGCTATTATCAATACATTTGTTGCTTCCGTGTGCTGGATATTATTAACTCCGTGGAAGATAAATCAACCATTGATTCACTTTTATTTCTAGTTCATCGAAATATATTGGGCATTGCGAACATATTGGTGCTTCGAGCCGGGCCTGCTGATCCATTCATTACTTTAATTTCGATAAACGTGTTTGTGAACATATAGTGACGCCACACGGCTCCTAGATACTGTAAAAGACTATAATAGTGCTAATGCGGTAATCAGTATTATCAATGGTTTAGTTAAACGATTAGAAAGATTTGAAAAAAAATTTTAGGAAATTTCCTAAACCAGGAAGGTAGGAAAGCTACATTACCTTAAATTCAATGTATCTGGTGGGGTGGAGCAGCTACTTCGAAACATCAAAAATACCGATGCCAGTTATGAAGCTCATTGGCAAACTTTGGTGGCGCGTTTGACAACACCATGGTTTATTACCATTTTAACTGCTTAACGTCCCAACCTAACTTACATACTAAGCCTTCTTCAGCCAAAACTCTTGGATACAACAAGTGTGACGTTAAGGGCTTTAAAGAATATTGGCTTATCTACTCAACATTTTGATGATTGGATCGTTTATATGGTGGTGCAAAAGTTAGATGGCGTAAGTTGGAAACAATGGGAAATGACGAACGCACCAACTTGGGAGAAGCTGCAATCTTTCCTTCAAGATCGGTTTAGAATATTTGAAGTCATAGCACCGACTAAACCTAAGTCTACCATAAAACGTACTCCAGATTCTTCATCGGTTCCGATCAGAATGTTCCACACAACATCATCAATGTCCTGTGCTTTATGTCACAAAACTCACCCTCTTTATGCTTGTTTCAGGTTCCAAAAGATAAATGTAGATGCCCGTGTTACAAATTGACAATCTTTCTTAGAATTTCATTCTGAGGGGTGTTTTTTTAAGAGGTTGCCGATTTTTTTTTTGAATAAAACACATATAAAATTATGAAATGACCAAAATTTTTTTTTATTTGGTAGATAATTTTTTGGCATTTAACATTTAAACACAATTTCTGGCATATGGCTACCACGACTATTTTTCACAAATGTCATTCTGGAGGTCCAATTTTCCAGCACTTTTTCAAGCATTTGAGGGCGTATGTCAGCAATGACACGTTGAATATTGGTTTCCAAAGCGTCAATCGATTGAGGTTTATCCACATAAACCAATGACTTCACGTATCCCCTCAAAAAGTAATCGAGTGGCGTCAAATCGCACGAACGCGGAGGCCAATTCACCGGACCATTTCTCGAAATAATGTTGTCGTTGAAAGTTTCTTTCAGTAAGTCGATTGTTTCACGTGCTGTATGGCAAGTGGCACCATCCTGTTGAAACCACATTTCATTCATATCCATATCTTCAAGATTTGACAACAAAAACTCATTTAACATGGTTCTGTATCGATTTCCATTCACGGTAACGCGTCGTCCTTCCTCATTTTTAAAGAAATATGGACCGATGATCCCACCAGCCCATAGACCGCACCAAACAGTACATTTATCAGGATGCATTGGTAATTCTAGAACGGCGTGTGGATTATCTTTGCTCCAAATGCGACAATTTTGTTTGTTGACGTATCCATTTAACCAAAAATGCGCCTCATCACTGAAGAGAATTTTACGGTAAAAAAATGGATCTTCGTTCAATTGATTTAACGACCAATCACTGAATTCACGGCGCAAACGATGGTCGTGTGGCTTTAATTCTTGCACCAATTGAATTTTGTATGGCACCAAACCCAAATCTTTACGTAAAATTTTCCATAAAGTCGATGGACAAAGTCCAATTTGCTGAGCACGACGACGAATCGATAAATTGTCGTTTTCTTCGACACTGGCCTCAACGACAGCAATATTTTCTTCTGTACGAACTCTTCTCATTCTTGTCGGTGGCTTGGCATCCAAAAGAGTGAATGTAGACCGAAATTTGGTAATTACGTTCTTTATGGTGGTCTCTGACGGACGATTATGTGCACCATAAAATTCACGAAGTGCTCTATAAACATTTTTAATTGAACACTGATTTTGAAAATAAATTTCCACGATTTGAAAACGTTGTTCTGGAGTTAACCTATTCATAATGATTTGCCAAACAATACTGAGTAGAAATGCCACTTTGAGCTGTCAAAACAACTGTCATAAAATAAAACGACATCTATCGGAAAAACAAACCTCCTAAAAAAACACCCGTTATTATCATTTAAATTTTTAGTTTAAGAAACGCCATTTACATGTTTGGTTAAATAATATTTAATTTTCTTAAACGTAAAGTACCGCTAGTAAGAAGATTGAGTTTAGATAGAACCGGTTCAGAATATAGGAACTTTTTAGTAATAAACTTAATACTTTTTACCGTTTAGTTATAGTGATAAAAATTATTATTAGTACTAATTAAAATTAATTCATGTATACCGGGTGTTTCTTTTAAACTGAGACGATCAAATATCTCGAAAAATAGCCACTCTACGGAAAAAATGTCCATAATCAAAATTTAATCATACCGCGGGGGAAATACATTAGTGCAAAAAAATAGTCCCCCACCCCCCGCTTTGTAGGTGGGGCGGGGGTAACTTTTAAACTAAGATAGGAAGCGATATTTTTTATTGCAGATACGGATTCTACGACTAAAATTACGTATGATTTGAATGAAATATTTTGTTCGGTTCATGATAGATGGCGTTGTAATCGACGAAATTCAATTTTTTCAATTTCTTCTTCTTAGAACACACGCATTCGATTCTGCAATACGTTTGAAATAAAAAACATCACGTTTTCATTGGAAATACTCGAAATTCGTCATCAAAACAATTTATTCAGTTTTGTAAATCACATTTAACGTTTGTGTTATTTCTTATCTTCATGTTTTTCGTAATTGCAAAATAAACGATAAAATACTTTAGAATGGAGCGTTTAACTGTGCCAGAGAAAATTGAAATGGTTAATTCTGGTTTATGGAGAAGCTTGCAGAAATCTTGAAAATGCTGTTGCTATTTACGCTCAACGTTTTCCGGATAGGATTCGTTCATGTGCTTCATTTGGCCGCACTATCAAACAATTAATTACTGATGGAATTGTTCAACCGAAAAAGAGGACCCGTATAGCAACAGTCACTGGAGAAAATAATGAATTTGCTGTATTGGCAGCAGTGGCTCATAATCCTCATGTTAGTACACGAGAAATAGTTCGCGATTCCGGATTGTCCCTCACCAGTGTTTGAAGAATTTTAAAACGGCACAAGTATCATCCATATCATGTGTCTTTACACCAAGATCTTCATGGCGCTGATTTCCGAAATCGGGTAACTTTTTTTCAATGGACACGTGAACAAATACAACAAAACCCCAATTTTTTTCGTTGCGTAATGTTCTCTGGCGAATCGTCTTTTACAAACCATGGAACGGTTAATCGACACAACATGCATTATTCGAGTGTTACAAATCCGCACTGGCTTCGTCAAGTTGAACATCAGCGTCCTTAGACTGTCAACGTGTGGTGTGGAATAATTGGCAACAAACTCATAGGCCCCCACATTAATGAAGACAACTTGAATGGTCAAATGTACCGAAACATTTTGGAAAATGAACTGCCAATATTACTTGAAAATTTGAGCTTAGAAGTGAGACGGAACATGTGGTTTCAACATGATGGTTGTCCTGCACACTATTCGGTGGTGGCACGTGCAATACTTGATCGTGATTTAAATGGTCGCTGGATTGGTAGAGCTGGTCCGGTAAATTGGCCTGCCAGATCACCAGATCTTACTTCGCCAGATTTCTTTTTGTGGGGCTATCTCAAAGACGAAATTCAACCGGAACTTCTGGTGCTGAAATTCAACCAGACACACTTCTCAGTTGTGTACAATCATTTGAAATGCGTATTAATAAGTGCATTGAAGTCGCAGGCCATCATTTTGAACACTTATTTTAAGCTAAAATTATTTTATTCACCTGCCATTTACATTAATAAATTGTTTTGATGACGAATTTCGAGTATTGCCAATGAAAACGTGATGTTTTTTATTTCAAACGTATTGCAGAATCGAATGCGTGTGTTCTAAGAAGGAGAAATTGAAAAAATTGAATTTCGCCGATTACAACGCCATCTATCATGAACCGAACAAAATATTTCATTCAAATCATACGTACTTTTAGTCGTAGAATCCGTATCTGCAATAAAAAATATGACTTCCTATCTTAGTTTAAAAATTACCCCCGCCCCACCTACAAAGCGGGGGGTGGGGGACTATTTTTTTGCACTAATGCATTTCCCCCGCGATATGATTAAATTTTGATTATGGACATTTTTTCCGTAGAGTGGCTATTTTTCGAGATATTTGATCGTCTCAGTTTAAAAGAAACACCCGGTATATAATAGGTTTTTGTTTGTTATTTTCGTTTTGATCTTCGATAAAAACATATATATTGTTGATATGAAAATTTCGTTTACGTGGTTTTTCAGTTAAATTTTCTTTTATGCAATTTCGTTTGTTTTACGTTCCACAAATTTTGTTGGCACATATGATACAACGTGCAACTTATAATAAAGTGATAGTGATAGTGTGGTGCAGTGACTTCATATAGGTGGGAAGCGTCAAAAATCAAATTATGATTCACGGGTGTTGTATGACGCCTGCGATTCACCGTTTGGGAAATCGTCGGGTAGTAAAACAATGAGGTAAGTTAGTTCGGCTGTATGTGTTATTCGTCAATCGTACTTATTAGAGTCCAACCTAATTTTGTTTGCTTCTATTCTTGTTCGGAATACTGATCATGGAATAAATATTTTATGCAACACCTCAAGCTTCTTGAATTAGTGGCAAAAACCCCGCCCATCCGCTGAAACCTAGTAGGCAATGTGCTGCAGCCATTTTAACTTTTAAAACGCAGTTTTTTTAAGTAGTTTTTCTGAATACGCGTGGCACGATAAGTCCGTTATATTTCTGTAACGTGATCCAAACTGTATTGAAAAGGTATGCGCGTAACTCCCGACGAAACTTCGTGAGAATTAACCAGATATGTTTTAATTGTTTGAAAAGTGGTCATTACAATACTGAATGCCAAAGTGCTAGAAGTTGCTCACGATGCAATCGACGACATCATTCATTAGTACACAGTTACTAAGACTGCATCAGTTGAAGATAACCAGGTTGTAACCGTACCACAACAATCTACGGAAACTAATCCAATCGTCAATTTAGTCACTACTCATGTTGCACCTACAGATACACCAATTTTACTGGCAACATCAGTTTGCACTTGGCATGCGGGTGACAGAACTTGAACAGCTCTTTCAGATCAAGGCTCTGAGGCAACCTTTATAACGGAGGAAGCAGTAGACAAACTAGGATTACGAAGAAAGTTCCTATGGCACGGCGAGTGCTTCTTACTTGGCCATAAGAACATTGAAGCAGTTAGCTTCCGACGATAAAGAAAGGTTTCCATTGGCATCCAAAAGTGCTCAGCATGACGTCGTGATGACGTTATGGCTAGTGGTGATTCTATCGAGTCGGCACAAAAGCTACTAGGAGAATTAATTAAGTTTCTCGAATGAGGTGGCTTTAAGCTCCGAAAGTAGTCATCGAACCATCTGACGTTCTAAGATCAATCCCAAAAGAACTACACGAAACCAAATCACCACTGGATATTTATGAAGATGGTTTAGTAAAAACTCATGGCACTTCTTAGAATTCAACAACCGATGAGCTTGGCTAAGGCTACAACATTTCTACGTTCAATGATGAAAACATAACCAAACGAAACATTCTGGCTGACATCTCCCGACTATTTGACCCTCTGGTTTGGGTTTCTCGATGGATTATCATGCAAAAATCATTTTACAAAATCTCTGGTTGGCTAAAGTAGGGTTTACCCGAAGAAATTCAACGGGCTTGGCTCAGTTACCGAGATGAACTACTACAAATTTCTCAGATAAGAATTCCAAGATGGCTCAACACTGATTTAACGATATTGTGAGTTGCATGGCTTTAGTGACGCGTCCAACGCAGCATATGCAACAGCTATTTATTCTCGAAAACTGTGTGCTGATGGCACTGTTTGCATCGGGTTAATAATGGCAAAAACTAGGGTTTCTACGATAAAGCAGGCAAAATTGCCTCGACTTGAGTTATGTGGGGCTCTTTTTATGGCAAGATTATTCAGCAAGACGACATCCGTAAAAGCATATCAACATTGTGTGATGCATGGCTGGACTGACTCCACGATTATGTTACACTGGCTAAAAGGACATCCTAATCTTTGGAAGCCATTTATCGCAAACCGAGTGAAATTCTCAACCGAACCGAACTGAAATACTCTATATAAACATTGGTCAATGGAAGTATGTTTCTTCGGAAGATAACCCGGCCGATTGCGGTTTCTGAGGAGTATCACCAAGTTTACTACAAAATCACGCACTATAGTGGACTAGTCCTACCTGGCTGGCTCTGCATTCATCCCAAAGGCCGAATCAGCAACATATAGTAAGTCAAGATATTGACCTCGAAGAACGCAAGAGATTAAATGCTGCACCAGCAATTTACCTATTAAAGGTACTTTGGCGCCACTTTTTGGATGGTGTAATAAGAGTTGGCGGTCGATTAGAACATAGCTATTTATCATACCCAACGAAGTCTAAAATATCATCGTACCTCGTAACAGTCCGGTTACTATGATAATCATGAGTCAAGCGCTTAGCAACACACTGCATGGTGGTATTACCCAGTAGGTCGGATATACGCGTTGGAACTATTGAATTATTAACGGCCGCAATCTAGTACGGCAGTTTGTCCGAAAATGTCTCAGACGTTTCCGGTGTTCAAAAAACGCACGAAGTCAGTGAAAGGGGAGTTTACCTTCATCTCGCGTCATCCGAAGTCGCCCGTTTCAACACTCTCGAGTCGATTATGCTGGGCCAATTTTATTGAGAATGCCCCCAGGAAAAGGCAGCAAGGCGTATAAGACTTTTGTACCAAAGCGGTCCATTTAGAAATTGTAAGCAACTTAACCACTTTTGCTTTTATTGCAGCATTTAAAAGGTTTATTTTACGGCGTGGCAAAATCACTGATATCTATAGTGACAACGGCACTACGTTCGTGGGAGCAGCAGCAGAGCTAAAGGTTAATTACTTCAAAGCCATGAAGTAATTACAATCCGGCATTACTGAAAATCTAGCAGACAACGGAACAAAATGGCATTTTATTCGACCCGGATCTCCTCACTTCAGTGGTTTGTGGGAAGCGGGTGTAAATCCATTAAGTTCCATCTTCGGAGATCATTGGTGATAAAAAATTGACATGCGGGGAAATGAGCACCGTACTTACGCAAATTAAAGGCGCGCCAAATTCAAGACCATCAGAAATGTCCCATTAGAAATGATCCTAATGACCTCACTGGCTTGACACCTGGTCCTAATAGATGAAGCTATTAATTCGATTCCTGAACAGAGCAGGCTCAACTTGAACGAGAATCACTGTTCCCGATGGCAATTGGCCCAGAGGATTTATCAGCACAACGCCCGAAATGGATGCACAAAGAATCGGAAATAGAAAGCGGCAATCTGGTTCTATTAAAAGATGAAAACATTCCACCATCTAAATGGCCTTTTGCAAGGGTGTTGGAAAACATCCTGGGCCAGACGATATAACACGAGTCGTAACACTTGAGACAAAATCAAATGCATAGAGCAACCAAGTACCAAATTATGTCCACTAGCAAAGTGAGTCGGTGCACTATATCTCTCAACGTTCATCAACAAACTACACTCTCCTCATTAGATTAACTGTGTCAAAGTTGTTGACCGGTATGTCTGTTACAGAGATAAATTAACTTCTCATATTAAATAAAACGCACGGAATTGCATTACACTTGCAACCAACTTTACTCAATGAACAAATTACACTTCACTGGCAAACAAAGATGTATTTATCATAATAATATCGGCTTTGACACTGAAATATCTCCAATCTGAAAAATAGAAATTCTTGTTACAAATGCTGCGTTTTTTTTTTGAATAAGCTGCTCTAGACCGCGATAAATTGTTTTTTGATTTTTTTATACAATTTATCTAATATAAAAAAAATTTTGAGATTCGTATTCACTGAATCGAATCCTAAAGAGCTTATACTAAATCCATATCATGCTTTATATTATTGAATAAAGTTTATTTATACTTGTTCTCAACTACTCTGAACAACTCTTGGTTTAACGTAGAGTACAACAGAGTTCATAAAAAAATTTAATAATTCCTGAACTGACGAAACAGGGATATTTTTTTAGTACACAATTTTTTGATTGTCCCTTACTTCACTTACAACTGGTAGTTTGAAAAAAAATGACAGTTGTGTTGTATATGTCTGGTCGGTTATATTTATAATCATACCTATCATATAATAATAATAATAATAATTAATGGATGTAATAATTAATATACGTAGTTATATTATTAAATAATTAAGTTAAAAAGATTAATTATATTTATTTTCCGTGGGTGAAATTATTCGATGTTATAAATCAAATTATTACATACGGTTCGTATTTAAGATTTGGTTTGATTGTAAGAAATTATGCACAATGTAAAATAAATCGAGAAACGTGATGCACATATTTTGATTTTATTTTCAATAAATCATTTATATTCTCGTACATTTTCTGGTTTAAAGCGATGCCACATTCATACATATCTAACTACAGACGAGTCGTGCGTAATTTTGTTTTACCTCGCCAGCGCCACATACAAGAAAGAAATACAGACGATTTCTACAACAACAATTCTTTATATTTTGTTTTGAGTTGACTCATCGTTTCTATTCAAAGTGTCAAAGTGAAAAACATAGTATCAAAAATCAAGGAAGTGAGGTTAAAAACACAACAGAGAAAAAAACTGTTAAAATTTTTCGACGAGTTCGGAATTCGTTTTAGATTGTTGGCGTTTGTTCACGTAATTTTACACGTGAATTAAAACACTGTGATCTTAAATCACAAAGGAGCGGCCATTGATAATGGCATGGTAATTTTTGAGGAGTACTTTCGTACAATTGTACCCGCAGTGTAACCGGACCAACATTAAAAATACTACGTTAAGTGTACATACAAATTATGCACTAATTATCTTATTTAACAATAAATAATGATAGTATCACGAGACTATATTTACAATTATAGTATTTCTTGAATATTGAATAGTATTAGAGATTTGAAATAATTTATTACAACGTATTTTACTGTTCAATCCGCTGAAGACTACTAACATGTCGTTAAAACTGATTTCTTGTAATAAAGGAACGATATTTGAAATTATATGGATTTATTTTATATATTATTTAATATTATATTTTCTTGACAGCAAGGCACTCCGCATCACATTAACGAATGACTATAATACGAGTAAAGCCAAGTTTTCCTTACTGAGAGTTTTTAGATTAGCCATAATAATCCGTAGTAAAAATCGAACAAAAACTTATTGTTCGTGGGTATGCCATTTTAAAAATGTTATTTCAATAACTAAAAGGCTTTGAACTTACATAATAAATTTGTTTATTTGTTGTTAATTTTTAAACTAGGGACTTAACAAAATGTTATGTTGATAATTTGTTAACCCTTATCTACCCTGTATCCTAAAACATACAGAAAATTTTTCATTTGTCTTATATCATAATATCAATTATGTTCAAAATCCTCTAGAGCTTTATCGGTTACTGAAACAGGGTTACTGATTTTTTTCGTTAATATAACTTTTCAAAAATATAAAAGTTATATTGAATTTTTTATCTTAAACCAAACACGTTTTCATATTTTCACAAATATGTATGTATTAGCTAAAATTATAATAATAATAACAATGATTATAATAGTAATCATTATAATAATTAGGTATTATTATCATTTTAATTTAAATTGGCAACAATGGCGATTATGACAATATCCAAAATTATGCCTGCTCACGTTATAAATACAGTCGTATATTTAGGAGGAATATTTATTTTAAAGTTCAATATGTATTTTATTATAAATATTTCATTTTATTTATTATAAATTTTACTATGTATGTATACAGGGTGATTCATTTAAATTGAGACAAACTAATAACTCGAAAACCTGTGACTCTAGCCAGGAACAGTGAGCCCCTGAGCACTCCGAAGCCCTATTTTGTAGCTACTCGATTGCTGCAGCTTTCTAGTTTTTTTTGTTACCGGTAGCAATCATATGCTTCTATACAATTAAACCATTTGATCTGTTTGACTTTTGCGTTAGGTTGAAAATGTTGTTTTGAAGATAAACACGCGGATCGCGTCCGAGTACCTAATCCATGTTCCAGAACAACTTTAAACATTTGTTTGAAAACATGCATCTATATAAAATATCAACGAATAGTTGTTGTTGTCTAGCAACCTCGTGTTACATTTTATGAGGTGTTTTGTTTTTTCAACGAATAATTTTTCACTATTTATGCAGTGGCTCAATAAAGTTTGCGGGCAAGTGAATTTTTTAAATAGAATCGTAAAGTTTAAGTTTTATATAATAAGCATCGGAAAAAATATATTTTCCATTTTTTTTTTTGTTCATTATAAAGAGAATAAGACGCAGAGAGTATTTTGTAAAAACAGGAAATGTGTAGGAAAGAATTGGATTCGTTTTGATTTTAAGTGCAATAGAGAGACAAATATACAAATACAGTGAAACCTCGACCACTTACGAAACTGTAAATTTCTGGTCATTTTACAGAGGTGGTTGGTATGAAGAAACTTCTCTGAATAGTGACCAAAATTATATTTCGGGAGTTTGGTCTTTTTATAGAAGTTTTGACAAATGGCAACGCCGAATAATAATTAATATCCATAGAATTGCTTGCTATTTTACTCTTGTTACTTTCAGCATCGTATACTAATACTAAATAATGAATAGATGAAACAAGAACGAAACGTAATAATATGTAATGTGAGAAAGCAACCAAGCAACCACAATTTTATTACGACAAAGATAAAATGCGGCTCAGGCTTGCGACAAAATTTGTGCTGTTTCGTTCTGGAAATATGGATGTCAAAGATGCACCTCGCTCTGGTCGACCTGGTAAAGTCGATGAAATCATGTAGAAAATTGAATAAGGGCGCAATATAAGCAGCCATGCAATTGGTAAAGAACTAAATAAAACTAAATTGGTAAAGAACTAAATATAATAACCATTTGAAAATGGCTGGATACAAAAAAGCTTCACGTTTATGGGTACTATATGAATTAACAGTTAAACATTTAATGGACCGGATTTCTATCTGCGAAACGCTGCTGAAACGGAACGACATCGAGACATTTTGAAAGCGAATGATTACTGGTGATGAAAAGTGGATAAGATACGACAACGTTGTGCGAAAAAGATCTTGGACGAAAGGAGGTGAAGCTTCCCAAACGGTATCAAACCCAGGGTTGACGTCAAGAAAGGTAATACTGTGTGTTTGGTGGGATTGGAAAGGAATCGTACATTATGAAATGCTGCCACTGGGCCAAACGATTGATTCTAATCTTTACTATCAGCAACTAACGCGTTTAAGGCAAACAATTCAGTTTAAACGTCCACAATTGATCAGCAGAAATGGCGTTGTGTTCCATCATGATAACGCTAGACCACACACATCATTGATGACCCGGCAGAAACTGAGAGAGCTTGGCTTAGAAGTTTTGATGCACCCACCATATAGTCCTGACCTTGCACCATCGGACTACCATTTGTTCCGGTCCATGCAGAACCATCTTAATGGTTTTACATTAAATAGATTTTATAATAAACTAGGCCTGCGAAAAGAGTTGTCTCGATTTCTCGCCTCTAAACTACAGAAGTTCTACAGTGATGGGGTCATGGTTCTACCAGAAAAATGGCGAAAGGTCATCGATCAAAATGGCACATATTTGGTTTAATAAACTTCATTTGAAATACGAGAATTCTTTGTTTCAATGTCACCCAAAAAAGACCACGAACTTTTTCCCTAACCCTTTATGTAAGTCGGCACAAGCGTATACAATGACGATTTGAATAAAGTGTGGAGAGAAGAGACTAAAGAGTAAAAAATGAAATGTATTTCTCTGTTTACATTTAAAAAAAATATTTTGGTCATATTAAAGGAGTTGATTTAATTCGCATAACCCCAAATACACTGGTCGCTAAACAGAATCAGGTCAGGTCCAGGTTAAAGAGAGTTTTTAGAACAAATTTGTATGGTTAATGTGTTGGGACTGTAGAAAAGTGGCCTATTTAAGGAGGTGGTCAGAATGAAGGGGTGGTCACATTGGGAGGTTTCACTGTATATACTTTTACATAATACACATTACACACAAAAAAAAGAAATATTAAAAAATGAATTTTACTTTTTTCTTACATATTTTCTGTTCATAAAAAATAACTCTCTCTAACTCTCTGTTACTTTAAATTATTTTTCGGTGACATTACGTGTTTTTTATCCATTTGCGTAAAACAGCGTCTGTTCAAGAATTCCCATAATGGGTGGGGGTGGTTTGAGCTGTTTTGGCACGTTATACAGCAACCATTCTCGGGTAACGTATACAGTTAGCTTGGGATCGCTATCCTGCTAAGAAAATATAATTATTACCTAGCCAAGTATACCGGTACTAACACTACCTTGTATATTGTTTTGTATAATAGCCAAATAAACAAATTTGGTCAAGGTTCGCGTAGATTCAGCAAATACCAAATTGTTTACACCATTTCCTGACAAAACCATCACTTTTTAAATCAAATTGGCTATTTGGACTTCGTATTATTTACCCAACCAATTCAAATAAATTAAATTTACGTTCGTGAGTAAACATCACACTGCTTCAAAACAGTAAGGATGCCCTAAGTAATTGCTGCAACCCGCTTTTGTGCGGTTAACATTTGAAATATACGGTTTTTGCCTTGCTATAAGCCCATTAAAACCAGCTCTACGTAGCACCTTCTACATTACAGTTTCTGTAAATATTCAAGGAGTCCCAATAACATTTTCAAATATATTAGGTGTGCAAGTAGAAACTCGCCTTTTTTGATCAAATTCAACTTTATTGAAAATATAATTGTTACAAGGATTAATTATCGAAATATTCGCTATTACTATCTATGGTCTTTTGCCATTTATCAGGTAGCTGATGTATGCCTTCGCGATAGAAACTTTATCGTTTCGAAGCAAAATAGTCATCGAGGTATTTTTGCAATCAGAGGAAGCCAAGTCTGGAGAATACGCCACATGCTGTAAAACTTCCCAGCCTAAACAGAAGACGAGTTCCTAGGTTGATTTTGCTGTTTTTAAACGAGCGTTGTCATGCAGTAATAATATCACTTTCCGCCTTCCTTGGCCCGTAAATGGTATTTTTTTCCTCCAGAGCATCACTTAATTTGATCAATTGGGTCTGGTAACGTTCAGCTGTAATAGTTTTACCAGGTTACATGTTGATGGCTGGCCTGGATCAGCCCATGGTTTTCTGCGTTTAGGATTATCGTACCAAATCCCTGAACGCATTTTATTAGCACTGTACACATTTTAACTATTTCAGGTCTATGTCTAAAAATGTTTACCACCGATCCAAGAGTTCTTCACGGTATCACAATTATGTTTTTAAAAAGCTAAAAATTATTTCGTAAAGTATATCAACTATATTTAATTTCTAATGATGGTTTGCTATGTAGGTGACCATTTGAATCGTAACAAGGATTTGGATTATTTTTTAATTGTTAACTCTATTATATATATAGATGTTAACCCTGGAGATGTTCACAAGTTCTGGCCTATTATTTCCGATAGCTCAACCAATACACTGAAATTTTGGTGTGCTTTACTCAATGCTTTTATGAACTTCCAATGGTTAAAAAAATTTGAAAAATTGTACATGTTTACTTGTTTAAACCGCTGATTCTAGAGATGTTCACAAGTTCCACCTATGCTAGGTCTACAATAATATTCATATTTTCATTTGTCATGCTATAATCAGAGATGTTCATAGACTTTCGTTTCATTTTTTCACAGTTTATAAAATTTTCGCTCCTTGGGATGAATATGAGTAAATTATGATGAGCCTAAAACGATTTCAGGAATTTGAAGTTCCGTGAATTTGAAAAAAAATTATTATTTTGGTCTATTTAAGCTATTGAAGGTACAATAAGTTTTGAGCGATTTACAAAAGATGGCGTAACTAGTATTAAATCGAATCGGGCCATTTTGTAACTATATTCAAGATAAAGCGTCATCATTTTTCTCTAAAAATCAGTATCGATCATTTAGCTATCATTTAGTGTAAACAAAATTTTTTGTGCTCTAACCATGTCAACCTTTGTGCCAAGAAAAACACAATTTACGGGAAGCACTGCTTTTTCTTTTAATTTGAAGAAAATTGCAGCTGGTGGACATCGATTGCTGTGTGAAACATATGGGGAACATGTCCATCAATAAAAACATGTGAGTACTGGTTCCGTTGTTTAAAAAGTGACGTTTTTGACACCAGTGGCAAAGAACGAGAAGGGAGACCAGTAAAGTTTGAAGACGCTGGCTGAGTTGGAGGCGAAAAACTTTTGGAGTGACTCAACAAGCGATTCAAGACCATGGGTGTGGTGCAAAAACAAGGAAATTGGGTTCCGTATGAACTCAAGCCGTTTTTCCACGTGCAAACAACTGCTCCAAAGCAAAATCGGAAGGGTTTTTTGCATCTAATCGTGTCGGGGCACGAAAAGTGGATCCATTAGGGCAATACAAAGCGCAAAAAAATGTGCGAGCTCAATCAAGCATCAACTTCAATCGTCAAACCGAATATTCGTGGCAAGAAGCTAATGTTGTGCATCTGGTGGGTTCAGTTCGGAGTGATCTTCTATGAGCTACTCCAGCCTAACGAAAGCAGCACTGAAGAACGTGAAGCTCAAACGCCCACAATATGCCATCGGCCATATGTTGCAAGAGTCGCCATGGAAACTTTGGAGGCGCTTCCATGGGATGTCCTACCCCACCCGCCGTATTCACCAGACATTGCTCCTCCCGACTACCTAATTTTCGTCGATGACTAATAATGGCCTGGTAGGGCAGCACTTCACTGCTTACGAAGAAGCCATAAATTGGATCGATTCTTGGGTCCACTCAAAACTGCCTGAAAGATGGGAAAAAGTCGTAGCTAACAATGGACAATACTTTGAATAAAAATACATTGTACCAATTTCTCTGAATAAAGCTTCGAAGTTATAAAAGAAAAACCTCACAATTTTTGGTATCCCCAATATTTCTCCAATTTTCATTTTATATTTAAGCTATTTCTCCAAGATAAGGGACGACTGTCGAACAGATTTTAATCGATTTAACTTGAAACTAGGTAATCGGACCACTCTTATAGGTTTTGCGATTTTTACAGAATAAGGAAATTTCTTTGCGTTTTGATGTATTTTACAAATTTCTACAAATGCTCCTCTAGATATCCACGCGTACTGACCTATATTTTCTGATATCTAAGGCCAGCTTCTTTATATGTGACCAAAGTGAAACGTTTCTGATGATCACTACTATGTCTAAATTATTATAAGATTTTCGATTGTTTTCAAAAATGTGTTCTGTCAATCTGCCCCACCAATACACTAACTCTAAGGTGAAGATTACAAGATTTTAATGTTAGTAAAATGTTGAAATTATTTATTACTTTCTTATTTTATACCGTCGATCATAAGGAGGTCCTCACCCATATTTTAAAATAGTTTACACAATATTCTACCTTTATAGTGATTGATTAACATAAAATCGCCTTTAGTGTCTGGACCGTTATAGCTTCATAGATCTGTTAACCGTGTTTCAATTCAAAACAGAAACTATTTCATAATAGTTATTAGTTTCCATTTTACAAAATTGTACACTAACATTAACTTCATCTTTTAATTTCGAAGTGATGTTATTTCGCTCGGCAACCGGACAAGTGGTGCAGTGGTTAAAGCTTCGGCACTTGGACCGGGAGGTGCTGGGTTCGAATCCCATCAGAGGCTAGATGCAAAATCGAATTTTCATCATCGATTACGATCGGTGATGCTACACTGAGAGAAATTTTTGCCCACAGAGATATATTTTCATAGATTTTTACATATAAAATATATCTCGTTTCGGGACAAGAATATTTTATATCTGTGAAAACGAAAAATATATCTAATTGTTTATAACGTTTAGAGACATAAACATATCTCTCTTAGCTCGGTATATAATCCTCAAGGTTAAAACCAAATACTAAATTCGCAATAAAATATATCGATAGCAAATATATGAATTTCCCCAATTTTACATAATTATAACTGGACAAGGTATTTTATTTATTAAACAAAGTTTTATATTCATCTTAAATTCAATATTAAATTTAACCATTTAAGATGTCGTACACATTCAGTTTGGATATTTTTATACCTCAACTGAATGTGACATTTATCATTTTTATTTTTTTTATGATAAATTTTAATATTTGTCCATTAATTCATTGGTTTAATCCAAACCAATACAAAAATTTTTTGTCTCAGATCGATAATTCGTATCTCTATCTGATCCATTAGAACTCTGGTTAGAGTTCGTCTTAAAAAAATTTAAATTCGCGATATATATTTCTCATGTGCAGATTGAGCTAGTGAATTTGATATTTATGAATAAAATTAAAAAATAATATGTAACTTTTAGAAATAGAAATTATTTCCCACATCACAATAAATATGCTTTACTGCGATATATTTTATTTGGACTTGGTTAAAATATTTACCTCTGTTACACGTAAACTGCAGAACTGAAATAGCTAAATATGCACTTATAAAACAGATAAAAATATTACTAATGTAAGAATTTAAATAGATCATTGTGATAAAATTCACGAGATATGCATTTTGAAGCGATTAGGCTGTTTGAGATATATTTTTTATCGAACTGGGTTAATTTTAATACACATGCTTCTATATTTATTTACAAATCGGCCAAATGTTCAATATGGCGCGAGAGTAACATCACGTAATTTTGATGCGTTGTTGAAAATTAAATAAATAAATAAATTTAATCATAATATCTGTATACATAAAAGTGAGAATTCTAAGTGAACAAAATATTAATTAAACTATATTGTGAATTAATTAAAACTTTCTATTTGTGAAATAGTTCTTCTGGTTAATTGAGTACCGCATGGTGAATTGACGTTTTATTACAATCATAATTTTATTTATAATAATTCTGTGTAGAAAGTGCAAAAACAGTTTAGTGATCACACTGTGTGTTTTCTCTCATAAAATGCCTCCTAAGTTAGTAAACACTAGAAAACAAAGTGACTGTCTGTCCGATATAGTGAAACTGGACAATCCTACAAATAAAGACATTATAAGTGCCATCTCCGCTAGTTATTCTAACCTGAACGTGAAAATCAATAAGTTGTATGAAACTGTAGAATATCTACTTGGTGAGAATAGCAAAAATCAAGAACGTATCTGTAATCTTGAACAAAATGCTGTAGTTCAATCAGGTGATTTGTCATCGTTAAAAGAACAGTTGTCTTCATATAAAATTGATAATGACCAGCGCGTATTAAAGCTAACTGGTGATTTCGTAAACATTCAAACTGCATCTAGTTTATCGATCGGTCAAATAAGCTAATTCGAGCAAAAGGAACTAGCTAATGACCTAATTATTTCGGGTTTTCCAGTTTGTGATAAGTTTAGCTCAATGGAAGTTGATAGTATCATTTTAACTATCTTCAATTTTTACAAACATGCACTCGGAGATATTTTATTTAAAACCAAACGCAAATCTACGGACATGCTTAATTTTCAAATTATTGTGAGGCTCAACACAGATATCTCTAAAAAAACATTCATGAATTTGGTCCGTAAGCATGGCCCGCTTTACATTAAAGCATTATGGCCCGACCTTGAAGCTGACAATATTGCGGAAAGTAAACTCTACGTCAATGATCGATTGACAAAGTACAACTATAAATTACTCAAACTGCTGCGTATATTAAAAAATGATGGGAAATTATTTGCGACATGGTATCAAGATTGTCGAGTTTATGCGAAACTGTTAAAGGATTCACCTGCATTACTCATAAAAACCAACATTGATATCAACAAACTAACAGATGTGGAACAAACTTCAACAACAAATTGAAATGAAAACAAAATACGTCACTGAAAATTGTCATTATTGTATTTATATGTACTATAAATTTTAAACGGTTTAAATTCTCTACTTTAAATTACTTTATTGTGTGTTTATACTGCAAGGGCAACTTACTAATACATACTTGTTATTTACCGGCATCCACATCATCTGCTTTCACCTTCGAATTGCTTTGGTGGTCTGCACTGCAACAGCTGAGATTTATTACATCATATTATTATATACAATTTAGCTTTATATCATCTATACATTGTTTTCTTCTTATTATTTTTTATTTTTTTAGATCCAATTAAAAAACTAAATCTACAAAATTTTCGCTATGGATGAATTGAATGTGCTGTATTACACGAATGCTAATTTTGGTGGCATGAAAGATTGTGGTTTACGGATTATGTATCTTAATTCAAGAAGCTTAAGGGGGGATAAAATCAATGAAATCGAGAATACACTTCGTGATTTCGTTGGCCATAACTTACGGGTAGACGTTTTAGTTGTAACTGAAGTCTGGATTTACGAAGCAGAGTCCCAATATTATAACATAACGAATTTTGACGCTTTGCACTGTACAAGAGATAATAACCGTGGCGGAGGAGTTAGTATATTTATTCACAAATCAATTCCGTATAACAAGCGTCTGGATTTCACTAGAGATAACAATAGTTTCTTAGTAAGTCAACTGTTACAAAGTAATTATAATATAATTGGAGTATACAGGGAGAGAAATTGTTATATTGATCTATTTTTTAATGATTTAGACAATATTCTCTTAACCTTTCCAAATTCGTTTCTTCTAGGTGATCTCAATATCAACTGGTTCGACGGTATGTCCTCTAAAAGAACTAGATTAAACGAAACCGCTTTAAGTAATGGGTATGTTATTCTAAACAGCATTAACATAGCTCATGCTACTCGAATCCAAGATTATTCTGTGACTTCAATTGATTACATAATTTCGGATTGTGTCTCTTTAAAATTCTTTATTAGACTCACTGATATTTCTTACTCTGATCATAAATTGATAGTGGTTGACATTGCTACTACCATATCCAAAAAACGTTTAAAGCCTAAATTATTAACTGTCCTAAATTATGATGGTATCAAGAAAGACAATGCTCTAACTTCGCTACAATTTGAGTCTGTGTGCTTTACTGATTTTATTGACTCTCTTGCCAAGGTCATTGGTAAATACACAGTTAATATTAAACCTATATATAAACTAAAACCATGAGCAAATGCAGAGCTTTTGAAATTAATACATAAAAAAGAGTATTTTTATCGACTTCTTAAAAAGCATCCATCTCATATTTTTATAAAATCCCAATTTTTAGAATTCAGAAATTGCGTGAATAAACTTCGGAATAAATTGTAAACGGAATACTATCATAAGTTGTTTGACAAAAATAAAAGCAACTCCAAAAATACCTGGAGTATATTAAACCAACTAATCTTTAATAAAAACAAAAAAGAAACTGTTTCCATTGATATTATCCGTCACAATAATCAAAATATTACCTGCTCGCACACTATAGCAAACACATTTAATCAATTTTTTACTAACGTCTCAACTCTTCAGCAGTCATCTCATCAGAATCCAACTGCCATCATTCCACATTTTACTTCCTATCTACATTCCGTAAAACCAACCTCATTGCAGCTTCACATACACCAAACTACAAACGCTGAAGTATTTGATATTCTAACACTAATAAATAAAAATGGTGCTACAGGGTTTGATAACGTATCATTAAAGTTTATCCTGAAATTTAAAACATTATTGGTACCGACCTTAACAAATCTCATTAACTCATCAATAGGGTCTGGAGTTTTTCCGAACATCCTAAAAATTGCTAAAATTACCCCTATTTTCAAAAAAGGAGATAAACTTGACATATCGAACTATAGACCAATTTCTGTTATAAGTGCTATTTCAAAAATATTTGAATATATAATTTTCAAACGTGTAAACTCTTTTTTAAAAGAAAACACCATCATTCATAAAAACCAATTTGGATTTATGAAAGGGTCTTCAACACAATCAGCTGTAGCTAATGCAATGAACGAAGTGTTACTAGCATTAGATGATAAGTGTTTGGTTTCTGTTCTGTTCATAGACATTCATTTTACTTAAAACAAATTTGCATTTTAAACCCGACAAGCTCTATGCTTTCGCTTTTGAAAAGTTATTTTGATAATCGCAAGCAATTTACAGTCGTTAACGGTGCTAAAAGTGATAAAACAACTTTGATTGCTGGTGTTCCTCAGGAGTCCATTTTGGGACCTGAAATTTTTATCTATTATATTAATGACATATTCAGTTTAAATCTACCTGGTAATTTGAAACTCTATGCTGATGATGCTATCATTATATATAAAACTAAAAGCCCATCAGACCTGCATATTATGATGGAAAATGACTTATTAAAGATTATAAATTGGTTGTCGGCGAACCAGCTTACAATAAATTTTATTAAAACAAATTATATTATATTTAAAACGAATTCGTTACCAATGCAATTACCTAATTATTTTTCAGTTAACTCTATAAAAATTTCGCAAACTTCAAAAACCACGTATTTGGGTCTACTAATTGATGAAAAATTATCTTGGAAAAACCACATCCATATGATAAAAAGTTAGTTATCTTCTTTCAACTTTGCATTGAAACGTATAAGGCAATGCATTTCATTAAAAACCGCTTGGATGTGGTATTTTGCAAACATCCAATGTCATCTAAGCTACATGATAGTTATTTGGTCTTCTTCTGCTGGATATGTACTAGAGGAGTTAGCTAGATGTCAGAACAAAATAGTCAAGACAATTCGTAAATTACCACCTTTAACTAGGACTAAACAAATTTACTCATCAACTATTTTACCGCTTGATGTATTGTGCTCATACGAATCATTCATATTTATCCATAAAATTAAATTTGGTCACATTAAGTGTAATATTGAGTTTCAGCAGGTACGGAATATACATGAACACAACACGCGAAGAAGATCCCATTTCTTCATAACAACTCCTAAAACTCATATTGGGTCTACCAATATATTTAAACTTCGTTTAACGTTATACAATAATTTACCCAAAACAATTAAATCAACCCTAAGAATAAAACAATTTAAAGAATTTTTAAGAAACTACTTATATCAGGATTGGCTCGGCCTTGGTGCTGACTTCTAGAGCAATTGCTATAAGTAATTTGTATTTTTATATAAGATGGTTCGTGTCTGATGTATGGATCTTGTATTATAAGCGCACAATATTTTTATCTTTATTATATTATTTTCATTATTTACACTCATGTACATATCTTTTTATCAAATTGAATCTCACACATATATTGAATTGTATTTTGTATAAAAAATTATGTAAAACTGTAAATTATAGCGTTCCAACACAGCATTCTGATGCTTTAGGAAAGCTGCTACAAAAAAAAAAAAATAAATAAATAAATAAAGGAAAAAAAATGTTGCAGATAAGTCAATATATCTATATCAAAAATATTTTTTTTTTTCAGTGTAATAAATACAACTAAGACCCTCTGATGGAGTGCAGAATTCCGTGTCACGCGCCGACCCACCTTCCATGTCAATGTACAGGTTGACATGGAGCTTGCAATGTGCAGGTGGTATACTGTAGTTGTATGAGTAGGTGAAGTAGGTGGGTTAATGATGTGGAGTGAATGAGTGGTATCACAATGGGCCTAAAAATTGGCCTAAGTGTGCAGTAAGCAACCACTGAAACCTAACCTATTTCGCTCGGCAGGATGAGCCTGTCCTTCTGTTGAAACAAAATGCCACATGTGTCTTAAATAACTATTTTCTAAAAATAATTATTTTAGGACAGTGAAAATTTAAAAATATTCATGATTTAAACAAATATCATTATTAGATGTACGAGTATATTATATTATTTTCTTAAATTTTCTATTTTTCTTAAATTTTCAAGTACTTACATTTCATTTACACAATTTATTACTATTTCTTTATTTTGTTTTGATTTTAACTTTGACATCTTAAATGTCATTGTCAGATGTTTCTGATTTCCTTTATTATTTTCGGGTTGTCCAAGTTGTGTCTAAATGGTTGATTTTTTCTATTTTTTGTCTATCTGGTAATTTTTATACCATTTAACCGGACAAGTGGTGCAGTGGTTAAAGCTTCGGCACTTGGACCGGGAGGTGCTGGGTTCGAATCCCATCAGAGGCTAGATGCAAATCGAATTTTCATCATCGATTACGATCGGTGATGCTAATAAATACAACTAAGACCCTCTGATGGAGTGCAGAATTCCGTGTCACGCGCCGACCCACCCACCTTCCATGTCAATGTACAGGTTGACATGGAGCTTGCAATGTGCAGGTGGTATACTGTAGTTGTGTGAGTAGGTGAAGTAGGTGGATTAATGATGTGGAGTGAATGATTGGTATCACAATGGGCCTAAAAATTGGCCTAAGTGTGCAGTAAGCAACCACTGAACCTAACCTATACCATTTACATATTCATTAAAAATGTCGTTGAGTACGATATAGAATGTCATTGAAGTCGGTTTATATCTTTATAATACGGTAATTTTTATACGATTCACATTTTCATTCATAATTTCATTGAATTCGATCTTGAATGTCATTAAATTTAGATTATATTACGGTATCTTTGATTTTGATTTTTGTGCAATTAAGGGTAAAATTGAATTCTTTTGTTTCAATCATTTATTGTTTAATGTATAGGTTAAGAAATGGTTTAAAAGCTCGCTGTTATAATCAATAATTTGATAATGTTGATGACTATTAAATGAATCCTAACTGTTATTTTGTGACTAATGCTCGATAATTGAAAACATTACAAATAAATATTCGAGGCATGAATGATTTTGTAAAATTTGATAATATGTTAGAATTCATAGATAGTCTACAATCGGATGTTGATATTTTAGTTATTTCTGAAACTTTTATTCAAAGTCATAATTCGATAGCCTATCCTATCAACAATTTTAATAGTTGCTTTTCTTGTAGAGACGATCGAATTGGAGATGGTCTTGCATTATACGTTAAAAAAGATATCGAGTCTTGCATCTTGAACATGGATAACGGCTTATACCCATATCATTTTATTTAAATTCTGCTTCCTCGTCTTAATAATACAAAAATATGTGGTATCTATCGACCGCCAAGTTCTGATGTTGATTGTTTTTTCAATTGGTTGGATAATCTCCTATCTGGGAATCGCTGTACTGACAACATATTACTTGGGGATATAAATATTGCCGTTAATAAAACAGGTGGTAATGTCATTGATTATAATAATCTGTTGATGGCCCACAGTTTGATCACCACAAATACGTATGCAACTCGTCCTGCAAGTGACAATATTTTAGATCATTCCGTATCTAGCTTCATAAATATAACTAAAATCGTCAATTCTACGATATACTCCACTATTCGCGATCACAATTGTCTTTTGTCAAATTTTTACTTTACTTCTAAGCATATTAGAAAACTCTTGTAAAGAAAATAGTAAACATGGCAAAAGTTAATCAATTATTCAATAATTTTCTACTTACAACGCTATTTAATGCGAAAGAACCGAATAATACTATAGAAATTATTGTTGAAAAATATAATGAATTAATAGATAGATACTCAAAGTCAATAAGTTTTGATGTTAAGCTGAAAAATACGTTATGTCCGTGGATCACACTTGACATTTGGCATGACATTCGTAAAAAAAATAAAGTTTTAAAAAAAATAAAACGTAATCCTAGTAACGTTGCTCTTAAATCCGAATTAGTACGTGTATCTAAATTGTTAGCTTCTAAGAAATATTATGGTAAAAAAATTTACTTTAGTAATATGTTTACAGATTTAATTCAGAGAGATTTATGGAAGAACGTGAACTTATTTTTTAATAAAAATCTCGAATCTTTTAAATTTGATAAAATTTTCTTTAATGGCCGATACGTAAGTGATTCTTTTGAGATAGCTAATCTTTTCAATTGCTTCTTTGTTAATGCAGGTTACTTAATCAGTGAATCCTTAATCTTAATCATTCTTATTAACTCCGACAGAGACATACACAAATTTGGAACTATTAAATGGATTTCAGATGGCCTGTATCTATCACCAATCACACCCGCTGAAGTTTGTAATGTTATCTGTTCGCTTAGTAGTAGTAAAGGTGGAGGTCCGCGAAAAATTAATAGCTGCGTGCTGAAATGTAGAATTGAGTTTTTTTCGAACGACATGTTGTCTGATGCTTTTAATGAAAGTTTAAAAACTGGTGTATATCCCAAATGTTTAAAAGTCGCTAAAGTAATTCCTATTCTAAAGAATTGAGATTCTTCTTTACTTAATAGTTATAGGCCTATTTCTACTCTTTCTATATTCGATAAAATTCTTGAAAAATCGATATTTTCGCGTTTAATAACGTTTTTAAATTATAATATTTTTTGTATTCCTACCAATATGGTTTTAGAAAAGGTTTAGGAACTGAATTTGCATTGGCGGAAATTGGGAGTATGAAATATACTGCTTTTGATTCAAAAAGAAATATTGGAGCGATTTTCTAGGATTTACAGAAAGAATTTGATTGTATTGATCATCAGTTACTTCTAAATAAATTGTACTGTTACGGCGTACGTGGAATTTATTACAACTTATTGAAAAGTTATTTATAAAATCGAAAACAGTATGTGATGTTAAATGGAGTAGGAAGTGAATTGTTAGATATCAAATGTGGTGTCCCTCAGGGTAGTGGTTTAGGACTACTTTTGTTTCTCATTTATATTAATGATATTTCCTATTTGCCTTGCCGCTCAAGGATTATATTATAATATTTGCAGATAATACTGCTTTATTTTATGAAACCCATGATCCTGACAGTATATTGATTGATATGAAACATGACCTTAGAATAATTTTAGAATATTTTAATTCCAATTGAATAGCTCTCAATATATCTAAAACCAAATATATGGTATTTCATTCCCCATATAAATCGATGACTAGTTCACCTCTACTTGAAGTTAGTAAGATTAATATTGAGAATTTCATTCAAATCATTCAAATATTTGGGATTTACACTTGAACATAGGTTTTGGGATGATCACATCAATATCACAAGTAAGAAAATTGCTCCACTTGTTGGGTTACTCAGAAAATTATCTTTCTTTGTTCCTACTAGGGTATTGCTTAAGATTTATTTTTCGTTTATTCATTCGCGACTTTGTTATGCCTTATCGTACACGGAACAGCTACCTTAACCAGGCTGAAGAAATTGCAAGTTCTGCAAAACAAAAGTGTAAAAGCATTATACAGATTGCCAATTCTATTTCTACTAGATTATTAGTTTCAATTAACCCTTTATATGTACAAAAGCCTAAATGTATATTCATTTATGTATAATATAAACTTGATTACGCTCATCATGTGTATTCAACTCGAAATTGTAACAGAATTGATTCATTTATTTATAATCAAGTAAGTACCTGAATTTATAAAGGAATCTGAAAACTACTTACAATTTAAAAAAAATATTAAAAATTATTTTAAATCGAATAATTTATTATTTTGGAACTAAATTTCAGTTATCTTTAATTTTTATAATATTTATATATCTATGTAAATTTTGTAACTTTTGTATATTGATGTACAACAACTTGGATTATCCTTAAAGGAACATTAAATTCACTGGTTAATCTGCCGTTGTTATCGTATGAAATAAAGAATGAATAATAAAATAAAATAAAAAAAAAATCGGGATTCAAGCGATGAGCTTAAAAGGATGCCTTAAAAACAATCGAAGAAATTAAATTAAATGTTTTTGAGCCAGTGGCTATTATTATCATTTTATTAAACTACATACATGAGTTGAAATGCTAGTTAGAGCGCTGAAAATGTCAAATATTAGACGCGAATAGGTTTGCAAAATCTTGAGATTTTGTTATTTCCATAAGGTGAGCTAGATACTTAGATGAAGTGAATTCTTAAAATGGGCGAAGACTTCCAAAAATAGTAGAACTAACATAGACCTTACTTTGACAAGCATTTACATGATATCCTTAAGAAGATCAGTGTTTTACATTTTCTTGTCCTATTTTAACGATATTGTACTGTTCCTACAGCACTGGTGGGTCTAAATCACTGAAACAATGACCAAGGTCCACCACTCGTTAAAGAAAGTAAATTATCCCAATATAGGTTCTGAAACGGTGTCTTACGCCGGCTAGGACTCAGGAGCAGA
This sequence comes from Nephrotoma guestfalica, assembly GCA_963691935.1. Classification (NCBI taxonomy): domain Eukaryota; kingdom Metazoa; phylum Arthropoda; class Insecta; order Diptera; family Tipulidae; genus Nephrotoma; species Nephrotoma guestfalica. Next base: position 94,627,490 of record OY829915.1, read on the forward strand.
TGAAGTGGGGAATCCAGAACATAGAGCCCAAGTAGCATTTTGGGTTGTGAAACGAGTCCCACATGGTTTTCGCAACCAATTTTATGGCTTTATAGATGTTACGAACCATAGATCACATTACTTCCACACGGTTGGCACAACCAATTTGGCGAAAATAATGGGTTATCACAACGTTGTAGCAACGCACTGTTCAGTTGTCGTTGTGGCGCACAACCAGGACTATTAATTTTGAAATGGTGTTACACGACATAGTCTACAACATTTTCACAAACAAAATGATATTTATATAAACTATCCCAACCGGTTACGGTATTATGTAGTTGTATTAAAATTGAAACAATAGGTTTTACAACCGAAGAAGCTATGAACTATGAACATGGTTTAGTAATGTAAAATGAAGTAAATAATATTTATATGAATATCTGAATAAATATATTTTAATTTAATTTGGACGAAATAAGTATATTCGCGAAAAATTATGGGAATTATTATTTTTACTGTAAAATAGGGATTTTTACTTCGAAAAATACCGCTTCGATCTATGTTATTTAACAAAAAGTGTAATTTAAAAAAAATTAAAAACGAAATTAATACGAGCTAAAATGTCAATAACCTGCAAATTACACTAATACGAGTTTTTTTCAAAATGGTGTCGCATATTTTTTTTATAAATATGGCGTAAGTTGTGCAGAAATGTGGAAACCGTTCGAGATGCAGCGGAACAACAAATTTTTGTCAAGTGATGGTGTTCACAACTGATAGCGAAACATATTTGATGTTGCATATTGGTCAGTAGTTGTACCGCAATACGACAACTATTCGAGAGCAATTCGAATAAGAAATATTTGGGAAGTGGTGGTTTTCACAACAGATATAACGAAACTGAAATTTAATAAATTATGGTACCAATACCAATTTATATAAAGCCATTTTTATATATATATATAATAAACATTTTTCCATTTGGAAATATTAATTTTTGGCGAAAACATTGTGATTGTGAGTTACTAATTTATTTTTACTTGGCATTTAACCAAATATGACTTTGACACATAATTAAAATGGCTACTTATGTAGTTCGCAAATTCAATTTTCACATCTAATGTACAATGAACAAACAAAAGCACAACTGATTGGTTCCCAAAACGAGTCTGAAAGTTGTTTCACAACTTTTATTGCGAACTATTAATAGCCGATATCAAATGGTGATTGTAACCTGTTGTGAGAACTATTTCGTAACTAATCCCATAAACTATTTGCTTTGGTTCTCCATTGGTGTTCAAATTAATTGTCACATGCATGCTCAAACCAACTTTACCAACCAATTAATACTTGTTCTTAAATGATAACTAAATTAGTTGGCACATGTATTTCCGAACCAATTTTACAAGCCAATTCGTTGTGGCGATGAATCAGTTGTGGATATTACATGGAACAATCACTTGACAACTATAATCTTCCATCAACATTTTTGCCAAATCTGACAACCATTTCAGACACAATTACTGGTTGTGACAACTCTGTAACTTCCAACAATTGGTTGTCAATAACTAATTAGATGTATGATGCTAGTTGGGAGGGGTCTGTGCTGACCCTAAAAGGAAAATAACAACCAGCTATAGGCTACACTACTTGCCTAATCGGCATATTCACCTCAGTAGCATCCTCATCTCAATCACCACTTAATTGATATTTTTAGACGTAAACAACTCGAAAGAGAGAAAGAAAGGAAAACCAACTACCCCGAAAATACCCATATAATAAAACAAATGCACTATTCCGGTAAATCTACAATTTCACTTACATTAATCATAAAACAAACACGCAAAAATACTTGGTTTACACGTTAATGATATAATTTAGGTAGCTAATCCTATACTAAAAAATGTTCCCTTAAATCTAACAATAATTTTTCAAAATTTAGCAGCGGCGTCTAGTACACCGAGATTCCCTTTTTCTCGAATAGAAAAGCGACTCAAAATCCGCACAACCCACGGTTAAAGCTTTTATACTTTTTTACTCTACTCTTTATCTCAAATTTACAAAAAAATTTGTTAAAAAAAGTGGCGATATAGGTATTAGAAAAATGTACTTAAATATTTTTTTTAAGTTTTAGTACTGTAGCTGCCGCTTGGCTGTGATTGATGTTGATGCTTATTTTGATGAAATTTGTATTACTTTATAGTTATTATTATCTAGCTAATTCATTATTGTTATTATTAATATACGTATTATAAATAATTGAATTCAATTTGCATATAGTTTTTTTATGATTTTATTGTATAAGCTCCTAGATAAATGTTCATTAGCACTTACGAGTATAGTTCACTTATGGTTTTATTATAATCATTATTGGGGACTTTTACGTCTAGAGTGGATTTATGACATTGCACAACTTAGAGTACAAAAAAATACCGTTTATCGTTTTCACGTTAGGCACATTTTTTCCACTTATGACTCACTTATGGTTGGTTCAATATCTATTTAATTTTAATATAAGTGTAATTAGTAATTACACATTTCAAAAAAAATACTTAACCTTCCCGCGTTATTTCTAAATATTTTGGCCTGCTTCTAGAAATTATTTCATTAGGTTTTACCGTTATCTCGCATTTGTTATACGATAACCCAATATTTTTACTTACTTATATATATATATATATATATATATATATATATATATATATATATATATATATATATATATATATATATATATATATATATATATATATATATATATAAATAAATATATATATATATATATATATATATATATATATATATATATATATATATATATATATATATATATATATATTATATATATATATATATATATATATATATATATATATATATATATATATATATATAAAAATATATATATAGATATATATATATTATATATATATATATATATATATATATATATATATATATATATATATATATATATATATATATATATATATATATATATATATATATATATATATATATATATATATATATATGTATATAGATATATATATATATATATAGATATATATATATATATATATATATATATATATATATATATATATATATATATATTTATATATATATATATATATATATATATATATATATATATATATATATATATATATATATATATATATATCTATATATATATATATATATGGGTCATTCCATTATATTTCAGGGGATTTTTTGCCATTTTCAAAATTTGTTGTTTTTTCTCGTGTTCCTTGTGTAATATTGGCATGCAAAAGTCTGTTTTGTTTTTTATTTTGACATTCGAAATTCCCGTTATTCGATATGTTAGTTTTGACATCTTTCGCACTTTTAATATTGTGTCTCAATGTTTTCCAATTCAATAGTTGTAAATAAAAGATGTTTATTGATTGATTGATTGATTGATTTTGAATGTACGACCAAGTTCTTAGGCTTGAGTTCCCGGATGACGCCGGGTCCACCGTACACCCTTTTTTACACATAACAAAACCGAAGGATTGGATAGGTTAGTTAAGTGGGACAGAATCGGCCTGGTTACAGACACCTAGGTATAGCCGATAGTTAGTAACACAAAGACAACACAATTCTAATCTACTAGATGAAGGATAAAGGCTTAATAGGTTAATGGATAACGATGGTATTGGTCTTCAACAATTGCTTCTTTAAAACGGCAACCTAAGAAAAAATATTATTATTTCACATGCATCTGGAATTTTCCTGAACTTTAATTCTATTAATACTTTTCGGCTTCCTAAACAAAATTGGTTGACTCGACCCGTTACAGACACTTATGTAAAGTCGTTAGTAATAAAATGACAACACAATTCTAAACTACACAATCAGCAATTACAACAATTACAATGAAGCATTAATTCACAAGCATCTGTAAATTTCCTGAAATTTCATTCTATCATATTTTCCGGCTTCCTAAATAATTGAAACATTTATTAATTTAATCATTCTGCAACTCCGCGTAGAATTTCTTGAAACCAATGTTATTTGAACTATATTCAAAATAACTCTAAAATTCTTATTCATTAGTATTTGAGAATTGGGCGAACACGAAATAGCAAAAAAAAAAACAGATTAACTAGATTAACTACCGGATTGCATTCAAATATCCCTTAAAATATCCATCTCGCAAAAATTTCGTATTACTACTATTTTAGTTTACTAAAAATTGTTTATAAAACTGATGAATTTTTCCCGACGCCCATCCTTTTTCACAAGGAAACAAATACTTTTATCACTAATTTTGCAATAGTTCTGGAACTTCTTCTACGTTTGCTGGGGATATATCACATACAATTAATCTCAGACATGACACATGCGACTCGTCTATGACTTGTCACCTCGTATTAGACTTGTCATAAACGATTCATCTCAGACTGGTAACAAACGTAAATTAGTAATTAGTGTGTCGTCAATGGCTTTCCTGCTGGAAGGTAATATTTAAGTAAAGGCAACTAGATAAAATTTGAAAAAATTATTCTAAAATGAATGATAAATAAGTTTATTTTATAATTTTTATAATTAAATATAAATCGTACCAGTATCTTAAAAGAGGGATAATATGTACTCGTATATTAAATATATTCGAATGAGATTTCCTGAGAACCGAATAATTTTAATATAATAGCTCGGCACTGTACATGTAGATTAATATTTAGGGTTGATTTGAAATTGGGAATTAATAATTATAATTCTTGTACTAAAACAGTCAAGATTGGCAACGTTGCATTTTATGACAAACATCCAGTCGTTGGTGTATTGAAGTATACAAACCTTCTCTTTCTTTTGAATAATTATATTAATTATATCAAATATTTCTAGCTTTTCAGTTACATAGATATAACGAAGTTGCCGATAAACAATTCTTTATGTTAAGATTGTTAAAATCCCAAATCCAATGCAAATAATATTTCTTTCTATAAAGTAAAAATATCGCTAATAAGCTGTGAGAAAATACTAGTAATCCATTGAGTGTCACAAAAAGGCAATTTTGCGGTAAATAATAGGATTCGTTACCAACTCCAACATAGTTGCAATTAATCTTGCAAAAATGATGGATTATGAAGGAAATACAATATAGAAAACAGCTAATCATAAATTACCTACACTATATTCTCAATGCCCAGAAGAAATACGGAAACGGAAAATTCTATCGCTAATCAAACCAAAATAAAAATATAACAATTTATTACATAAACGCTGAATAATAGGATGAAGGGACATCACCAAAATAGCTCTCTCCGAAAATCTCCGAAATCAAAGCGTGGAAGAAACCACCTCTACAAACAATCGTAGTAAAATGTACCAAGAGAATTATGCAATGTCCATCCAGGAGCTAAAATTACCTCGAAACGATCCCAACAGACGGCATGAATCTTCCCACCATGAAACCACTACCATCCACCAAGCGACCTCCTGCCAACACCACCATTCAACAAAAACCACGCTTCTTTCAAAGCCGTGACGAATCCATGACAGATCACAAACGAACCATGGCAACCCTACAGCCCAAAAACTTCAGCGTACGACCGATCATACCAAAACTCCCAAAATGATTCAGCCCCCGCCAAATCGACGGCAAACTCCAACAAAAACACCCGAAGCATTCAGCAAAGAAACCAATTTGGACATACAAATCCAACATTCAGGCAATGATTCAATACAAAACTGCAAATCCGCCCTCATACACTAACAAATGAGAACTACCTCAATTCCTAAACAAAACAAATCAAAACAGTCAAAAATACCTTATAAATACAGGTAACAACAGAACACACATGAACACAACTCTCCGCAAGTTGAGAAACACAACGTTCAACGAACAACCACCACAAACCGCAGACACCGAGCCATTACTCACCATGAACGAAACCCATTCAAATCACTCCAAATATCAAAAAAGATTCACTGCAATACAGCTGCAGCACATCCTCGCCGCACATCCTGTGTAAACCAATCACACACATACACCACTCGTCAAAATCTAATCCAGTGTTCGCACCACAGAGAAAAAGTATAACCCCCTCCCAATCGCCAAAAATATACATTCCTTTATATGTACAATATTCATTTTGCGCGATCTCGACCTGCGACAACATCCACCCCTTGCCGATGACGCCAACCCAGGTCGACAAGGAGAGGTCAACGTCAGCCGCCTCTCCACAACGACGGCAAAAAATCTCACAAAGTTAACAAAAGTCTAAATTATTATACATATAACAAATCAACAAATTATGAACAATTAAAGTCTAATCGATTTTCCCAATTCACAAATTGAATCATCCACATTCAAGAACATTTAGTGCAAATCCAAAGAAATTCGCCCATTTAGACAACGTAATACGAAGTCTTAGTGTAATCCACTACAAAAATATAAATACAACCGTGAGAGAGCAGAGAATATTATACGATCATTTTGTTTATATTTTGCGCATCCCATATACCATATTTTCACTTATATGTACATCCTTAAATAAAAAATTAAAAGAAATAAGGATTTCAGTACAACATGCAATAAAGACTTGATATCCAAATTTTAAATTAGCTTTTTGGTCGTGATTTGTTCAACTTTTCCAATAAAATACCATCTACTCATATAACGAAATTCAACAAAATCACTGTGTACATAAAAAACTATAAACAATACGTATGCGAGAGAAAAAACAAAATTATAAAAATTAGAGACCACGACAGTATTTTTCATAGAAACAGATTACATAGAATGAATGCTAGCAACTGTCGTCACAAACTGTTTCATACCACAACAACACAAATAACTCATCCATACGATTCATTGATTATTATGTAATAAAATATTATGTATAATGTAAAATAAAGTAATAAAAATAACACTTATCTTAAGCATCCTTTGTAATCAAAAAAGTCCTACAAATTGAATATTAACATACAATGCGTACGATGCATTCAAACAACGGTGTCGAAAAACATATAAACGAAATTGTTATATACATATCCTACACCATTGCAAGCGCACCGCACACAAATTAATATATTAACACAATACGTATAACTTTTCACTTTACTTATTACTTCTTTACACACAAATTATTATTAACATTATTATTTATTTATTTCATAAGAGATATATTAATAAATAATATTATGATTAATATTATAATTAATCAATTATTAACACATATTTAAACTATTTATTTATTTATTTAAAGGAGAGACAAAAATCACGTCTTTCCTTTACGACGTTCAATCGCCGACCTGTAAATAAAAGTTGTTTATGAGGAAAAATTCTTTCTATAATATTTAAATGTGTTTCTAAATTTGTGCTTGTTGACTCATTTCAAGTATTGTAACTATTATTGTGTTTTAAAATCATAAAATTAGTGCAGGACCGAGAAATTCTATTTTATTCTAACTTTAAACAAACTTGTATTGTATAATAAAACTGAACAAAAAAATAACGTTTTAATTTTTAAAATCCTCTGGTGCTCAAATTATGTAATATAAAGTTTTGCTTTTAAACTCATTTCAAGCTCTACTTAATTGTGATCAAAGTTATTCCTAGGAATAACATATATGTCGTCCTTTTCCCTGAATTTGATTCACATTCACAACGAAAAAAATGAAAATTGTGTAATTTTTAAACTTTAAAGTCATGTAGCAACCAAACTAGATGCAATGCAAATATGATTTATAGCTTGTTTAAAAGGCTGAACTTGTATAAATAGTATTAAGATTTTGGTAGCTGTGCCCTCTAGCGGTAAAAAGTCAATGCCGTGCGCACATATACCTTGCCATAACTTCGAAAATAACGATACTTAAAATTTTTATTTATTTATTTGTTAACCATAAATATTCACCTTTCTAACGTAGTAAAAACGAAAACAATATCTTTCACAGAACAGAAAATACAACATTTTATGTATAGACACAATATTAAAAGTGCGAAAGCTGCTCAAACTGGCATATCGAATAACGGGAATTTCGAATGTCAAAATAAAAAATAAAAATACACGTGTCTTCTTTTTTTATCAGAGCAACAATAAAAAAGCACAAAAATTTAAATTTAAGAAGGTAATTTTGGGCGGTTCCCTGAAATATAATGGAATGACCCAAATATATATATATATATATATATATATATATATATATATATATATATATATATATATATATATATATATATATATATATATATATATATATATATATATATATATATATATATATAAATATATATATATGTATATCATGAAGCACTAAGACTTCACGATCACCAAAAAAAATCTCACCACGAACGCGTACTTTTAATACTTCCGTCTTCTATAAGTTTCTCAATTTTTAGTGAATTTTATATTTTTGTTAATTAGGTACAATAAATGACCAAACTTCGAGAAATTTCAATTTTTTTTTTTATAAATGTTATATTTTTACTAATTATATCCAATAAACGACCAACTCGTTCGAGCCCAAAACTTACTGTACTCCTAAAAAAGTAAGCTTTTATTATTGCCATCATCTCGATTTTTTTTTCGTTTCCGGCAAAACTTGATCGTACCAAAAAAAATTATTTGTTACCTATTTTCAATTATGATAACAAAAGCAGGTATGGCGTTATCCAATTCGAACATCGAAAAAAATTCTGCGTTTTAACCTTAAGCCTCTACCCCACCAACTCTTCTGGAACTCGCATTTTACTTCTACATGGAACAACCCGCGGATGTTATACCATATAAGATCTAAGATCCATAAGATCAAACCCGTTATCCAGACAAAGTAGAAGCGCGATAAGTCAAGCCTGTTTGATCAAATTCGTGAAAATGTGAAATAAATTTAATAGTGGACGTCTAAACTCGTTTTTATAGTGTGAAATTTTTCTGCAAGGGGACATCGGTCTAAGTTAAATGGCTCGTTTAAATTTATAAATTATGAATGCTCCAATAATAAATTCATTATTTCTCAAAATGAAAATTGTAAATTCTTGTAGTACTGTAGTATGTTTGCGTGGTGCTACCCCATGTGAAATATCATTCCAGTATTACACGTCTCCAATTTATTGGCCTTGTAAATTTAAATGTCGAAAAATTTATTGATTAAATTTAAATGCTGCTAGTAAGTGAAGATTTAGATATTTACTTACAAGCAGTATTTAACTAGGGGTATCCCTTGAATACAATATTTAAGACGAACTATTAAAAAAATCTCTATTTAGAAGATAGTGAAGAATTATTAGGAGAATATACTCTATACCGAAAGTGTTTCAGAATATAATTTCTTTTTGTTCATACAAAAGTAACAAAAAAGCACGTTTGGTTATACATTTATGCCCCTAAACCAAACGTGTTTTTAATGTAATGCCCCTTTACTGTCCCATTCTAATATTAAATATTAATTAAATAATATATTAAATATTAAATTTAAAAATGTTGCCATAAAAATACTCGGATCGAATATATTTTATGACAACATTTTCATTTTTATAGTGGTTTTAGCGGTGTAATGGCTGTAACATGTTGATCGCATGTACATAAATGGGGTATACGATTACTAGATTAGTGTTTCCTTACAATATATTATTTTGTTTTATGCCTATTAAAAAGGGCTTAAACACCAACCTGAATGTTTTATTCTAAATTTATTTTGTACACTGCTATAATCCATTTATCTTCGTTTTTAGTTTGTGCTGCTTTGTTGCTTTTTCGTTCTAAATTATAGGGAATTTTACTCAAGGAGTAGTACAATACATTATAAGAAGATATGCCTAGAGTTTATCAGTTTATAAATCTCAAAATTTACCTCATTATGTAAACGATTAACAGAAAAAATTCAGAATATATGAGATAAATATTCCGTCTACAAAGTCTACAATGAATGGCATTTTTATATCCACAAGGAAAATAACAATTTAAAGCTACTTAGGCTGGGCCATATATAATAAAATTTACATTAATATAATTTTCACTTGGTGGCAATATAATTCCTACCCGAACTACTATTCAGGCTTACAAACATAATAGTTGAATATGGGTAATATGTTTAAAAAATATACAAAGGAAATACCTTTTTCTTTTATTTTGATTTCGTTTTTGCGTCATTGCCTATATGGCATATACATTGTATACTTTCTACAGTTAAATATACATAGGATTGAAATGCTGTTGTTGCGTTGCTTAAAAGGATATAGGATAGCAGCAATTCTCTATTTGCTGTTAAATTATTAAAGTCATGTAAATGATGGTAATAATAATATAGAGAACAATGTCCCATTGTTTTCGAATTCAATCTGTTGAATATTTAAGTAATTTAATTAGAAAATTAAATATAATTAGGAAACAAAAATAAAAAAATTATGTGTACCCAATACGTAATGAAATGAGGATTACGTAAATTATGCTAATTTATATTATTTTAACCGAGTCGATAGGATAGTGTGACAATTTAATTAAAATAATTGTAAAATTAAAATGTATGTTGCCTAATTTTGGCACAAGTTACTCTCCTGTAATGTTAGGTTAAAATGATTTACAATATAAATATAACTTTTTAAATTTTAACTTGATTCAATATAAATTTAACTCCTGAAAGAATTAAGATTGGAGAATAATGATTTATTATTATCTGTTTGTGTATTGCTTTGAAAGATGTTGTATCTAAAGGAGCTAAAACTTCTACGTGTATTATGTGTATATCAAAAGTAGGTCTCTTAGAACGATGGTGCTTAGAAAATATGTATTTGCTTTAAAAAGTATGTATATGCTAAAACAGGTTGCTGTTTCATTCGGCTTGATAAGAGTTTAAAAAAATTAATGTTAACAAAAGTTAGAGAAACATATTTTCATAAATTATAACAAATTTTAAAATTATTTATGCTGCGTGCCTTATGCTGATTTTTGTATTAATGCTGTGTACTTTATTCGACTAAAATGAAGTTCGTGAAATATAAAAACAAATGGCACCAAATTAATCTATATGTAAACAAATAGTTAAAATGGTCCGAAATTAGCAATCATTTAACATTATAAACAAAAATTTAAAAGTCTTTGAAGGGTAAGCTCATAAATTGGGCGCGATGGAACAATATCAGAAGTTTCAACGATAACATAGTTTAATCGATTAGAAGTTAAAACACACGAAGGGCAGCGCAATATGTTCCAAACAATCCATAATAATGGGATAACGCATACATTTTATATAAACTAAATAGATGGTTAGTTCTTACCAGTTATTAATAGATGGCATACAACAAACCATATTAACGGAAAAAGTTTTAATCCATTAAACCCTATAAATTGGATATTATCTATGGACTGAATTCAAAACTAATTATTAGTTATTAAAAAAATTTAAAAATTAGTTTTCCATAAAATGTTAAATTACAGAATATTATTAAACAAAATATTTTTCTAATGGAAAAATTAAATTTGTTAAGGAATGCTAAATAAAATTAGGCAGTTGTTTTAATTAATTTTACTACAATTTTCTTTATTAACTATATCAAAAGTATAGGTTTTAGCTAATTATTTTATTTCACAGTAGATGTCTCAAATCCGACTTTAACATTCGTCAATTTTGAATTAAATAATAACAGTCTCATTTTGCTTTGTGAATATTAGAAACATCTACCAACGACTGGTATGAGCTAATTATCAATTTAGTTGGTCAAAAATTTAGACATAAAATCGGCATGAGGCACACAACATAAGTATAAAAATTGTGTTATTTAAAAATAAAAGAAATATTATTTTACTACTTTTGCGATAACTTTTATAATTTATGACGATAAAACCAGTAACTTCTACATCATTTTGTAGAAAGCATTAATACGGTAGTGGTTTAAAGAATTAGTGTTGGCATTTATTTCTTTGAGATGTCTGTGCTAGTGGAAAACATTTCTTAAAAGGAAATTTTCTTACATCTGCTATTGTCATTGCAACCAACACATAATTAACTAAAATAATCTTTTCGTACAAGCAATGACTGTGTGAGTGTGTACTTTCGTTTGGTTTCAAATTTTGTGTGTGAAAGATAGTAAACATATTAAGCTTTTAGTTTCAGATTCAAGGCTGCCGCATGAAATTGACTACGAGCTACGTGCAACATAACGAAGTTAAAAATGTGTGATCTCAAAACGGCGGTACCAACTTTTATGTTTATTTTTAGCTATTTCTTGTTGCTCTAAATAATTGTTTAGCTTGAGTCTTGATGAAAATAGAAATGTCGTTGTTAGCATATTTACAACAACAATTGCATTATATGTACTATTTACATAGCATAAATAGAAATAAAAGTTGATACCGCCGTTTTGAGATCACACATTTTTAACTTTGTTATATTGCGCCTAGCTCGTAGTCAATTTTCATGCAGCAGCCTCGTTAGGAAATATTATTATTATGTATAACACAAAATTTATAAATGGTGTAATCTTGTTAGAAACTACACCTTTTATTATCAAATTATTGTTATTTTTAGTAAATCTTTCACTTTTAGGTGACTAATAGGTAGTCTTTGTTTGTAGAAAAAACTATTATGATATAACACTTTGAACACTTATATCATAAATACATTGCAATTTTTTACATTTAATTTTATTTGGATGCAAGGACGACTTTAGAATAAATCATTATATATTTAATATATAATATAATATCGGAAAATCCTTTAATTATTCCTTTATTAAACTCTCAGGGTTTCTCAAAATACCTTATAAACATAAAATTTAAAGATTTTTTACGTTCCTGAAACATGTTTAAACAAAATGGTGGCTCATTAAAATATATAATATAATTCATTCCTACAGGTCGATTCTGACTTTCCTATTGGAAAAAAGAAATTAGGAAAAATATATGATATGATATGATATGATATGATAGAGGCGTACACGCCAGCCATAACGGCGATCCTAGGTATGTTACCATAATCCTGAAATATCAACAATCAAATAACAAATTATATCTGAATGCGAATAATATTTCAGCATCATGCGGAACCAGGCCCTGCCTGCATCCTTAACAGATAAGGTTAGTTAGGAAAGGATGTTAGTCACAGAAACGACTAGGGCGAACCGCAGCAAAGTCATTTTCTAACTACTTAAATATATTAGAATGTTACTCTCAATTAAATTCACACTCTAGATTAGAGTTTGTTAGTTAATTAATGTAAGTTAGTTGTGTTTGAGGTAAAGGATACTAATATTCATCATATGTATTCGGCATCAGTCCTACTAGACTGGTTAGGTTATTTAATTCACATCTATGGGTCATCTTATCATATACTGCTTGTAACCTTATTTTGCCCTATCTTCCCATCCAACACCATCTAACCGAGGGACTTCACGTTCGTAATGACACGGCAGTATTATCATACATATGATGACCTAAATATTCCGTCAATAATGTCAAAATAAAAAAAAATTAGATTCGGTATTGTCATTCAGCTACCTATATTTAAATTCATCCAACTAAAAGCAGGGTTAATTTATATCTAACAGTCACACAACTTCACTAAAACATAACCTGAATTCAACCAGAAAGATCGTCGAAAAACAACATTCCATAGCAAAAAGTCTTTGGATCGTTAACATATTTGATTGTACTGAGTTTATGCTCAAAACGTAAGTAATTAAATAGACCACCTGATCAAGAATGTTGCAATCGCAATCTCCCCTGACCTTCCGGTTAGTAAAAAAAAAAAAAATAAATAATAAATTTTAAATAATAATAAAAATAAATTGAATTATATTTGCCGACAACTTTATTGTTTTAAATCAGGACTTTCGACAAAATTTCAATTTATAGAATTGTTTAAAGTAAGTGAAAATTATTAAAACAAGAAATGTAATTAAATTTAAATAAAAACCCAAATGGATAACACAATCCAACATATTTCAGCTCAAATGATAAATTTCCCGTGTCAGAAAACTGTTTCCTCCTTTCATTAACATTTTATATATTTATCAATTTATATTATTCCACAAAAAGTCATTTTTGTCACAATACGGTGGCAACCCATTTTGAGTATACAAATTTTCGCTTATTGGGTAAGTTACAATTCGATCTGTTGTAATTTCAAATTTTGGTTTCTCGGGTACCAATATTTTATGTACTTAAGTACATAGAAAGGGAATTCCCTTGAAATGTCAGTTTCTATGTATACGATTATAAATTACCGTTCACATATATGTAAATAGTTATAATAACAATAACAATAATAAATAATTAACTTTTATATAATTAGAATGAAAATTAGAATAAAAAGATACTTCTCTGATTGTGTATGTGTAGAACGTAATTTTCATAATAACTGTCTCAATTCACCTGAATTAACAGGTGAACTTCTAAAGAACAAAACTCACTCAAAAATAGCACATCACTCTCACACTACACATTCCTAAACTGATTTGAATTAAAATATGTGGTGGGCGGGCACCACAAATATTAATAATAATTTATTTAAAGGAGAGACAAAAACACGTCTTTCCTCTACGACGATCAGTCGATCCTCGGAAAAAAGAAATTAGGAAAAATATTAAACAAAATTAAATTGGGAATATTTTCCCAACCAATTTCGATACGAAAAAAATATTTGCTAAATTATAAAAACTTAGAAAGTCAGAAGGTTAGAAAATGATATTTTTGGCAAAAATGATTTGTAAATGTTTTTCCTAATTCCTTTTTCCTATAGGAAAGCCAGAATCAACCTGTGGCATTAAAATAGATAAATTGTTGATTGTACTTGCCATCTTTATGAAAACAGTATAAATTATTCGCGAAATTCTTAAAACACCACAACGACATATAAAATAATAAAGCTTGAAAAGAAATTCATTATTTTAAACTTAATCAGCTTTCAAAAATAAATCACGATGACAAAATTTAACGAAAGCTTTTATGAATTTTATCTAAAAATCTAAAAACCAAAGTTTTGCTTTTTAATCATTTCTGTATGAAAATATACCAAAGGAAACGGATTATTAGAGTTTTAATTTTTTATCTTAAAGATTTTCCCCGATTATCAATAAATATATCAATGCAAAAATATACTTGTGAATCTTGTGTATACGAATTACGTACACATTGTTGGGAATTGAAATAAAAGCAAGAGCAATAACTCGTTTAGACAGTATGTTGTTATATAGTATGTTCAACTCTTGTTGAAAAAACAAACAGGAAGCAAATCTTTCAAAAAAATAAAGTAAACTAAAAGCTGTTATTTCTAATTTTCGTTTTGGAAAAAGCAACGGAGAAAATAGTGTTAATTCCATTGACGGAAAACTGTAATTTTAGTTGGTCTAGATAGCGTTATTGTATAACTAAAACTGTAAAGATGTTTTAAGGACATTGCTGGAAGTATAAAACAGGGCTGACGAATCGTATTCTACGGAACGTACTAAGGAACCTAAGGAAGAGGCTAGAAATACAGTCGGAAATAATTCTTTATCCAATTCAAGGGTTATTACTGCACAATGTGTACCTCGATTTTAATTTCCAATGTTGTATAGTTACTATAATATATTGGGTGTGTGAATATGACTCTGCCCTTTCCTTAGTACTTACGTGTACTATAAATGGGCAATACTGGCATTCTATAGTACTTGATGTCAACTGTCAAACGCAATATGCGATATGTTGAAGTATAAACAACTAGTATTTTTAACGCCTTTAACGAATTTTATTCCAAATAAACATCATTTGAGAAATTTTATTATATTATGTATTGGATATGAAGATTCTTCTCAAACACAGTTAGAATTTTCTGTAACATTAAATATTGATCGATCAACTGTTGCAAAACGTCTATAATCAATCGGAATGGTTTAAAAAGCTAGTAACAGATTTCCACATTTAATTCATGTGAAAGAAAGAGACCTCCAACGTCGAAAACCATTTGTGAAATACTGATTTAAAGACAACAAACAAAAGGTTTCTGCATCGAATAGTTACTGGAGATGAAAAATGGATTTATTATGAGAATCCCAAACCCAGAAAACATTAGGTGAAGCCTGGTGAAGCTGGTCCATTGCAACCAAAGTGAGATATTCATTGCAATAAGGTTATGCTCCGTATCTGGTGTCTCCGCACATGTTGCAAACGCTGTGAAAAATTATTTAAAAGAACAGGACAGGGAAGTTCTACCCCAGCCGCCGTAACCAGATTCTTCTTAGTTCCTTCAAATTACTACTAATTCCGGTCGGTGCAGTCGTTTCTTTCTGAATAATTGGCTTTGATTGGATCGCCTCCAAAGACCATGATTTCTTCAGAGAGGGAATCCGTAATCTCCCTGAAATATGAGGGAAAGTTGAAGCTGCAGTTGGAGCATACTTTCAATAAATAATTGTTTCATTTTCTAAACAAGCAAATGTGTTTTATTTTAATAGTGCGGAGTCATATTCATATACCTAATATTATGTTTGTGGTTTCGTTGTCATGAAATCAATAGAAACAGAAAAAGCTTAGACAGTTCTAAAAATATACACAATTTACATTCTTATTTTTATTTATACAAAAAACATACATACAAAATATGCCATATACTATTTTCAAAAGCTTTCTTATTTCCTCTTGTTCATAATAGATTTGTTGATGATTTTTATACATGCATATGTATTTTTCAAAATATGTTTGTAAGTGGATTCAATTAAATTATATTTTGTGTAAACATCTTGTTTATCGATGATTTTCTTAACAATAAATTAACATTTGCGCTAAACCGACACTATTCATATTTATAGAGTAAAGTTACAAATAAATTCGACAATGTTTATTTTATTGTTTTTCATGAGATTTTAGTCAAAATAGTGCTAATTCACAGTAAATACGTAAATAGTAAAAAAATGTCACGAAATTTTAAATATAATTACAAAAATAATTTTTAGCTTGCGTAACACAAATCCGACCATTTTCAGTGAAATAAAACACATTTAGTTTGTGTAGAAAATGAAAGAATATTTTATTCAAAGTATGCTCGTTCGGAAGCTATAACATTCGCCCATCGTTCGGGCAATAAACGGATTCCCCCAAGGAAGAAGTCTGGTTGTTTCGAAGCGATCCAGTCATTGACCCATTTTTTGACGTTTTCATATGAAGTGAAGTACTGCTGTGCCAAGGCTGATTGCATCGAACGGAACAAGTGGTAATCAGAGAGAGGAATGTCTAGTGAATACGGCGGGTGGAGTAGAATTTCCTAGTTCTGCCTGTCCAAATAGTTTTTGACAGGTATAGCAACATGTGGCCTAGCGTTGTCATATTGCAAAATAATCGTTCGTGCCTTGTGTCCCATTCCGGTCGTTTTGCAGCTAGAGCTTGCTTTAAAGCCATCAGTTATCGTCTAAAAACTTGTCCCGTAGTAGTTTCACGCTTGTTCATCATCTCATAATAAACGACACCCTTCATATCCCACCAAATACGAAGTATCACCTTCGTGTTGACGGCCCTGGTTCACCTAGCTTGACCCACGCTGGTTTGCGCTTTGGATTGTCATAATTGGATCCTTTTCATCCCTAGTGATGATCGGATGCAAAAATCCCTTCCTTTGTTGCCGTCGAAGCAACAATTCGCACATGGTTTTCCGACGTTCCATGTCCCGTTCTTTCAATTTGTGTGGCACCCAATTTCCCAGTTTCTGAACCAATTCCATTGCATGTATACTTTGCGAAACACATTGTTGGGTAATATTTAACTCTTCTGCCAATTGTTTTTTAGTCTGACAAGGGTTCACATCAAGCAATTCTTCCAATTCTGTATCTTCAAAGTTTCTTGGTCCGCCTTCACGTTCTATATCTCTTACGTCAAAATTACCAACTTTGAATCGTTGAAACCACTCTTTGCGTAAAATTCCACAAGCAAACGATTTGTTTCCGCTGCACTTTTATGCAACAAAAAATAATGAAGTAAAACTTCCCGCAAATGCTGTTTTTTCGCACAAAATTCGACATTTTCAATTACATGAAAATAATTGTTGTTTACGCTTTGAACAAATGTCACTAGTAATTATTCAACCTTGACAACTAACCTCCAAAAAACATGTATTGCCCGATTGAATAATATGCAAGATCGGAAATACATTTGAACATCCAATATTATTTGAAGATTGGAATCAAACCAAGTGTTTTGTGGGTATCGTAAGTAGGGTTAAACCAGGCCACAATAGCTTGTAGAAGCATGATTTTTTACGAAATTGTATAATTCGCCGTGTTATGTTATACTAAATATAGCTATTTTGGTTTTTGAATTTGATTAAAAAATTGATAAATTTTGAATATTTATTGAGTTTCTTAAATAAATTTTGATAAACTAATTTATTTAAATATAGTTAATATGGTTTAATAATAATTAAATTGAATAGTTACACGATTTTAGTAACAAGTAAGTGTACATTTAACATTTCGCATACTTGTATGTTTCATAATAGGAATGCTATGCTGTCTGTAATTCTCAATTCTTTAACCGGGTTGTTAGTAAACTCCGTAAGGTTGGTTGTTGTGTTGCGTTAGTTGATTTTTGAGCATTCAAAATGCTAAAATTATCAGATCTTTCGGAGTTAAGTGACGAAATACGCCCGCTGGACATTGAAATTGTTCAGCTTACAAGTGAACTTGGAAGTTCTACATACTACTAAATTTATTGAATTGCTTACGTACCTATTAACAAACAACCTCATGTCACTTTCCAGCTGTGTAGAGTTAATAATTATTAATTTTAATAATTATAATTAATCACTCTTAATTTTTTTATTAATTTAAATATAAATATTTTTTGTTATTTCACATCTGCGTTGTATCAACTGCGTGCAAAGTTTGTCGATCTCATTTTAATTTTTTTTAAAAAGTATGTAATTTAACACACATATTAAATTTATTTATAAAAATACATGAAATGACTGTAATATTATACAACAACAAATAAAATGTGTTATTTACAGTTACAATTCGAATGAAATTGTTGTAAATTAATACATATACATATATATATATATATATATATATATATATATATATATATATATATATATATATATATATATATATATATATATATATATATATATATATATATATATATATATATATATATATATATATATATATATATATATATACCGGGTGTTTCTTTTAAACTGAGACGATCAAATATCTCGAAAAATAGCCACTCTACGGAAAAAATGTCCATAATCAAAATTTAATCATACCGCGGGGGAAATACATTAGTGCAAAAAAATAATCGCCCACCCCCCGCTTTGTAGGTGGGGCGAGGGTAACTTTTAAACTAAGATAGGAAGCCATACTTTTTATTGCAGATACGGATTCTACGACTAAAAGTACGTATGATTTGAATGAAATATTTTGTTCGGTTCATGATAGATGGCGTTGTAATCGACGAAATTCAATTTTTTCAATTTCTCCTTCTTAGAACACACGCATTCGATTCTGCAATACGTTTGAAATAAAAAACATCACGTTTTCATTGGAAATACTCGAAATTCGTCATCCACGCCATCCATGTTTTACACATTTACATTGTCTACATGTTTCACGATACAGCATTCAAACCATATTGAAAATAAACTACATTTGAAGCCCTACAAGATACAAAAAGTTCAAGATCTTACGGAGGCACAAAAAAAGTTAGGCTTGAAAGAACACGAGCATTGAAGGCCTTGGCCGAACGTGATGAGATTCCAAAAATTGTATTTTCTGATGAAAAACTTTTCACCATTCAACTGTATGTGAATAAACAAAATGATCGTGTTTGGTTAGAGCACAAGTCCAACGATAATTTGGACACAAGAGTTGCCATGCGCAAGCAATCACCAGCTTATGTTATGGTTTGGGCTGCAGTGACTACAAATGGACGCACTCCTCTGGTTTTCATCGAACATGGAGTCAAGGTAAACCAAGAGGTCTACCGCCAAAAGATCCTAAACGATGCTTTGCTACCTTGGGCACGTAAACACTTTGGTACGAACCGTTGGACATTCCAACAGGACTCGGCACCGTCACACAAAGCTCGAGCGACACAGCAATTTTTACAAAATTGCGTTCCGCGGCTGATTTCGTCGAAAGAATGGCCACCATATTCACCAGACTTGATTCCCATGGATTTCTTCATATGGTCCATTTTGGAGAGTAAGGTGTCCACTAAAAATACGAAAGTGTTGATGCATTGAAGTCAGCTCTTGTTCGAGAATGGAATAAAATTCCGCAAGCTTATGTTCGGTCAGCATGCAATGCTTTCTATGGAAGACTGAATCAAATAATCAGAGCCAAAGGAGGTCATATCGAGCAGTAACACGTTTTTCATAAAATGTAATATGTTTTCAACATATTCCACGAAATTTCAATAAAAAATAATCAAAATTAAAAAAATTACAGCGTTTTCATTTGGTAACACTTGGTCTCAGCCACCCTGTATATATATAACTAATATATATATATAATATATATATAATTATAATATATATAATATATATATATATATAATAATATATATATAATTATATATATATATATATATATATATATATATATATATATATATATATATATATATATATATATATAATTTAATATATATATAATAAAATATATATATAATAATATATATATATATAATTTAATATATAATATATATAATAATATATATATAATTTATATATATATATAATAAATATATATATATAATTATATATATATAATTATATATATATATATATATATATATATATAATAATATATATATATATAATTTAATTTTACGTATACTTACACGATTACAACTTACACTATTTTGAAGTAAATTTCAATTGTAGCTGGTTAAAATTACAAACTGAATGTAATATTCAAAGAAGATCCTGTAATATTATATTTTTTTTGAAATTTAGTTATAAAATGTATTATTGCTCGAAACTTAAAAATAATCTGAAAATTGTGTAATTTTACGTAGAATTAGTAGTTTTCTGATCAAAAGCTTATAAATTGCATGTTGAAAATTCAATTTTTTTTTACTCTGTGTAATATAGAATGTCATTCCGTGTTAAATATTAGGGAGAAAAGCCGTAACTACTGTGAAAATACAGAAAAACTTAGAAAGGAAAGAACCTATAACAGATGACACGAGAAAAATTATTTTTCAACAATTGGTTGAAAAAGAAAGCGCAGAGGAATTACAAAATTTTTTGAAGTCACTTAATAATGGCATACCATCCAAACGCATACATCTCCACACGTTTCTAGAATGCATAGCTTCTGCTGCAATTTATGTATTATACAAAGACATTGGTTGGTTCCATCAGGTGGTTTTATGTATTCACGTGCTTGTAGACTGAACGAAAAAAATAATCGATTAATTTAAAGTAACTCCAAAAGTATTTTGGATCATTCCTTATTTTGTGATGAATACAAGAGATATAACTTATGAACTTTGTTTCGTATAGAAAATTTCGAAATATCGGTTGCATATTTTTGTTTACTGTAAGCCTTAGCTGTTTTAATTTTTAGGTTGTTTAATTAGAAAAGAAAAATGTGTGTTTGTCTACATTTACATAAACGTCGCTCTTTGTTTACATTTGCATAAACGCTAGATTACTCTTCGAAATTTCGATAGACTTGTAATGGATATCGTTAATGATCAATGTTGATAATGATTCGTATACATTAAGTGTATTATGTGAATTGTTTACTAGTTAATTAATCAGGTATAAATTACACTTACGTCCATTGCACCTGATATTTAACTCAAATTAGAAATTACCATGACATCTATGAAGAGACACTTAGTTTCCGAAGATACATTAGTAGGCAGAATTTCGCCAATTTCACCGTAGGCCCAAATAAAATCGGAGGTAAATTTAAATCATCCATTACTGACATAGTGCCAAATAGATCGGATCGCATTTTACAACACTTTATTTGGATGGGAAAAATTATGGGTTGTGGATATCTTTGTTTAAGGACGTTTCACATAGTATGTAACTGATTATTCAATTATATTAGATTAACATAGCAAAAAATAATTTTTTCACGTGTAATATATCAAAAAATTAGTTTAAAAGAAATTTAAATATAAATAACACTTCCATGTAAAAAATATTCTGGCTTATAAATGATGTATTTTATTTTAAAAATATTCTGAGGTCATGTGATTAGTTTTCCATTCCTACCGTTGAAGGATTAAAAAAACAAGGAATCTAATCTAATGTAATAGAAGCTAGAGAAATACGAAAAGAATTAGAGTAGAATATTCAATACACTTAGTTGCTAGAATTTTGAAAGTGGTAATAAAAATTTTGAAATAGAGTTTAAATTGCCCTTCGTTGCAAAACTACCTTTATGATGCTAAAATATATCTAAAAGTGCTAAATATAGCCCCAAACGGACTAAGGTGGCAAACTGGGTGTTGCTTAGTAGTGTTTGGTTTAATAAATAGTAAAATACATGAAAAAGTATTTAAACAAGAAGAAATTTACGAATATTAATAAAACAACTTCCATTTCGAAGTACTTCGTTTTTGATTTGGTACTTTGTGTCATCTAAGCCACAAGGTACACAAGCCAAATTATCACGAGCTATACACTCAATGAGTTATCGGCTACTCTAATTGAACGTACCCACTTTTATTTAAACAGGTTATACGGTTATATACAGACAAAAGTAATAAATATCTAACGACAACTTCAGAATAACTTTCATGAAACAGATAATGTTTATTCATTTTTAATATAGAAAAAAATATTTTAGTTTTCCGTTGTCGATGAATTGATTTTAGTCTGGCATCGAGTGTAGCACCGACAATACCACGATTTTAAAATTATGACAATTAAATATGAAAATTGAGCAGCTATAGAATTGTCAAACTAGTACAACCAGCAAAAGGTCGTGGAAATTATTGTTTTCATTTTTTAAAACGGCATTTTTCAAAATTTCATTTTTCGAAACGACATAGGTATAAAACGGCATTTTTCAAAACGGCATTTCACAAAATGGCATTTTTCGAAAAGGCATTTTTCAAAATTGCATATTTCAAAACGACTTT
The DNA here is from genome assembly GCA_963691935.1 of Nephrotoma guestfalica. NCBI lineage: Eukaryota > Metazoa > Arthropoda > Insecta > Diptera > Tipulidae > Nephrotoma > Nephrotoma guestfalica. Next base: position 94,650,526 of record OY829915.1, read on the forward strand.
TTTCAAAACGACATTTATTGTTTATTTAGAATTCCTTTAATACATACATATATAAATAAATTTTAACTTAATACTAATTACATACTAAAAGGATATATTTCGAGCAATTGCTTTCGAAAAGCCATATTTACTGTATTCTTTTTTTTTTTATTAAAATTAAGTTTATGTTTTTTTCCTTAATAATATATCTAGGTTTTTAACAAAGTTAAACCTTTAAAGATCTAATCGGTAATTTTGTTGTAGGCGTGCCATTTTTTATATTTTTTAAAAACAGAACAACCAAATAAAGTTTGACAAGTCGATAATGCACGACTGCAAACGAAAAATAGCGAAAGATGGGAATTTAACTTTGTTTGGTTAAGGGAAATTGGCAAAAACTGACTTAAGGGAAATTGGCAAAAAGCGCAGTAAATATTAATGTTCGTTGCTGCTGAAATATTCGATACATTTTAGTAGGTATTTCCGTTGCACTTCGCAAGTAACATCAAATTAATAAAACTATTACAAGCCTTTTTTAACATAATATATATAGGGTTATCCAATTCAAGCTTGATAAAGTAAACTTAAAAAAAACACACAAAATATTCGGAATGTATTGTAATTTTTATTTCATTTTGCAGATTGATCCTTGCCATTTTTAGTTAAACATTCCAATGTCCTCCACGGGACTTCTTACAGGCCTTGATTCTTTTGCGGTAATTTTCAATGACTTTTCGGCACATTTCGGGCGGTATCTCGGCCATTACCTTACGAATATTAGTTTTCAATTCGTCAAGAGTTTGAGGATTGTTTGCGTAAACACGATCTTTCGCGTAGCCTCACAAAAAGAAATCCAAAGGCGTTAAATCACAGGATCTTGGAGGCCAATTGACATCCACCAAGCGAAAAATGAGCTTCATCACTGAAGAAAATTTTGTTCGAAAAATCAGCATCGACGGCCTGTTTTTCCAACACCCAATTTGCGTATGTTAAATGCTCCATATTCTTAAATGGCAGAACGTCAACTAAATAAATGACAGCGTACTTGACGTTTATCTTTGACAGATGTCGGTATACAGATTTCTACTTTATCAACCTCGAATTGGATAACCCTATATATATATATATATATATATATATATATATATATATATATATATATATATATATATATATATATATATGTATATATATATATACATATATATATATATATATATATATATATATATATATATATATATATATATATATATATATATATATATATATATATATACTTTACTTGGTATAAATATATACTTGGGCTTCGATGTAGTATACACGATATTCTGTTGTAAACGTATGCTATACACCATATTATATAGGTGCGATAAACATAAAATTGTTGTGATTTCTTAAAAATGTACTATCTTGGGCAGGACCATCAATAGGAAAAACCCTCAAACAAAAATTGTAGTGGCGACGAACGTTAATAACGCTACATATCTAGAAACTAATATCTTTGAATCGAATTTTTCGATAAACCCGATAAATTAAGAAAATACTTGCATGAGATGTATTCCAATATGGAGTAATCCGATAGGATCATGCAATTGTAGTAACTAACTAGAACTTCGAAGCTTTATATAAAAATGTAGGTGAAGGAGAATAAATATTATATGCGTACTAAATCTTCAAATAATTTGTAATTATAATGAGGGTAAATTAATATTCTTATAACATACCTACTAAAGTTTTTATATAAAATATGTAGAAGATATTTGTCATAATCAATTTAATTTCATAAATTTTATTCAAAATCATTTGTAAATTCAACTCTACCATAGGAACATGTAAAATTTGATCTTAATCGACCAAGAAATAGACAAGTTCCTTTTCATTTGGCTTTATCCTAGAATTTGATCCAAGATTCGTTCAAAAATTTCATTCATAGCAAATTTCATCGTGTTCCGTTGATAAATAACCGTACCTGTTGGTCATATTCCAGAAATTAATGAAAAGATAATTCTAGATTTATCTATTTAAACACATTATATCACTTGCTTAATTATTTCGCAAACAAAAAATTTCTAAAAAATGTGTTCAAAAAGTTTAAAAATTACTCGATCGATTTCGACTTCTTAGGTCATCATCAAGAGTATCTACTGATTTGTAAAAATACAAATTTAGTTATATATAGTAGAAATAAGCAAAAGGAAATAAAAGAAGGAGAAGAGAAAGTTGCGAAGAAATAGTTACGCTAGATTTACGCACACTTTAGATGAAACAGATTGTGGACAACGAGTGCATTTAAGGTACCGGAAGATTGGACCCATTGTCAGTTTATACGGCAACCAGAAACAGGCAGGCCTCTAAAAACAACAGAACGCAACGCTCGCTTTATTGTGAATGCATCGTTGAGGAACCAATTTTTGAATGCTGTTCAGATAAAGAAACAATTTCGCAACGTAAAGTGGAAACCAGTGAATATACCATAAAGCAAAAGATCAACAGGAAGAATTTGACATCACCCATACCTGTGATAGGTTGTAAATTAACTATGGCTCACGGAGATCCTGCCTGCAGTTTAGTTTTATTTTCTGACGAGTTACTTCTAAATAGCAATGATGGGAGAGAACAAAATTATAATGGTGACTCGATTTATTTGTTAACCAGTGTCAATATATTCGCCGATTCCTCCATCAAGATCGTATGAAAATAATTAATTTTTCTTGTTGAATAAAATTTATTCGCGATTGCCTGAGCAAAATAAAAAACATTCAAACGTTCAATAGGAACAGACCCGATTCAGCTAATTCAGCAAAAAACTAATGCTTTTATTTGGGTAAACTATGTATAAACGTAACAGTAAAAATTGTTTGCATTTATGTTAGTCTTATAAATACAACAAATTACATGAATTTATCAAATGTGCGAGTTTTTAGGAAACATGTACATATATGCTTACATACAAATTTTACTCGTATATGAATAATAATGCCTAATTATAACATAACACGACAAAGTTTCACAATAAAAATGACAAATGACAAACGAAAAGTTGTTCACGCTCATATAAAACAATAATTTAAAACTTTCTCATCTCAATTTATTGATATAAAACCAACAACAATACAAATAAATTTACTGTTATTCCATTTTTTCCAAAAGAAAGGAAATATAATTGAAAACTAATAAATTGTGAGCAAACAATAAAACTTCGTTCATAAAATAAAAAGAAAAGTTTGTTGTTTTGCTACCTTTCCAGAACACAATGGAAATCAAAATGAATGAAAACCAATTTTTTGTAACTTGTTTTTAGTTTACCAGGTGTATAAATATGAAACCAGAACTTACCAATAAATTGTGCCACCTTTCAATGTATCTTTCGACAAATCGCGTCATCGGCGCCATTGTTTTCTTTTGACATACAAGTTTCATACAACAACGCATGTTTTTTACGTGTTAAAAATGTCGAGTTTTGTGCCTATATATTACAATTTGCGGACTTCGTTGATTTTTTGTTATCATTTGAATAAAACTGCTGCAGAATCACATCAAATACTTGTCAAAGCTTATGGTGAGCATGCTCTTGGTAAACCACAACGTGGTTTAATAAATTCAAAAGTGGTGATTTTGACGTGAGAAACGAACAACTTGGAAGACCACCAAAAAAGTTTGAAGACAGTGAATTTGCAAGCATTGTTGGATGAGGATGACGCTCAAACGCAAAAACAACCCGCGGATCAATTGAATGTGTCACGAAAAGCCGTCTTCACCATACATTTAAAAGCCATGAGAAATATCCAAAAGCTGGGAAAATGGGGTCCGCATCAACTGAATGAAAAGCAACAGGAAAATAAAACAACCACTAGCGAAATGTTGCTCGCCAGAAACAAAAGAAAGTCATTTCTCCATTGAATTGTGACTGCCATGAAAAGTGGAACTATTTTGAGAATCCAAAGCGCCAAATGTTTTGGGTTGATCCAGGACAACCATCGACATCGACTGCACGGCCAAATCACTTCGGACGGAAGATAATGCTCTGTATTTGGTGGGATCAGAAGAGTATGATTTATTTTCAGCTGGAGAAACTGTAAATACTGAACGCTATCAACAACAAATGATCAATTTGAATTGAGCTTTGCTTGAAAAACGACCAGAATATAATAAAAGGAACCACAAAGTGATTTTGCTTCATGATAATGTACCATCACACTTAGCAAAACCGGTCATGGAAACCATGGAAGCACTTAACTGGGAAATACTTTCAAATGAGGCTTATTCGCCAGACTTAGCTCCGTCCGATTATAACTTATTTGCATCGATAGGGCACGACTTGCTAGGGAGCACTCCAATTCCTATGAAAATGTACGAAAATGACTCGATAACTGGTTTGCCTCAAAATAAAAAGAGTTTTTTTACGCATTGCCAGAAAGATGGGAAAAATGTATCAGAAAGATGGGAAAAATGTATAACTAATAATGGATTAATAAAAGAATAAAAGAATCTTAATCATTATCATACGATGAACGTGTACTGTGTACTACAAAACTCCGGTTTCATATTTACACACCTGGTAATTACCTTTTGGAAAAAATAATTCTAAAAACTAAAATTATGTACATATTACATAATGTTTTTGTAGAGTACTACAAAATAAATAAAATATTTAGTTGACTCGTGTTCATTAATGAAACAACAATTGAAAGAGGTTTTTTCGAAATTTACTGATACTGATACCCTTACACAGTTGAAAAAATATGACCTATGTAATGCAAATTCCATTACATATAGGTCCAGCGCTAGCTTGCATTACAAACTAATGCACAAGTTGCATTATATCAGATATTAATGATAATTGTATTAATTTTTATTAAATTTTAACGGAATATGTTTTTAAAATTGATACATGTTATATTAAAAGTTTACAGCACATTGCATAAAAAATAAATTAATATAAATTAAAATATCTATTTCGAAGCATCATGTTTTGTCGTAAGCGGCATTAAAATTGTATAGCCCAGCGCTTTAAACAGTAAAGCACACCACATTAGAAATTCCTAAATAATAATGAAACTTATATTATTTTGTATTAAAAGTATGTTTTTACTTCTAACTCAATTGACGTAAATCAATTGACGTCTTTACACTGCAAATATATGAAAAATATTTTTAGCTTATATTAAAAGTATACACAATGCCTTAGCGAATTATTATAAATTCGCCAAAAAATAGTTAAGCCCAGATTATATAGAAATTTTCTTTCGACACACTGCTGCAGTCATTTTAGACGCAACTGCGTCGTAACTATTTTTAATGCATGCTTTGCATCAGAATATGATTTATGAAATAAATAAATAATAATATTAATAATAATTTGTGTGTAAAGAAGTAATAAGTAAAGTGAAAAGTTATACGTATTGTGTTAATATATTAATTTGTGTGCGGTGCGCTTGCAATGGTGTAGGATATGTACAGTGACTCAAAAAAGTTTACATACACCTATCATTCATCATAATTTGTATTGATAGTTTAAATAATACTCAATATTAGTTACCGAAATTTTTACAGTTTATTATTCTATCAATTATATAAATAAGACAATAAAAAAAATTCATCATATTTAATAAAAAAAAAAATAATAAAATTAAAAACTAATGATAATCACAAAATCATATCAAAAAAGTTTACATACACTACACACATGTATTGTATGAATCCATTAGTAAGTTAAATTTTTACAGTTAATTAAACTATTAATATTTCGTTTGATTGCCTCTTGCCTTTATAACAGCAGCTAATCGGTTTTTCATGCTAAATACTAAGTTTGATGTCTCCTGAGGAATAATTTTCATCCACTCAATCAACAAGGCATCTTTCAAAGTTTGTGCAGAAGTTATTCTGTGTTTTCTTATTCGACGTTCCAATAAATCCCATAAGTGTTCGATGGGGTTTCAGTCTGGTGACTGTGGAGGTGAGTTCAGTTGCTTCGGAATATTGAATGTTAACCATTCTTTAACGATCTTTGCTGTATGTATCGGATCGTTATCCTGTTGAAACATAAAAATATTTCTATCAAGGCCCATTTTATCAACGCTGCCCATCAAATTTGCCTTCAAAATATTTAAATAGCCATGTTTGTCCATCGTATGTTCAATAAATGTTAAATTTCCTACTCCTGCAGCACTCATACATCCCCATATCATCACATTGCCTCCACCGTGTTTTACAGATGGTATAATGTTTTCTTTATTGAACTCTGTGTTGGCTCTTCTCCATACTTTGGAGTGTCCATCACTACCAAAGATATTATATTTGCTCTCATCCGAGAAGACTATATTACACCAAAAATCATTTGCCTTGTTAACATGTTCTTTTGCAAATTTGGATCGTTTCATTTGATTTTGTTTCGTTATAAAAGGTTTTCTTCGAGGTGATCGACCATGGAAATCAGCTTTGTTGAGAATGTTGCTAACCGTTTGGGGATTGCAATCCTTACCAAATGAATCTTGAACTCTTTTAACGATAGTTGGAGCAGAAATTGGGTTCTTTTCGCACAGTATTTACAATATCTTTTTGTTCTCGGTTTGTAAATATCCTAGGACGACCGCTTCGATGCTTTTTATCCAATGTTCCGGTATTTCCGTAGCTTTTAATTATTGTTTGAACACTTGAATGGCTTCTTCCTATGATTGCTCCAATTTCTCTAAGAGTTTTTTTTCTCCATAAATAGTTTTAAAATGAGTTTCCGCTCTTGTTATGTAATTTCTACACCTTTTCCCAAACTTCTGAAATAATTACTTCTACAGAATTTGAAAAATCTTAAATATCTCAATAATACTTTATTATCATATGCTTTTAACCAAAATCCTTAAAATTATCCCTCAATTTTATTCAAACTAACAACACCTGCACTAACAACACTACAACACAATTTAAACTGTATGTAAACTTTTTTGATTAAAATTTACTATTCTTTTTTCGTTTTATTCTGGGAATCCCCTATTTCTAATGAGAAAAGTGAATGTTTGTTATAGAACATTGTTGCCAATATTTCAAACAAACAAAAATTTAGTTTATTTTTAATACCAGTAAAACTTACATCAAATGGAAAGGGTCTGAACTAAAATGTTTTATGTGTATGTAAACTTTTTTGAGTCACTGTATATAACAATTTCGTTTATGTTTTTCGACATCGTTGTTTGAATGCGTACGCATTGTATGTTAATATTCAATTTGTAGGACTTTTTTGATTACAAAGGATGCTTAAGATAAGTGTTATTTTTATTACTTTATTTTACATTATACATTATATTTTATTACATAATAATCAATGAATCGTATGGATGAGTTATTTGTGTTGTTGTGGTATGAAACAGTTTGTGACGACAGTTGCTAGCATTCATTCTATGTAATCTGTTTCTATGAAAAATACTGTCGTGGTCTCTAATTTTTATAATTTTGTTTTTTCTCTCGCATACGTATTGTTTATAGTTTTTTATGTACACAGTGATTTTGTTGAATTTCGTTATATGAGTAGATGGTATTTTATTGGAAAAGTTGAACAAATCACGACCAAAAAGCTAATTTAAAATTTGGATATCAAGTCTTTATTGCATGTTGTACTGAAATCCTTATTTCTTTTAATTTTTTATTTAAGGATATACATATAAGTGAAAATATGGTATATGGGATGCGAAAATATAAACAAAATGATCGAATAATATTCTCTGCTCTCTCACGGTTGTATTTATATTTTTGTAGTGGATTACACTAAGACTTCGTATTACGTTGTCTAAATGGGCGAATTTCTTTGGATTTGCACTAAATGTTCTTGAATGTGGATGATTCAATTTGTGAATTGGGAAAGTCGATTAGACTTTAATTGTTCATAATTTGTTGATTTGTTATATGTATAATAATTTAGACTTTTGTTAACTTTGTGAGATTTTTTGCCGTCGTTGTGGAGAGGCGGCTGACGTTGACCTCTCCTTGTCGACCTGGGTTGGCGTCATCGGCAAGGGGTGGATGTTGTCGCAGGTCGAGATCGCGCAAAATGAATATTGTACATATAAAGAAATGTATATTTTTGGCGATTGGGAGGGGGTTATACTTTTTCTCTGTGGTGCGAAAACTGGATTAGATTTTGACGAGTGGTGTATGTGTGTGATTGGTTTACACAGGATGTGCGGCGAGGATGTGCTGCAGCTGTATTGCAGTGAATCTTTTTTTATATTTGGAGTGATTTGAATGGGTTTCGTTCATGGTGAGTAATGGCTCGGTGTCTGCGGTTTGTGGTGGTTGTTCGTTGAACGTTGTGTTTCTCAACTTGCGGAGAGTTGTGTTCATGTGTGTTCTGTTGTTACCTGTATTTATAAGGTATTTTTGACTGTTTTGAGTTGTTTTGTTTAGGAATTGAGGTAGTTCTCATTTGTTAGTGTATGAGGGCGGATTTGCAGTTTTGTATTGAATCATTGCCTGAATGTTGGATTTGTATGTCCAAATTGGTTTCTTTGCTGAATGCTTCGGGTGTTTTTGTTGGAGTTTGCCGTCGATTTGGCGGGGGCTGAATCATTTTGGGAGTTTTGGTATGATCGGTCGTACGCTGAAGTTTTTGGGCTGTAGGGTTGCCATGGTTCGTTTGTGATCTGTCATGGATTCGTCACGGCTTTGTGAAGCGTGGTTTTTGTTGAATGGTGGTGTTGGCAAGAGGTCGCTTGGTGGATGGTAGTGGTTTCATGGTGGGAAGATTCATGCCGTCTGTTGGGATCGTTTCGAGGTAATTTTAGCTCCTGGATGGACATTGCATAATTCTCTTGGTACATTTTACTACGATTGTTTGTAGAGGTGGTTTCTTCCACGCTTTGATTTCGGAGATTTTCGGAGAGAGCTATTTTGGTGATGTTCCTTCATCCTATTATTCAGCGTTTGTGTAATAAATTGTTATATTTTTATTTTGGTTTGATTAGCGATAGAATTTTCCGTTTCCGTATTTCTTCTGTGCATTGAGAATATAGTGTAGGTAATTTATGATTAGCTGTTTTCTATATTGTATTTCCTTCATAATCCATCATTTTTGCAAGATTAATTGCAACTATGTTGGAGTTGGTAACGAATCCTATTATTTACCGCAAAATTGCCTTTTTGTGACACTCAATGGGTTACTAGTATTTTCTCACAGCTTATTAGCGATATTTTTGCTTTATAAAAAGAAATATTATTTGCATTGGATTTGGGATTTTAACAATCTTAACATAAAGAATTGTTTATCGGCAACTTCGTTATATCTATGTAACTGAAAAGCTAGAAATATTTGATATAATTAATATAATTATTCAAAAGAAAGAGAAGGTTTGTATACTTCAATACACCAACGACTGGATGTTTGTCATAAAATGCAACGTTGCCAATCTTGACTGTTTTAGTACAAGAATTATAATTATTAATTCCCAATTTCAAATCAACCCTAAATATTAATCTACATGTACAGTGCCGAGCTATTATATTAAAATTATTCGGTTCTCAGGAAATCTCATTCAAATATATTTAATATACGAGTACATATTATCCCTCTTTTAAGATACTGGTACGATTTATATTTAATTATAAAAATTATAAAATAAACTTATTTATCATTCATTTTAGAATAATTTTTTCAAATTTTATCTAGTTACCTTTACTTAAATATTACCTTCCAGCAGGAAAGCCATTGACGACACACTAATTACTAATTTACGTTTGTTACCAGTCTGAGATGAATCGTTTATGACAAGTCTAATACGAGGTGACAAGTCATAGACGAGTCGCATGTGTCATGTCTGAGATTAATTGTATGTGATATATCCCCAGCAAACGTAGAAGAAGTTCCAGAACTATTGCAAAAGTAGTGATAAAAGTATTTGTTTCCTTGTGAAAAAGGATGGGCGTCGGGAAAAATTATTTAGATATATAGGATATTTTAATGGATGGATATTTTACGGGATATTTGAATGCAATCCGGTAGTTAATCTAGTAAATCTGTTTTTTTTTTTTGTTGCTATTTCGTGTTCGCCCAATTCTCAAATACTAATGAATATGAATTTTAGAGTTATTTTGAATATAGTTCAAATAACTTTGGTTTCAGGAAATTCTACGCGGAGCTGCAGAATGATTAAATTAATAAATGTTTCAATTAATTAGGAAGCCGGAAAATATGATAGAATTAAATTTCAGGAAATTTACAGATGCTTGTGAATTAATGCTTCATTGTAATTGCTGATTGTGTAGTTTAGAATTGTGTTGTCATTTTATTACTAACGACTTTACATAGGTGTCTGTAACGGGTCGAGTCAACCAATTTTGGTTAGGAAGCCGAAAAGTATTAATAGAATTAAATTTCAGGAAAATTCCAGATGCATGTGAAATAATAATATTTTTTCTTAGGTTGCCGTTTTAAAGAAGCAATTGTTGAAGACCAATACCATCGTTATCCATTAACCTATTAAGCCTTTATCCTTCATCTAGTAGATTAGAATTGTGTTGTCTTTGTGTTACTAACTATCGGCTATACCTAGGTGTCTGTAACCGGGCCGATTCTGTCCCACTTAACTAACCTATCCAATCCTTCGGTTTTGTTATGTGTAAAAAAGGGTGTACGGTGGACCCGTTTCATCCGGGAACTCAAGCCTAAGAACTTGGTCGTACATTCAAAATCAATCAATCAATCAATCAATGCTTTGCATCAGAATATGATACACGATTGCATCGTATAAGACTCGATGCAAGGGTTGCATTATAAATTGCAGCAAAATTTGTAACTGTGCACATGAACGAGAGTGCTCTAAACCTGCACCGATCAAATTAGCCCGTCTCAATGAAACCTGTACCATAATTTGGTACACATTTATTACAATTTATTACAATAAACCCCAATTTTATTACAATTACCGTTTTCGAGGAACGAGTGGTCGGTTTAGCTAACAATTAAAAGTGCACCGCCTAAATTGTAACTTTTGATTTAGCTATGATATCGGGATGGTTCTTGGACTAGAATTTATTACAAACTAATTACATTGGACAAGTTAGTTCTATAACTTGCCTAAGGGTCAATTTAACCAACTTTAATAACTTTTTAACACCAGACTGCTAAAAGATTTTGGGAAAAATGTTGTTGAGAGTAGGTCAACCTTATCCAGGTGTGTAATAAATTAGTTTTGTGTCCGGTTAGGCTAAACTGGCTCCAACCGGTAGAGGCTTCAAATATGTTATTTAAAGATCGATTTTACCAAATTTTAATAATAACCCCCACAATGCCCAAGAAGTAACATTTTACTCAATATCTGGTGGCGGTCTGGTGTAATAAATTATTGAAGTTGGTATCAAATCGACCTTTAAATTACTTTTTTGAAGCCTTTACAGTTTAGAGCCAATTCCGCGTATCCTGACACAAAAATAAATGATTACACACATGGATAAGGTTGACTTGGCCACCACAATGTCCAAGGAGTACCGTTTGACTCAATGTCTGGTGACGGTCTGGTGTAATTAATTATTGTATGTGGTAAAATGGACCCTTAAATTACCTGACACAAAAATAATTTATTACACACCTGGATAGGGTTGACCTGCCTACCACAATGTTCAAGGAGTAAGGTTTGACCCATTTTATGGTGGCGGTATGTTGTAATAGGGTGGCGGTATGTTGTAATAATTAAATGTAATGTAAAATCGGCCTTTAAATTACAAATTGAAGCCTTTACTGTTTGAAACCAATTCCGTCTAACCTAGCTCAAACATAATTAATTACACACCTGGATAAGGTTAACCTACATTCGACAAGACTTCTAGAGTAACATTTTTCCCAAAATCTGGTAGCCATCTGGTGTTAAAATTTATTAAAGTTGATTAAATTGACGTTTTTTAAATAAATAATCGTTTTGGGGTGAAATTTACCATTAGGCAAGTTAAAGGAGTGTTATTGAACTAACTTATTCAATGTAATTAATTTGTAATTAATGGACCAGGTCCAAGAACCATCCCGATATCATAGCTACATCAAAAGTTACAATTTTGGCGGCACACGTTTAATTATAAACTAAACTCGTTCCTCGAAAACGGGAACTGTAATGACATCGGGATTTGTTGTAATAAATGGGTAACAAATTATGGTACAGGTTTCATTGAGGCGGGCTAATTTGGTCGGTGCAGATTTAGAGCACTATGTACGAGTACATATGTATACTTAGGTCGTATTCTTAACATTCCTTTGGTTAGTTTTTATAACAATAATCAAAAATGTCTATGTACATACATGACACACAGTAAAATTAAAAAACCAATTAGACCTTTTGCCTTAAAGACATGATAATTACGTTAACCTCCTCTCGTAAAAATATTTTTTCATTTCCTACTATATATTCGAGTATGACACTGACTACAAAGTCGCTCATCATCCTTAAGACAAATTTTGAAAATTGCTAAACGCAGTCGCCAAAGTAGGTAAAAAATCAAGTACACATAAGAACTACAAACGATATCTGCAAAAGGTATTTTCCAAAATGCATTGAAAAAAGAAAAAATCGCGATCTAAAAATGATGGTGACATACACAAGCACGATTTTATAACTATGTAAAACGTTCATGGTGATGGAGAATGTCCTAAAACATACCTAAAACTAAAACGTTTGATAGTATTAGTGAATCATTCAACAAATGATTTTAAATAGGTAGTCAATCATATTATTGAAAATAAACATCAATATTGATTTGATAATAAGAGACACCTTACAAAAGAAACATCTTAGTCTCAAAAAGTAAATAAATAAGAAATTACCAACAAAAAATTTTAACATAAAAATTCTATTGGCATCTATTATAAAAATTTAATTTACTAAACAAACGGTAGATTTATATAATTGCAAAAATCGATTAATGTTTATTAACTAAAGCGCGACCAATCATCGGTTCCATAAATGTTATTCCAGAACGGGTCATCCATGTGACTAATATTTCTAGGAAGAACTAGGTTTATTTAATCCTTAGCCAAAGTATAAAAATATTATATTTCGGGTATCGGGGATAAATATGACGAGAAAGCCATACATTGAACGTTTATTTATTCACTTGAGAGCGATCAATACTGCGATTCCACAAATCTTATTCCAGGGCGGGTCAAGCAAATAGCTAATATATTTAAGAAGCACTAGGTCTATTTAATCCTTAACCAAAGTATGAAAATATTATATTGGGGATATCGGGAATAAAAATAACGAAGAAACCCTACATTGAACGTTTATTTATTCGCTTGAGTGCGATCAATACTTCGATTCTACAAATCTTATTCCAGAACGGGTTATTCATGTGGCTAATATTTTTAATAAGAGCTAGATGCATTTAATCCTTAGCCAAAGTATAAAAATATTCTATTGGGGATATCGGGAATAAATATGACGAGGAAACCTTACACTAAAAGTTTATTTATTCACTTGAGCGCGATCAATACTTCGATCCCAAAAATCTTATTACAGGACGGATCATCCATGTGGTTAATATTTTTAAGAAGCACCATGTGCAATTAATCCTTAGCCATAGTATAAAAATATTCTATTGGGGATATCGGGGATAAATATGACGAGGAAACCGTACATTGGACGTTTATTTATTCACTTGAACGCTATCAATACATTAATTCCCCAAATGTTATTTCGGGACGGATCATGCATGTGGCTAATATTTTTAAGGAACACTAGGTCTATTTAAACATTGGGTAAAGTATGAAAATATTAAATTGGGATATCGGGGAGAAATATGACGAGGAAATCGTACATTAACGTTTATTTATTCACTTGAACGCGCTCAATACTTCGATTTCACAAATTTTATTCCAGGGTGGGTCATGCATGTGGCTAATATTTTTAAGAAGCACTAGGTCTATTTAATCCTTAACCAAAGTAAAAAAATATTCTATTGGGGATATCGAGGAGAAATATGACGAGGAAACCATACATTGACCCTATTAGAGTTGGCCGAAAGTTTCCCTCCGAAAGATGGTAATTCAGATCAGATAAAATATTTTGTTTTTAGTTTTTTTACCTAAGCTACTATCCATCTATGTAATGGCTTGCAACTAATGAAAACTTATAAGTAAATGTTATAAGTAAAATGGTTCTGAACTTTGCAAAAAAATTAAGTTTTTAAGTTGGTTTTTTATTTTTATTACGGAATTTACTAAAGTAAAATGAAAATATAAATTTACGTAAAAAAAACAAAAATGCATGTGAACAACCATTCGCAGACTTTCTTATGATTTTATTTATGTATGTATGTAAAGACGTTCCTGTTTCGTTCATGTTGTAAACATGTTTTTACACGTTCTATCTACTCTATCTACCAAATATAATAATACGAGGATTAATTTTTTATTTTTTTTTGTTTATTGAAAGGATTAACATCTGATCTACAATAACTAATGTGAGTGCCATCAATTCAAGTTTAAAATCCTATGGGGTGATACACAATATAAAATATTTTCAAATTCTGTCTGCCGCCTCGATTGGTCCTTTGGTTAACCGATGCTTTCAATATTAGTTCAACTTTAAGCGATTACAATCAGCAATTAATTAATTTATTGTATTATTTCGACAATATTTGGACTAACATAAGTTTCGTGCGCTCGGTGGAGTTGCTTCACAAATTATTCTTTGCATATCACTCACAGGATACTAAACACAGGCGCCAAATCAAGTTCACGTAATTCTTTTCTGCATCCGATGTTATTCTTTAGGGGTTATAATTATTTCAATTCTGGCCAAAATCGGGCAACATCCTTAATAAAATTGATCATTGGACCAGACCAAATAAAATTGATTGATTGATTGGACTGTAGTACCAAGTGCTGGACAAGTTTCCCGGATAACGCCGGGCCTATTCCTACAGCCTGTTTACACATAACAATAGGAAGGATAGGAAAGGTTTTTTTTTAGGACAGAACGACCCGGTTTCAGAGATCTAGCGATCGTACGGCACAACACAATTCTAATCTACTTCTAATCTACTAGAGGAAGGAAAAAGTCTTAATAGGTTTAATGGATAACGATGGTATTGGTCTTCAACAATTGCTTCTCTAAATCAGCAACCTGAGAAAAAAACATTATTTATTTCATGTACATCTGGAAATTTCCTGAAATTTAATTCTAAATTAATATTTTCCCACTTCCTAAATAATATAAACATTTATTAATTTAATCTCCTGCAATTCCACAACTTACAATAGAATTTCCTTAAACCATAGTGATTTAAATTATATTAAAAATTACTCTAAAATTCATTAGTATTTAATGGTTGAATTGGCAACCACAAAATATCTTTAAAAAAATTGCAAAAAATATGTGCGACATCCCAAAGGTAATAGTTCTCGGAAAACTATGAGTGTTATTCAATGTCAGATTAGCTACCGGATTGGTTATTTCAAGTAAATTTAGCTTATTTCGCCAAAATTTCAAATGTTTTATTAGTTTTGGACACCAAAGAATATTCGTTTAATTACCAAGTATTATTGGTAGGCCATCTCTTAACAAATGTTGGCACACCTAATTTGAGGTGTGCAAAGCCGAATTTGACAAAATTTGTGGGATTCGGCTATAATGAATGGACCCAGGCCGTTTCCCAATCGATAACTTTCCAATTTAGTTTGCAGAGCTGAGGTAGGATTCTAATAAACAGATCAGCTAATTTTGGGATTTTAACGTGTCTTTTTGATGAAGTGTAGAACTTCAATCATTTTGAATGGAACTTGGCCATATCAGAAAAAAAATTGTCAAATCAGGTATTCAGAATTGGGTGGCGAATTAAAAATGTATTTTAGAGAAATTCTGGAGTTCGGCCGTGCTAGGCAATTTCTTAACTAATTATGCTCGATTCTGGTATATTGAGCTGAATCGAGATTCCAACATAAATTCCAGCTGAAGTTCTGGATTTTTCTACAAAATAAATTTGAAAATAATCGGCCAAGGAATTATCCTCCATTCACCATAGCAGAACCAAATTTGGTCTGAACCCGCTAAGAGATGACGCAGTCAAATTCAGCTTCCCCAAAACTAAAATTTGTTAAAATTCAAATTCAGCCCAATTCGTACGCAAAAATTAATGTATGCATCTTCCGCAGTATACTGTCTAAAAACAGATTACTGAGACAATTCCGCACATCTTAGTCAATCAAAAAATATCAAGGTTTACGTGAGGTGATGGCACAAACGGAAGATAGAACCACGCGGAAGGCTTCTTACATAATTGGTGCATGAGCAAATCGTTGAATAGTATTTAGAACTCAAATCAATCGATATTCGTGTTTGACGTTCCCATGCAATTGCGACCCTGTTTCGAGAAATATTGTTGAACCAGATAAATTTTTTCATAAAAATAGTGGCAGCAGTAAGCAATCTAAAAAATAGTCAACATTGAAAGGCCGAGGCATATCACATCAAAGATTTACTTGTCGTTACAAACGAAAAAGAAATAGAAAAATTAAAAAAAAACATTTTGCCTTTGCCATGCCGTAACACATATGAAGTCTCACTCCTTTAAACCAGTCTACAAAAAATATGTTTTATTTATATTATTTGAAATTGAAAATTAAGTACAAATTCTCACCGTGCATTATTAATAATTAGAGAGAAAATTAATCTAATTAAATAAATCATAAACCAATTTAAAAAAACGTTAAAAACACTTAATAATAAATAAAAATAACACCCATCAATGTAAGTGCATATCGCTGATTTGCCGCAAGAGTGACACAATCCAAAATTTTGAATTTTTCAGTAGAGCGATTTGAAAATATCGCTCAAAATTGTTTGTAAAAATGGCGTTTTTTAAAAGTAAATAAAAATACAGTCTGATTAGTAAAATAAATTTTTTATTTTCCTACATCCTCAGTCGGATCTCAATTCTTATAATTCTTTAATATTTTGCAAATTTTCTTAGGATAGTTTCCAATACAGTACCTTAAAATGTTAATTGCGTTCGCGAATTAAGAAATTTTTATACGGAATTTTACCTAATTTGCTAAAAATAACCACATAAGAGAGTACGTTTTGATACAAAATAATAAAAATATGAATTATTGGGAATCGTTCGATTCGAATATCATAGAAATGAGTGAATTTTGAGTTATGTCACTGTTGCAGCAAATGAGCTACATTATATATTTACAATACATATATGAATTTAAATTACATTATGGATGAATCTACACGAGGAATCATTTGAGACCGGTTTCAGGCCTCAAAATACCAATCACGCCCGTCCATACAAGTCACATGAGTTTGGACTCATCGATAAATTTCGAAATTTTGTATAGGGGTGCTCCGGTTCAGACGTTATAGCGTGTCTTGTTTTACAATAGAACTAAGTCATTTCTCAATTGAAAGAGATGGAACTCAGATTACATGATGAAAATAGAAATCTAATATAAATTTTGGTCGTGCCTGTGGAAATTTGTCATTTTAAATTAATCTAAGCCATTTTTTAACTATACTGATTGGGATAAAACTCTCTTTACATGTTAAACAAAGGATTCCAAAATGAGCTCCAGATGTGATTTTGGAAAATGGGTAAATCGGATAGAATGAAGAACTTACTGAAACGAATAGTTTGAAACTCGGTTAGCACTATAAAAATATCCAAATTACTTGAAGGAAACGAATTTTCTGTAAAATATCACCGATCTCTCCTGATTTCGTTACAACATGATGTCCACTATCTACAAAAACTATCCTAAGACCAAACGTATGTTGAGATTGGCACAACATACTCATTATGTGTATGGGTCATTCAGTTTATGTATGAATAAATTAATCCAGACCTTTCTAAAAACATTAGCCACATGCATGACCCGCCCTGGAATAAGATTTGTGGAATCGAAATATTGATCGCGCTCAAGTGAATAAATAAGCGTTCAATGTATGGTTTCCTCGTCATATTTATCCCCGATATGCATGAACCGTCCTGAAATAAGATTTGTGGAACCGAAGTATTGATCGCGCTCAATTGAATAAATAAATGTTCAATGTATGGTATCCTCGTCATATTTATCCCCGATATCCCCAATGGAATATTCTCATACTTTGGCCAAGGATTAAGTAAACCTAGTGCTTCTTAAACATATTAGTCACATGCATGACCCGTAATGAAATAATATTTGTGGAATCGAAGTACTGATCGCGCTCAACTGAAAAAATAAACGTTCAATGTATGGTTTTCTAGTCACATTAATCCCCGATATCCCCAAAATAGTATATTTATTATATTGGGCTAGGGATTTGGCTAGGGATTAAATGGATCTAGCTCTTCTTAAAAATATTAGCCAAAAACAATATTGAAATATACTTTTAACTATAACCAAATTAGAGAGCTGCAAGTTTTAACAACCAACGCAACAAGGATTTAATGAACGATTAAGTATTACGTAAACCATTGCAACATGTTAAACCCTCCACACTTTTTTCACCAAGAGCGTGTAAGCCGAATAAATGTTTATAAACTGGAACCACGCACCACTGGGTCGGCGATTGAACGTCGTAAAGGAAAGACGTGATTTTTGTCTCTCCTTTAAATAAATAAATAAATAGTTTAAATATGTGTTAATAATTGATTAATTATAATATTAATCATAATATTATTTATTAATATATGTCTTATGAAATAAATAAATAATAATATTAATAATAATTTGTGTGTAAAGAAGTAATAAGTAAAGTGAAAAGTTATACGTATTGTGTTAATATATTAATTTGTGTGCGGTGCGCTTGCAATGGTGTAGGATATGTATATAACAATTTCGTTTATATGTTTTTCGACACCGTTGTTTGAATGCATCGTACGCATTGTATGTTAATATTCAATTTGTAGGACTTTTTTGATTACAAAGGATGCTTAAGATAAGTGTTATTTTTATTACTTTATTTTACATTATACATTATATTTTATTACATAATAATCAGTGAATCGTATGGATGAGTTATTTATGTTGTTATGGTATGAAACAGTTTGTGACGACAGTTGCTAGCATTCATTCTATGTAATCTGTTTCTATGAAAAATACTGTCGTGGTCTCTAATTTTTATAATTTTGTTTTTTCTCTCGCATACGTATTGTTTATAGTTTTTTATGTACACAGTGATTTTGTTGAATTTCGTTATATGAGTAGATGGTATTTTATTGGAAAAGTTGAACAAATCACGACCAAAAAGCTAATTTAAAATTTGGATATCAAGTCTTTATTGCATGTTGTACTGAAATCCTTATTTCTTTTAATTTTTTATGTAAGGATATACATACAAGTGAAAATATGGTATATGGGATGCGCAAAATATAAACAAAATGATCGTATAATATTCTCTGCTCTCTCACGGTTGTATTTATATTTTTGTAGTGGATTACACTAAGACTTCGTATTACGTTGTCTAAATGGGCGAATTTCTTTGGATTTGCACTAAATGTTCTTGAATGTGGATGATTCAATTTGTGAATTGGGAAAGTCGATTAGACTTTAATTGTTCATAATTTGTTGATTTGTTATATGTATAATAATTTAGACTTTTGTTAACTTTGTGAGATTTTTTGCCGTCGTTGTGGAGAGGCGGCTGACGTTGACCTCTCCTTGTCGACCTGGGTTGGCGTCATCGGCAAGGGGTGGATGTTGTCGCAGGTCGAGATCGCGCAAAATGAATATTGTACATATAAAGGAATGTATATTTTTGGCGATTGGGAGGGGGTTATACTTTTTCTCTGTGGTGCGAAAACTGGATTAGATTTTGACGAGTGGTGTATGTGTGTGATTGGTTTACACAGGATGTGCGGCGAGGATGTGCTGCAGCTGTATTGCAGTGAATCGTTTTTGATATTTGGAGTGATTTGAATGGGTTTTGTTCATGGTGAGTAATGGCTCGATGTCTGCGGTTTGTGGTGGTTGTTCGTTGAACGTTGTGTTTCTCAACTTGCGGAGAGTTGTGTTCATGTGTGTTTTGTCGTTACCTGTATTTATAAGGTATTTTTGACTGTTTTGAGTTGTTTTGTTTAGGACTTGAGGTAGTTCTCATTTGTTAGTGTATGAGGACGGATTTGCAGTTTTGTATTGAATCATTGCCTGAATGTTGGATTTGTATGACCAAATTGGTTTCTTTGCTGAATGCTTCGGATGTTTTTTGTTGGAGTTTGCCGTCGATTTGGCGGGGGCTGAATCATTTTGGGAGTTTTGGTATGATCGGTCGTACGCTGAAGTTTTTGGGCTGTAGGGTTGCCATGGTTCGTTTGTGATCTGTCATGGATTCGTCACGGCTTTGAAAGAAGCGTGGTTTTTGTTGAATGGTGGTGTTGGCAGGAGGTCGCTTGGTGGATGGTAGTGGTTTCATGGTGGGAAGATTCATGCCGTCTGTTGGGATCGTTTCGAGGTAATTTTAGCTCCTGGATGGACATTGAATAATTCTCTTGGTACATTTTACTACGATTGTTTGTAGAGGTGGTTTCTTCCACGCTTTGATTTCGGAGATTTTCGGAGAGAGCTATTTTGGTGATGTTCCTTCATCCTATTATTCAGCGTTTGTGTAATAAATTGTTATATTTTTATTTTGGTTTGATTAGCGATAGAATTTTCCGTTTCCGTATTTATTCTGGGCATTGAGAATATAGTGTAGGTAATTTATGATTAGCTGTTTTCTATATTGTATTTCCTTCATAATCCATCATTTTTGCAAGATTAATTGCAACTATGTTGGAGTTGGTAACGAATCCTATTATTTACCGCAAAATTGCCTTTTTGTGACACTCAATGGATTACTAGTATTTTCTCACAGCTTATTAGCGATATTTTTACTTTATAGAAAGAAATATTATTTGCATTGGATTTGGGATTTTAACAATCTTAACATAAAGAATTGTTTATCGGCAACTTCGTTATATCTATGTAACTGAAAAGCTAGAAATATTTGATATAATTAATATAATTATTCAAAAGAAAGAGAAGGTTTGTATACTTCAATACACCAACGACTGGATGTTTGTCATAAAATGCAACGTTGCCAATCTTGACTGTTTTAGTACAAGAATTATAATTATTAATTCCCAATTTCAAATCAACCCTAAATATTAATCTACATGTACAGTGCCGAGCTATTATATTAAAATTATTCGGTTCTCAGGAAATCTCATTCGAATATATTTAATATACGAGTACATATTATCCCTCTTTTAAGATACTGGTACGATTTATATTTAATTATAAAAATTATAAAATAAACTTATTTATCATTCATTTTAGAATATTTTTTTCAAATTTTATCTAGTTGCCTTTACTTAAATATTACCTTCCAGCAGGAAAGCCATTGACGACACACTAATTACTAATTTAAGTTTGTTACCAGTCTGAGATGAATCGTTTATGACAAGTCTAATACGAAGTGACAAGTCATAGACGAGTCGCATGTATCATGTCTGAGATTAATTGTATGTGATATATCCCCAGCAAACGTAGAAGAAGTTCCAGAACTAGTGCAAAAGTAGTGATATAAGTATTTATTTACTAGTGAAAAAGAATGGGCGTCGGGAAAAATTCATCGGTTATAAAAAAT
Organism: Nephrotoma guestfalica; assembly: GCA_963691935.1. Taxonomy (NCBI): domain Eukaryota; kingdom Metazoa; phylum Arthropoda; class Insecta; order Diptera; family Tipulidae; genus Nephrotoma; species Nephrotoma guestfalica. The sequence continues at coordinate 94,672,092 of OY829915.1, forward strand.
TTTAGTAAACATACGAAATTTTTGCGAATTCTAAATTATTTAGGATATTTTAATGGATGGATATTTTAAGGGATATTTGAATGCAATCCGGTAGTTAATCTGTTTTTTTTTTTTGCTATTTCGTGTTCGCCCAATTCAACGGTTAAATACTAATGAATTTTAGAGTTATTTTGAATATAGTTCAAATAACTTTGGTTTCAGGAAATTCTACTGTAAGTTGCGGAGTTGCAGAATGATTAAATTAATAAATGTTTCAATTATTTAGGAAGCCGGAAAATATGATAGAATGAAATTTCAGGAAATTTACAGATGCTTGTGAATTAATGCTTCATTGTAATTGCTGATTGTGTAGTTTAGAATTGTGTTGTCATTTTATTACTAACGACTTTACATAGGTGTCTGTAACGGGTCGAGTCAACCAATTTTGGTTAGGAAGCACAAAAGTATTAATAGAATTAAATTTCAGGAAAATTCCAGATGCATGTGAAATAATAATATTTTTTCTTAGGTTGCCGTTTTAAAGAAGCAATTGTTGAAGACCAATACCATCGTTATCCATTAACCTATTAAGCCTTTATCCTTCATCTAGTAGATTAGAATTGTGTTGTCTTTGTGTTACTAACTATCGGCTATACCTAGGTGTCTGTAACCGGGCCGATTCTGTCCCACTTAACTAACCTATCCAATCCTTCGGTTTTGTTATGTGTAAAAAAGGGTGTACGGTGGACCCGGCGTCATCCGGGAACTCAAGCCTAAGAACTTGGTCGTACATTCAAAATCAATCAATCAATCAATCAATAAACTAGAACCACGCACCACTGAAAAATCCGCCGACAAATTTTTCCGAAATTAGGACTCGTTGTACTCACTTCCTGGCACTCGAAAAGAACCTCACCAATTTTTAATTAAAATATTTCTAGCGGAAACAAATATACAATCGCAATCGATTCATGTTACTCGATGACCCACTTTGACCAATTTTTTGACCACAAAATCATTCGAGTGGTTTTCGAAACTCAAATTGTTGAGTCCAACAGTAAACAATTATGCTAACTTAGCAATTACAATTAATTTTGTTTATTCAACTATATAACAAACAGCAACATCGAAATTTAATTTAAAATATTTTTTGTATAATTTGCTATAATCGTTAATCATACGTTCTTTATAATTATATTCATCTTTTGAGCAAGATAGGCATTAAAAGTTGTATAAAAGGAGTGTAAATTTTTAGAATAAAGCAGAACGAAATTATATACCAACAAGTTAGTTTTGTTTTCACCTCATCATTTAGCTAAAAATAGTGAGCTAGCCGCAAATTATTACCTAGCTAAACACAAATACCATAAAAACATTAATTAAATTTGTTGTTAATATGTGATGAAGAATTTCCTAAAACTTTCCTAAATTTAAAATCGATTGAATCGTGAATCTTTCAATTATTGCTTATAATAAAGCATTCAACAAAATAATTGGATTTGACAATTATAAAAATACTATAGTTATAATTATTAACAAGCGAGAGCTTTAATAAAGAAAATCATTGTTTAAAAACCATAAACAACCAAATAATAAAAAAAAAATAAAACTAACATTACCAATTTTATTCTAAAATTATTATTAAAACTAAAACGTCATCGAAGAACTAAAATTACCCGTAGTTCATTCGAATCAACGAACTATCTTAGAATTCGAAGGCGTCAACAAGCGAATATTTATAGATAGATATTATTCAGAAACCACAATAGGCTCCTGGCCATAGACGAGACTAATATTTTTAGATCATGTTTGCTCCATTTAAGATGCATACACGCAGTTTGAAGAAATTCTCTTGACACTAACAGGTTCAAATAAGACCAAAACCGCCCCAGGTCAGATGTTGAACGGAAAAATTTCAATATATCTGTTCCAGAAACCACTACAAACTCTTGGCCATAGATGAGACTGATATTTTTAGATCACGCTTGGTCCATTCAAGATGCATACACAGTTTGAAGAAATTCTCTTGGCAATAACAAGTTCAAATAAAAGAAAAACCACCCCATGTCATATGTTGAACGGAAATCTTTTCAATATATCCGTTCCGGAAACCACTACAGACTCTTGGCCATAGACGAGACTAATATTTTTAGATCATGTATGGTCCATTCACGATGCATACACAGTTTGAAGAAATTCGCTTGCCAATAACAGGTTCAAATAAGACAAAAACCACCCCATGTCATATATTGAACGAAATTTTTTTCAATATATCCGTTCCAGATACCACTATAGACGAGACTAATATTTTTAGATCATGTTTGCTCCATTTAAGATGCATACACAGTTTGAAGAAATTCTCTTGACACTAACAGGTTCAAATAAGACCAAAACCGCCCCAGGCCAGATGTTGAACGTAAAAATTTCAATATATTCGTTCCAGAAACCACTACAAACTCTTGGCCATAGATGAGATTGATATTTTTAGATCACGCTTGGTCCATTCAAGATGCATACACAGTTTGAAGAAATTCTCTTGGCAATAACAAGTTCAAATAAAAGAAAAACCACCCCATGTCATATTTTGAACCAAAATCTTTTCAATATATCCGTTCCGGAAACCACTATAGGCTCTTGGCCATAGACGAGACTAATATTTTTAGATCATGTATGGTCCATTCTAGATGCATACACAGTTTGAAGAAATTCGCTTGCCAATAACAGGTTGAAATAAGACAAAAACCTCCCCATGTCATATATTGAACGAAAAATTTTTCAATATATCCGTTCCAGATACCACTATAGGCTCCTGGCCATAGACGAGACTAACATTTTCAGATTGTGGTTGGTCCATTCAAGAAGCACACACAGTTTGAAGAAATTCTCTTGGCAATAACAGGGTTCAAACAAGATAGAAACCACCCGCACCAGAATCATTTGCGATGGGTCTTGGTTTCAGGAAAATTCGTTTAGGGAGTTTTACAGTATGACCCGGATTTCATTTTTCCAAACGACTTTCATGAAAATTTCAGATGGAGGTTTTTCGAGTACCAGAAATCAATTGCGATAGGTCCTGATTTTGTTCTAATTTTCTTATCTGACCTGCATTACCAGATTTACAAACGTTGCTCGATGACCCACTTTAACCAATTTTTGCCAGAAAATCATTCGAGTGGTTTTCGAAACTCAAATACAAAACATAAAAACAGTATAACTGTATTTGTTTATTCATATTAATATCTAAGATATAAATTAAATTAATAAGATAAATTATATAGAGAAAAGAAATTGCGTTGATAATGTTTTACTGATCAATATTAAATCAATTATTTGATCGTGCAGTTCATCTTTTTTCGTATAGCATATTCACTAATACTTAGACATATTATCAGTTTTAGGAAAAAATTCACTTTATTATACATTATAGGCTTGTGAAGTGTTTCCTAAACAATTCCTAATTTTTTGTTTTTGTTTTTATGATAGATGATTTGTAAATCAGTTGTAATAAATATATATAATAAAAAAATAATAATCATTATGTAGTAATTGTATTATTAAGCTGTTCTAGGTATAAAGGTGGTAGTTACATTATTTTCCTAATTATTTTTTGTTTGTTTACATTTTGCTGATGGAGTTCGTGGTAAAACTGTACTTGAACAGAACAAACACCTAAAAATGAAAAAAATAAACGAATAAGTGACGGACAGGTCGGAAAATGTGCTGTTGTTTTCTAAACTAATTTGTTTATAAATTGGTATTCATTTAGTCGGAAAATTCTAAGTAATGTTTTTTTGTTATTTCACAATACGCAAAATGTTTGTTTGTCGAAACTAATTTCTGGAACATAATTATGTTCACCTTAATGGCATGTTGTTGTGCTTTAATTTGATTTTGTTTTCCTTCTTTTCATATAGGATTCAGTGATCCATATTGTATGCTAGGTATACAACCGGCAGGACCACCTATATCACCACAACCACCACCATTAACACCAAGGGCACAATCGCAAACAGAAACAACACCACAATTTGACAATAACTTAGACTCGCCGCAACATGACAAACTACGAAAACATCATTCATTCCGATTAAGCTTTAAACGCAAAGATGGTGCACGTCGTGAACAAAGAGACTCAATTGGTGGACCTGTACCAGCGAAATTTATACGTGCTACATCAATAAAACCACATACACTTTGTCCCAAATGGAATGAAAAATTTAAATTCGATATTGATGACATAAACACGGATACATTTCATTTAGATATCTGGGACCATGATGATGAGAGCTGTGTTTTAGATGCTGTTTCCAGATTGAATGAAGTACGCGGTGTTCGAGGATTAGGTAGATTTTTTAAACAGGTTTGTCAGTCAGCACGACAAGGTTCACAAGACGATTTTCTCGGGTGTGTAAATATCTCATTGGCCGATATTCCATCGACCGGACTCGAAGGATGGTTTAAATTAGAAGCAAGAAGTCAAAGAAGCACCGTACAAGGGAGAATTAGACTTAAAATGTGGCTGTCGACTCGAGAAGATCGTGGCACTTCCGAAGAAGATAATACGATTGAAGTAAAAAAGCTGGAACGTTTACATATGGCATTCATGAAACATGAATTAAATAATTATGAACCACCGAAATGGACTTGGAATGGAGAATTACCAGGTCCTGCATTAACAACAATTCATCAAATGGCTGTTCAAGGAGATGTTACCGATTTACAAAGTGCTTTGGCGAAATACGTTGCAGCCGCCAAGCTAAACCGCACAATACCCATTGATCCGAAATATATACACAAGCTCTTACTTGAAATTGATAAACTTTGGGGCCAGCCGAATCAAGGGCATTTATCTAGAGATTTAGAACAATGGTTAGCTGAATCGATGACAGTATTTATTGAAAAATCATTAAATCAAATTCGACGGCACCGTGATCAATTTCCAGCTCTGCATCCGCCATCGTTAGTCCGATTAGAATTTTTATTACGCTGTTTAGGATTATTAGGTTCAATGAAAGCATTCCGCCAAGTGTGCCCATTTAATAAAGGCGTCAGAGGTGAAATCGTCGGCGCACTGAGAAAAGGTTCGGTGCAATGGGCTCAGCAAGCTTTACGTGAATCACAAAGAAGTCCTATTCCAATGGTTCAATTTACAACAGTATTAATTGCGGATTTACAACTAGGACTAACGTACTATCACTCGTTATATGACTCAACAAACGGCATTCAATATTTCAGTATCATTTACAAACAGTTCGATGGTTTGGTAATAACTAATTAATAAATTTTTATTTTATGTCTGTGTAATTATTTGTTTTTTTTTATTATAATTCCAGCTTGCAGAGGAAGTAACTTCTAGAATGGAGACAAGTCAAATACTAGTTACATCTTTAAGTCATTGGACAGTAATGGAAGACGATAAAGAGCCCGCAGATACGCAAGCATTTGAATTATACTTAACATTACAAGAATTCGCAGCATTGAAACAACATCTATCCGTCACACCACAGCCACCAGAAAAACCACTATCACTGCAAAATTTTCATGAATGGTTTGAACCAGCTATTAGACGTTGGCTATCTGTGAGTAAAGCTAAAGCATTACAACGTATTCGGGCTGCTATAGCCCTCGATCGTTTATGTGAAGGTGAACGAATCGTTCGACACAGTACATCGTCGGTAGATACAGCATCGTGCTTCTATCAACTACGGGAATTTTGGCGACTTTTAGCATGGCCCGAACCAAATTCGGGAGGTCAATTTGAGGCTCAATTAATTGACGCCGCGTGTTCCGCAGCAATGCATTACGGTGATCTGATACATCAAGCGTTAGCAGATAAAGGTTATTATGAACAGAGCGGACCATTTCGCACATCAGATGATATGTGTATTACGGTAAATAATTTAGAGTATGTCCGTCGATCATTAGCAGAGTTTCGCCCGGATGGCCAAAATTTAAATGATAGTGCAGAAGCGTTGCTTGAATCGAGTTTATCTCAAATGGAAGCACGTGCTGAACGTGTATTAGGTAGATTAGGGCCCTTAATGCAAGCACCACTTCAAAAAGCTGTTTTTCATTTGGCATGGTCACCAGATTCGTTGCCTACAAATCAAGCGATCGTTCCTTTACTAGAATATTTAGATGTCCATTTATCAACATTAAATAGTGCTCTTCTCACAAAAAATTTTAATCGCTCATTAACAATGATTTGGAATACAGTTTTAAATGAGTTATCACGTCAAATGGATACGGGGGCAGATGGAGATAGACCAACAGTTTTTCACGATCGGTTATACGAAGCTCTTTTACAGTTGGGTGATTTCTTTCATGCAGAGGGGCTTGGATTGCCAATGGAAAATTTACATTGTGATGCTTATTGGCGAGTTGAACAACGATTACAGTACCACAAAACAGATACGGAACGCTTAATCGATCTATTTTATATTCAGCGATTACAGGATCAAATGATTACAAACTCTCCAGGCCCATATGGAAGCTTGGCGATAAGGACTTATTTCAATCATGATTCACTGTGTGTTGAAGTATTACATGCACGTGACATTATACCACTTGATCCCAACGGATTCAGTGATCCATTTGTTATTGTTGAACTATTACCGCGTCGCATATTCTCACACTGTGCTGAACAACAGACAAACGTCCATAAAAAGACACTAAACCCAGTTTTTGATGAGTGCTTCGAATTTTCTATAACATTAGAACAGTGTTTAATTGAAGGTGCTATGATTGCGTTTACCGTCATGGACCACGATGTATTAACTGCAAATGATTTTGCCGGGGAAGCATTTTTAGCATTGTGTAATGTTCCCGGTGTTGCAGATTATAGTACTAGTATTGAAAATTTCCATGGTCTCAAACATGTTGATCTACCGTTAATGCAGCAACACGATAAAAGTAAGCTAAATTGAGAGTGAAAAGTGAAATTAAATCAGAAATTATGTATTTAATTATTTCTCCGTAGGTCATCCTATTCTACAAATATTGGAATCTCGACTTAATGACAAGCAGGCAATTGAGTTTGTGAAAAAACAAAAAGCTCGTCTAGCAGTATAAGGCAATAAGCTCTTGAATATATCTACCTTGCTTATAGTTCTGGCCTAACAACAATTATTATAATACATACATATAATATACTAAATATACTACGTTTTTCTACCTAACCTATAAAATTATTCCAATTATTGTTGGGACGAATCTTAAATTATAAGATATATACATATACTAAAATGTCAATCAAATTTAATATATAAATGTAAAATATATCTGTATACATATATATTTGTATGTATAAAAGATACATATAATATAATTATATGAATAAATAACATAAATTCATTTAATCTGTAACTTAATTATATACGAGTATACATACATAAACATATTCTTAAAAGACTATCATTAAACAAAAAATATAAAAAATTAAAAAATAATATATTCTAATGCCTTCTCAAAACGAAAAAACCAAACAATTTTTTACAATTTTAATAAAAAACATATAAATAAATAAATAAACTAAACTTATAATTTTATATTCTAATTAAATTTTATTTTATAAACTACATAAATTACATCACAGGGTTTGAAGTTTTAAAGTATGTCGCCATTGTTTCACACTTCCGAATAATGCTAGTCGTCTCTCTCCTCTCAAATCGTAATATTTATTAATTATTAAACACCACAAATAAAAATGTTTACTCATTCCTTTAGATAGGAAATAATAAAGAGTGTGGTCCTTAGAATATCAAAATCTTAAATTTTAAAATCACAAACCGAAATCTTACACTTATCGTATACAGACACAGAGTTTCCCAATTTAAATTATTTGTAAGATTTACGTAAATAAGTTTTGATAAATTTTAGTTCCGGTTATTTCACACAGAAGGGCCGGCCCTTTTTTATTTTTCACAACTAGTTCAGTAGTTTGAAAAGAATATGCTCCTCACACATACTAAAATACAACACATGCATTCACAATTAAGCAACTGTAATCCAAAAATGAATAGTTTTATATAGAGGCGATAACTGACATTCACAATATCCATATTAAAATCTAATTTTAATACGGATAATGTGAATATCCACAACCATGGAGTAAATACATAAAACAAGGAGTCAAGTAGTGTACGTTTATATTACTATTAGAACTTTATATTAACCTTGCAAAAACCGTGAATTAAAACTTAACTGTAAAGTTATGTTTATAAGATATTTATAAATGGAATAAATATCCAGAGTGTCCCGGGATTGGGATACTAGTCCGTTAAGGGGTGATTCTTTGGTGCATTCTGTGAAGAAAATCATATGGGAGGGGTGGGGGTGAATTTTTGATACGCTTTCTGAAACATGGTGTTTACAAAATTTAGTTCAGAAAAAAAGTACACACAAATATTAAACTGTAGCTTCCAAAACATTTATCGGAGGCAACCAACTTAATCTTATTTGACTGGTAATTATTTTAACAAAATTTGAAATTAATTTTCAAATCCCATTATCAGAATTGAATATGCAGTGGGCTATGCTCATGATTAGGCGTGGGGGTTGTCGAGGCTTACATAATCCTTGAATAGGCCGCATGAAAGGAATGCAACGGATTTATCTCATAATCGAAGGACTTACGTTATACTCATCAGCACCAAGGGGCAAAACCACAGTTTAAAACATAGTCGAAGAATTAAATTTTAATAACGTTATATATTTCATGAACAAATTATTAGAAATCAGAAACAACCTAGTAGAAATTTAATTATAAATTAAAACCTTAAGATGCAAAATAACTGAATTATCATCTCTAAAATAAAAAATAAAAATAAAACTATATACAAAACATAATCTAGATACTCAATTACTATCACCACCGGACTGATTAGATCACAAATTAAAATTTTTTGTTAAGGTTTCGAAAGTAATTGAATGAAAATAATAATTTCAAGAATAAAGTAACATACAGAAAAAACAATCGTATATTTACGATTAGATACATACTACGTACATAGTCGACACGATGACAATGATGACCGATGATTGCATTCCAATTCTTATTGTTATTACCGTAGCGAAGATAAAATCGATATCGACAAATTTATTTTCTCTTAAGCTGGATACACCACAACATTGTACGTATTTCATGTATTATTTTTGTATTGGTGTTGTTGTACTATTTAATTATTACGTATTAAAATAATTTATTATATTGAGTTATTATATTATTATGAATTTGGTATATTTTATTATTAAAGTCGTTGGATTAAATAATGACTTTATTAAGTTACTAAAATCTTGATAAGCACCGCAAATTTTTGGTTATCAGGTGCAGTTTAACTAAATTAGATAAATTAAATTATTTGTCATTCAAATACCACTCTAGACTGAGCATCACCCGTTTCTTTTTTAAAAAAAACCTCCGTCATAAAAAAACTGGTCCATGACAAATTCTCCTTGACCAACGAAATAATTTCGCGCCCAAAATCATGATGATCATTATCATTGTTATTTTATTTTTCGATATGTTGAATATCAACTATACAGTGCAACGACCAGAAAACCATGTTGACGGTCGTTGCATTGTATAGGCTTATTTAAAATTCAAGTGGTTATCTTGCATCTGCATCCGTTTAAATCCGTTCCGATGCTTAAAGTAAAAAAAAATTTTTTTTTAGAAATTCAGTTTTTCTCAAAAAAACATTTATAATTTCTTTTTCACTTAATTTTAATTCGCCTTGATCTCCCCTACAACCCCCAATACAAAGTTGGAGCTATAAACATGGAGCTATAAAAGGTGTTCTAAAGGTCTTCCTTGTAAGTGAATTCAGGCTAATATTTGTTTAAGTATGCCTTTGGTTATTTCAAATCTTGGTCATTTTCGCCGTATCTGTTGAGCTACTGTGTGTATTCGTTATATTAGTTCTTCTTTTGGTTCAATTTATTTGGAGTATACGAGCACCTTCATGGTTCTCCATACTAAAAAATCTCATAAACCCCATTTCAATAAAACCCAATAAAAATACAAATCTACAGTTAAATTGTTTTTTCCGAATAAGAGATTTCAGCAGCCCACATGAGTAGATTGTGAAAATTTGTTATACCATCTCTTGTAAATTGAGATTCATCCGTCCATAGAATATGTTTCACAAAGCTATCATTTTCAAAATTCCTTTTAATCAATCAATTGCAAAACTCCAATCGTTTATGGTGTTCGATCGGTAATAATTCTCGAACGGGTGTTGCATGGTACGGATGATGATTCTCCTTATGCAATACTTGATGATTTCAGTAGCGAGAGATGTTCAATTGTACAGAGAACCTCCTTATGATTATAGATGGAATTGATAATACATTACTAATTATTTGTTCGTCTACATCCAAATGATTGGGTGAAGCTGGATGGGGCTCCGCCCGCATATTTCATGTTGTTACGATATCTCGCAGCCTGCTATGAATATTTGTAAATACTCTTTCTCAGACATTTTCTCAAAACTAATGAAAATATAAGGTGTCACAATAACCGGTTCAGATTTGACATATTGGTTATTTTGGCTCTGGCAACACTAATGTCGAAATGAGTCGCTTAACGCTTCAACAAAAGTGAGAAATGTTGAAAATTTACTTCCACAACAAAGACAATTGGTTCGAAATCGCAAGAAAATGTCTACAAAATTTGGTCAAAGCACGGGACTCACACCCAACGGTATCATGAAGTTTGTGCATAAAGTGCGTGATACGGGTTACTTAGTCGACAATCCAACGCTTATCCGTGCATAAAGATCTTGGTTTGTGGCCCTATAAAGTTCAATTAGTCCAGCAATTAAAGCCCCGTGACTATCCGCTTCGATATCGATTCGCTGTGTGAGCCTGCAACAAACTCGAAAGTGATGACGATTTTGCTCAAAAAATCATCTTGCGGCTTGTGGCGTGGCGGAATTATTGGGCCGTATTTCTTCGAAGATGAGACCGGCGCGACCGTTAAAGTCAACGGAATCAACTACCACATGTTAACATATTTTTTGTGGCCATATCTTGAAGATATTGGTTTGGACGATCTTTGGTTCCAGCAAGATGGTGTGCCATGCCACACATCGAGCGTTACAATAGCGAAACTGCATCAAAAATCCGATGGCCGCATTATTAGTCGAAATGGTGACATGAATTGGCCGGCAAGGAGCTGTAATTTGACGCCTTTGGATTTTATTCGGACAAGTATTATACGTGCAATCCACAAACAATTGAGCATTTGAAATCCAATATTGAAGCAACAATTGGCGAAATAGATTCGCACACAATCCAAAATGTGGTCAGAAATTGGACCGAGTGAATGGAATACACCAAGACCACCCCCGGTTCCCATTTGAATGAAATCAATTTCCATAAATAACCAGGAGGAATGTACTTTCAAACAAAAAAATTAATTTGGAAATATATTAAGCCGTTTTGTTTTACTAAATTTTTAAATCTGAACTTCTTATTGGGACACCCTTTATGTAATTCTTGTTTTTTCACTATTTAAACAAAGGAGTTGATAATCATCGCCTATTGTTTTACTAATCAAAAAAAATTGTTACAATAATAACATTACAACATAAATAAACGGTATACGTAGTAAATAGAATAAACGGTATACATAATTGTAGGGGAGAAATGACGAATTAAAATTTTGAGAAAAACGTAATTTTATAAATAAACAATTTTTTTCTTTTAAAACACTCAAGATAGATCTTAAATAACCCTATACTATTAACAGTCAAATAAGTTGCTCTCCGATAAATATTTTGGAAGCTACAGTTTCATAGTTGTGTAAACTTTTTTCCAGGACAAATTTTTTTAAACCCCCTGTATCACAAACGATATCAAAAATTGGCCCTCTCCTGCCTCTCATACAATTTTTTTCACAGAATGTATCAAGAAATCACCTCTTAACGGGTTAGCATTCCAAACCGGACACCCCGTGTAAAATGTAAATATATATGTTTTTTGTATATAGAAACAGTAAAATAGGATTAACCATGGAGATAATTGCTTAAAAAATGTACATTACCTAAAACCCCCAAGATATATATTTCTAGCCGAGTACTTGATGATAACAGTTATTCATTAACGTTAAGAGACTACCGCTGGTATATGTGTTTGATGCTGTGTGCCTCAGAGAACTTTTCAAACTAAATTTTTCATATTTTAAAGCTTTCATTATTTCCTCATAGATGAATAGTGAAATTTCGAGATTGCTTTTCGACTACTTTTTATAAGGTATGTCGTAAAGTTTAATGCTCGCTAATATTTTTAATTTAAAGTTCGTTTACTTGTTCTAAATGAATATTTGGAGGTTTCATCATTTATAAATTTATAACTTCAACTTGAGCACACTTAAAAAAATTTACTCTAGTGACACCTATTTAAATAATGCATGAACTACAGAGTCTTACAAAAGTTTGTTTGAAAGGTCTTCTGAGGCACACAGCATGAGATATTAGAATTTTCAGAACGTGTATAAATTGGATTGTCACAAAATCTTATAGTTGCCTAATGATTTGACAAATGGCTATTTAATATTTTCTTTTATTGGCAAATCCCAAGTTGCTGCCAAACATAATACTTCAAATTTCTTAATATGATGAAAAATTACCGGTTCTAAAATAAATGTTCGTTTAATTTAGATTTCAAAAGCATTTATGGCACTCAGTGCTAAGTCCAAGGTCTAGGGTGAAAAGTAAGAGGCCTCCATATGAAAATTGATCATAAATATGGTTTAATGGATTTTATAATGTTCCATAAGGACTAGGGATAAAATGATAACTAAATTGATCATTGTTATAATGTATAGGGTTTAAATTTTTGAATGAAACATCTGTATGGACCATTTTCTTTTAAGGTTAAAATAAAAATATGACAACTGAACGTGTAGAGCAAACAGTAACACTAAAACTGTTCTTTTTTATTTTGGTCATAAATTTGTGAGATCATAATTTTGAATTTGTTTTTTTTTTGTACTTTGAAAATTCAGTAAAAAAATTTAGTACAAAAAATTATAAATCAGGGGTAGATTCTAATAAAACGACAAATTATTCATGCCATTTTTTGCGAATGAAATGACATATGATATTTACAGCAGTCTATAAAGGGTGTTTTTTAGAGGTTCACATATTTAACAGCAACACTGCACTAGCAACACTGTTTTGTTTGACAACCGATTTGACAGCTGATGTTTGCTTTGTCAATAGTTTGATTTGCCATTTCGTAATGAATAAATGCAAATTATGGAAACCCATCGAGCATTACGTCCATTTTACGGTCGTCATAATCGTCCATCAGAGAGGGTAATTCGGTTAACTAAAGGGTGGTTAAATTTTAAGAGCCGATGTTGATTTTGAATAAAACACAAATTATTTAGGAAATTATTGTCAATTCTTTTTATTATGATAATATGGTATGGTTCAATTATGTATAGAATAAAATATCGGCCAAATGGCCGCCGCGACCTCGGCGGCACACCTCCACCAGGATGGTCCAAATTTTTGATGACGCTTAGGCATAATTGAGGTTCTATGCCGTTAATGTGCCGAATTATCTCATCCTTTAGCTCTTGAATTGTTGCTGGCTTATCGACGTACACCTTTTCTTTCAAATAACCCCAAAGAAAGAAGTTCAACGGTGTCAAATCACATGATCTTGGCGGTCAATTGACATCGCCACCACGTGAGATAACACGGCCATTGAATTTGTCGCGCAAAAGAGTCTTTGTTTCGTTAGCTGTGTGGCAAGTGGCACCGTCCTGTTGAAACCACATATCGTCCACATCCATATCTTCCAATTCGGGCCATAAAAAGTTCGTTATCAACTCACGATAGCGAACACCATTCACAGTAACTGCCTGACCGGCCTCATTTTGGAAAAAATACGGCCCGATGATGCCGCCAGCCCATAAACCGCACCAAACAGTCACTCTTTGTGGGTGCATTGGTTTTTCGACAATCACTCTTGGATTACGATTCGCCCAAATGCGGCAATTCTGCTTATTGACGAATCCACTGAGGTGAAAATGTGCCTCATCACTGAACATGATTTTCTTCGAAAATTGATCATCCATTGTTGCCATTTCTTGCCACCATTCTGACCATTGACGACGTTTGGAATGGTCAAGAGGCTTTAGTTCTTGAGTCAATTGCACCTTATAAGCGTGTAAATGCTAGTTTTTATGCATAATGTTCATCAACGACGAGCGTGAGAGGTGCAATTGTTGGGCACGACGACGAGTTGATGTGGACGGCTCTTCAGCCACACTATCGCGAACAGCAGCAATATTTTCTGCTGTACGAGCATGCACTGGTGTTTTAAATTCTCCTACAGACCCGGTTTGCTCAAATTTTTGCACGATTTTTCCGATTGTACGCACATTTGGACGATTAAATTGACCGAAAAAATCACGAAGTGCACGATATGCATTTTGATTTGAACGCCCATTTTCATAATATGCCTGAATAACTTTAGCGCGTTGCTCGATTGTGTATCTTTCCATGGTTCAAATTGAGTTAGTCTGAAATTGAGAAATGTCAAATTAAATGCAGAAAAAAACTTGACGTTTAGGTGTGGTTCACATTCAACGTCGGCCCTTAAAATTTAACCACCCTTTATATGGCTCGTTTTACACCACGTATACTCTAAATGATAATACGCATCCAGTAAGACTTCAAATAATGCGTACCGAACAAGCGATAGGTGCTGTACAGCATAGCATTGAGGAAGACCCAAATCAATCAATTCGACGTCGTTCTCAGCAACTGGAGATATGTCCATCCACTTTATGGAAGATTTTATCTAAAGATCTTGGTTTACGTGCTTACAAAATTCAACTTGTGCAGGAATTAAAGCCATCCGATCATCGCACACGCAAAAATTTTGTTCAGCGATGAAGTTCACGTTTGGTTGAATGGGTACGTTAATAAACAGAATTGTCGGATTTGTAGTGAAGATAATCCACAAGCATTTGCCGAAACAGCATTACATCCAGAGAAAATCACTGTTTGGTGCCCTTTATAAACCGGCGAAATCATTGGTCCATAGTTTTCAAAAACGATGATGAGTGGAATGTTACAGTCAACCGTGAACGGTATAGAGACATAATTTCTAACTTTTTTGTATCTCAATTGGCTGGCATAACTCTTGTTGATATGTGGTTCCAACAGAACAGATTACGCCAAGTACGCGCCAACCGCGGCGGCCATATGGCCGAAATCATATTCAAGCATTAATGACATAAAATTATTTATCCAATAAAACTAGTTTTACTGATATTCAAAATGTTTTTCTTTGTTCTGTTTTAATTTAAAACTGTAAGCCTTTAAAAAACACCCTTTAGTAGTTACACTTGCATTGTTAATGTGTATGTAATTTCTAACTTTGTTCCCTAAACACACAACTATTACTTGAAAGTTGTAAAATAACTGCAAATACGCAATAATCCATTATAACAGTTTTATTAATTTTTTATTTATGTATTTAGTTTTGAATTTCTTAAAACTGAAAATCGTAAATTTAATTCAATATGAAAATTGTTTAAAAATGGTATTCACACTAATTTTATAAGAAAATTTAAACTCACCGAATATTAAATAGGTGGCAATTTTAAATTTAAAGCTTTAAATCTAAAATATAAAAATAAAGCCAGACTTTAAAATTTACATTTGAAGAAAATGGCAATTATTACACAACTAGAAAAATGAACTAAACAAATTTACAATATGCCATAAAAAACAAACTCAAAGTGTCGAAAACAAAAAGATTGTTTTATATATTTTATTAATTAATATAAAATTTCATTTGTTGTAAGCTAAATAAGTAGAGTAATTCATTTCAGTCGTTTTCTTTATTGCGGAGAGAAAGCTAAATGTATTAATCCAAGAAAGAACTGTCTCAAAAAGTGCATTGGACAAATATTTCCAAATTTTCAAAACTACTTTTTATGAGGACGAAATATTTTTTTCTAATACGGCGCTTTGTGAATTCATAATCTAAGAGGATATGGGTTTTTAGGCATCCGCATCATCTGAACGCCATTATAATGCTTCGTGGCTGCTTTAGTTTATGTAACAATATATTCGTATTACGCCAAGACTTGAATGACAACTTAAAATAGAAATGTAAAGATCTATGTGTTGTCAATATTGGACTTTGTATTACTATAGAACGGTAGAAACCACCTGAGTAAACCCCCTACAAACTATTTTATTTATTTAGTTATTTAAAGAAATCTATTCTGTGATTTACATGTATGATTTCTGAATTTTATTTCAAACAAAAATATCAAAAATTCAAATAAAGTTAAAGTTCTTTAACAAAAATATAAACAAATTTTGATTTAACAATTAAAAATTTAAAAAATAATTCTTAAGGATATTTTTGAACTTTTCCTTTGATAAATTAAAGTCAAATAGGTCGTCAACGATGTTGAAAGATTTAGACAATCTATTAATGGGGTTATTTTCTCCATAGTTTGTGGAATGGTGTTCTAGTGCTAAAAACTCATGGTTTAGAAATGTTCTGCAAGACACATGAATTGATATGTTTTCCATAATGTAAGCTGAATCAGTGTGATCAAGCAAAACGTTACCAATAAAAGCCACGTCTAAGAGAAGTCGACTATTTTAAAACAGTAACAATTTCTCAACGCAACATTAAATCAAGTTCTGCCTCCAATACAGGAAAGTAAATAAATTATCTGTTTCGGTTGGTTGTTTTTCAATTTTCGATGCAATCCGGATCACTCAAATTTATGTAAAGTTATTAACATTAATGTTCATTACGATACCAATTAAAAAAAGAAATTGTCATATCCCATTTCCACAAAAAACTGCTATTACAAGAAAAGCTTAAATGCGGATTTCTATCCAGATCTTTCCAAACAGTACCTACTAATTTAAAAAAATCATGCTTTCAGCCGAATTGGTTTTTGAATTTATGAAAGCTTTTAATAAAGTTTGCTTTCTATCAGTTAAATGCTTAAAGATAAACTTACTTAATATAAGATTTCTGGTTGGCTGATTTTAGCGAAACAGCGCGATAAGGCCTACCAATTTTAAGCTAAACGTAGGTTTTTACCTAGATTCAGTTTATGAAAATTAAAAAAATTAGAATAGATTTTAGATCAATCGGAGTACAAAAACATTTTTAAAAACACTGGCAAAAATATATTTATGTACAGCAGGCGTAAATTTACAAGTTAAATTAGTAGTTTAGATTAGTCTTAAACTCTTGTTGGCAATTTATTTAATTAAGCTTAAATAGAAGAGAAATTCTATAAAAAGTTCTGCTTCGAATTCAATTTGATCGATTTGTGCAAAATTAAGATAAATTCGAACTTAAATATTTTATATTTAAAAAGATAAAAGTTAATTGTTTACTTTGAAAAACTGATAACTGACTAACTTATGAAATTTCACTCCGTTTCAACGGCTATTCAACAGCTTCAGAAGAGGTACTATAAATTTGGAATTTTTGCTACTAACGCAAATCTTTCTTTACGTGCTACTTCGCTAAATTCAGCCATTCGTTGGCAGTGTTCATGAAATAGCATTGCTAATATTTTAGCCGCTAACAGAATATTTTAGCCGACACTAAGGATATGTTTGTAGTTTAGAGCCAAGTTTACAAGATAAACGAAATATTCCTGTAACGGATATTTGCAATTTTCTATTGAATGTCCGAATATTTTTAATAAAAAAAATTTTATTAAACGTCGACTTCAATTTTTGTCGTATACGAAATTACTTTATTGTATTATTTTGTATTAAAAATATGCCGCAAAAATTGAAACATTTTTCATTTGCCGAACTTTTTGGTTTCATATATCATATTAATTAGACTTAAACCTTAAAGCTAAATAAATTTTTAACTTTAATATATATTTATTTACCTAAAGACTGGTGCAAGTCTGTTATTCGTATGTATGCCCCACGCATTATTGGTTTAAAACTAATAAAAAATTTGAGAACTTTTCGTTCATAAAATTTTAAATAAAAATCATTAATTAATTATTACGAAATATATACAAATTTGCCCCACTCAGCCTCCAGCAAGAAGCCATTATCATGTCATCAGTTTCTAATGTTTTTTATCAATAGCAGTGTGTTCTCCAATGATTCGATTGTATTAAACAGGCGAGTACATGTGTGATACCTACGTAGTGTTTTGGTTAAGAAGTATATAATACCAAGGAAAAGGAGCATGAATTATTATGATTTGAATATGTTTCACGATTTTATTTTAATTGTTTCTCATTAAATAATAAGTAAATAAATTGAAATTAACTATAAATTAAATGTTGTACCAAATAAATATATTATTATATTTATGTTAAATAACTAACATAAAAAATGTTATTCTTTAACAAAAAAACATTCATGTCGAGCTTAAAAATTTTTTGTTTATTTTATATTTATAAATATTTTATAGCACAAAAAACTATTTTTACTGTTACAAAAACAAATCTTTATTACCTGTTACCTCTTTTTTAAACAAAATATACAAAAATACAAACAATTAAAAAACTGATGCTGAAAAATTTAAATTAGGCATAAACAAAACTGCCTGCTTTTATAAGTTTGAACAGTCGAAATATTTTTAAATGAAACTTATAACAGTGTAACTTCTATATTTTTCTATATGAATTTCTATACATACACAGATCCACACATTTATATCAAGGTTGTGTTCCAAAAAATTTTATACAAAATTTATATTTATTTTATATAATTGTTTATACAATATTTTACTAAAATACAAATTAATTTTAATTTAATAATAACATCAAGCAAATTAAATAACAATAATTCTGTTTCATTAAATGTAAAAATTATTTATAAAAAAATATAAATGTATTCCACAATAATCATAAATAACAAGGAAAAATTGATGAATATTTCAAAATTGAAAAGAACTTAATAAATTATAAATTTTTGATGTAGAATAAAACAAATAAAAAAATTAAATAAAAAAAACCCAAAAAATTTAAGTGTATGTAAAATGAAATGATGAATAAAAATGAATAAAATTGATTGACGTATTTTTATTAAGTACGTATTATGTTTTTCTTGAAGTATAACCAGTAAACAATAAAATTACATTTTAATCTTTCTAAAGAAGCACAACCAACAACAATTTAAAACAATGAACAAAATCTGAAATGAAATGCAGTATCAATATGTATACAAAAAACTACAGAGGGTCGATTTTGTTCAAAATCTGAGACACGAGACATAACGTTTTCGTATACGTATAAAGAGTATAGTATACAATTTTATATTAGTGTGTATAATTTTTCTGTGGTTAATTTGTTTGTATCCTGCGAATGTAAGCATCAAAAATTATAAATCGGTTCAGTTTTTTGGTGCTTATTGACGTATTCTGTTGAAAAATAAATCTTTTTTGCTTTACTCGCGGTCTACACTATGCAAATTTGCTGATATTTTCTATCATGCTAGCAATTTTGTCACTGGATGTGTGAGTATGCTATACATTTTTTTACTATCAGTAAATTATCAGGCTGAAAATACACCATACGGTTGATTTTGTTCAAAATCCGGGACTTGACGAAAAAATAACCGCAAGTATATAGTACTAGTATGTGTGTTTGTGTTAGTCGAATCGCGTCATTTATATTTTTTGGATACGACATTTCTAGATAACATTTCCATTCCATGCTTTAAATAAAATTTTAATTAATAAATAACTAATTAAATTATTTAAATAAAATAAAATTTTAATTAATAAATAATTAATTATTTATTAATTAAAATTTTATTTTATTTAAATAATTTAATTAATCAGCGAACATGATAAACACTATTCAAACCAACGAATAGGTTTTCATTTTTGTCACTAATAATATTTATATATACTCGTATATGTCGGTTTAGGTTAATCATTATTGTTTCCATTAATAAAATTTATAGATAAATCAGGAAATAATAGATCATATTTCGGTAGCTATACAAAATTAATTATAAGTTTAAGTAAACCCAGCGTTTTATAACTTTTATATTAATGTAAACTAAACAAATTTAATATGTTGTTAGTGTACTTAATTATATGGATTTTGTATAAAAGCCAAACATTTAGAACAAATAAATCAGATTTTTACAAACAGTCTAAGTCTCATTAAGAATAGTGGACAGCTCCGACCCACGGTAGGCGCACTATTCCAACTATAAACATTGGTCCTTCGTAGCCAACAAATAAGAATCGGCACTTGGAATACAGTAAACTATTCTTCAAACAACAACTAGAAGAACATTTGGTCAATTAAATAAAGTATTCGACTGGATTTTCAACAACAACTGGAAAAACCATATTGAAAATAAAACCATTCTACGGAGTCACAAACAACAACGGAACAGTGATTTATTCGTCAAACAACAACTTGAACAATAATTGGGACAATCTCAACGGCACACATCGAACCTCCAAAAATCTACCGAATATGACAACGTTCGAAGAGCTAGTAAACATCCAGCAACAACTTTGGGATGCCATGGAAAAGCAAAGAATTAATTACGGGAAAGATGGAGACTCCCGAAAAACCGAGGAGTATTTAAACCAACGCTTAACCGAACTAGATACAAAATGAAGGCAGTTTAATGAGAATGATGCAATCATTACTAAAAATTTTGCGTTATCAGACAACACGAACAACTATTGGTCAGATAGGCAAAAATGATCGCAAGCCGTAGGACGGTATGGTCAAAAGTTACTTGACAAAATGGAGGAGCGGAAGAGTAAACAACAACCAATAAACTTATTTTGCGGACATCGCTACATGGCACGACGACATCCTAGAAAGCGACACGGAACAGAACGAAATAGAAACCTATATAAACAACCGAGAATTTGAAAATATCGAAAGAGGTTGGCAAGAAATAGTGATAAAAATGCAAGAACAACTGGATGGACTCGAAATAAAAGATGAACCAACGCCGCAACAACATAAAGATATCAAATTGCCAAGAATAGAAATTCCACATTTTTATGGCGACCGTAATAAATGGATAGTATTTCGAGATATTTATGAGAGATTGGTGCATGACAACAACTCGATCTCACAAATTCAAAAAATTAACTACCTAAAAAGGAGTCTAGGAGGAGAAGCCGCAAAATTAGTTAACCACATACAATGCACTGAGAAGAACTACTCCAAAGCCTGGGAGATCATCAAAGAGAGATACAACAACAACAGTCACCGCTCAACTATCCACTTTGCTAGACCAATCATCCATAACAACAGAGTCAGCAAATGGAATTAGGTCGCTTCATGATACCATCAAAGAAGTCATCAGCGGCTTACAAACATTAGATGTGGACACCTTCACATGGGATCCAATAATCATACATTTAATGTTAAAAAAACTAGACAGCGAAACATTAAGATTGTATGAAACATCGATAACAGATCCCAAAGAAATTCAAACATTAGATGAATTTCTAAGGTTCTTAGAAAAAAGATTCAACGGACTACAAGCAGTAGCGGATCAAAAACGAGTAAAACCAAATTACTACAACAACCGATCAAAAGTTAAGGGATTTTTAGTAACAAATACATTATGCAAACAATGTGGTGGACCACATTGTATAACAACATGCATAAACTTCAAACAGATGTCGTTTTTAGAAAGGAATCAATTAGTAAATCTATTACAATTATGTAGACGTTGTTTCTCTGGAAATCATTCCACAAGCCAATGCACTACACCAACACGGTGCATTAGATGCAGCGGTAACCATCATGAGCTACTGCATAGCTCAGAAGGAACAAATCAAGCGAAAAGCAAAACAACAACTTTAACAACACAAGCAGCAGTTAAGATCATGGGAAATGATAAAGAAAACCCATCAAATCAAGGGCTTACACTCCTTGGTACAGCTGTAGCAGTAATAAAGGTGGGACAAGACAAACTTGAATGTGTCCGTATTTTAATTGATCCGGGCTCACAAGGAACATTTATCACACAAGAAGCCGCCAAGAGGCTTAATCTACAGTATAAGAAAACGCATGTAAAATTATCAGGGATTGGAGAAACTAATGCAGGAATAATAAATTAATACATAACTTGTAATTTAGAACCAAGGTTCCCGTTAAATTTTTCGGTTCAAATAAAAGCATTAGTCATTAATAATTTGACCAAAATATTACCAGATCAACTAATCAACGCTTGGCAATGGAAACACATCAATGATTTGGTATGGGCGGACCCAAACTTCAATCGACCTGGAAAAATTGACATACTTATGGGCGCAGACTTCTATCCAATGATAATGTTAAACGAAATAGCTAAAGGGCAAAGCGGAGAGCCGATCGCACAACGAACGGAATTTGGATGGATAATATTCGGTCCAACAAATCGCGAAACTGTCAAAATTCATTCATTGATAACACTAGCAGAAATTGATGAGAATATAAAAAAATTCTGGGAATTAGAAGAAATCGCAGATCAAAAGGGAATGAACCACGAAGAGCAACTAGCAGAAGAACATTATAAAACAACTCATCGCAGAGACTCAACAGGAAGATATGTGGTTAGTCTGCCTTTCAAACCAAACTACACTTCATTAGGCCATTCCAGACATCAAGCCATAGCCAGATTTTTGCATTTGGAGAGAAAACTAAACGAATCAGAGAAGTTAGCAGTTGACTATAAGAATTGTATACAAAAATACATAGATTTGGGTCACATGAAACCCTGTGAAGGAGGTGGGTCCAATGTAGACGAATATTATATTACTCACCATGCAGTAATAAAAGATGACAGTTTAACAACAAAACTTAGAGTAGTTTTTGACGCCTCCGCAAAGACGTCCAATGGTACAAGTCTCAACGACAATCAACTTGTGGGTCCAACAATACAAGACGACTTAATGTCAATTATATTGCGATTTAGAAAATATAAATTCGCATTCACTGCCGACATCGAGAATATGTATCGGCAAATCAACATATGTGAAGACGATCAACGCTTTCAAAAAATTGTATGGAGACATTCACCAACAATGCCTATCAAAGACTACCAATTAACAACTGTAACATTTGGTACAGCATCAGCACCATAATTAGCCATAAGAACGTTAAAACAATTGGCTCAAGATGAGGCAGAGACACACAGCTGCAAAAACATTAGTAAAAGACTTTTATGTGGACGATGTAATATCAGGGGGAGATAATTAAGATGAAGTATTAAAAGCGCAAAGGGAACTCATTCAAGTACTACAAGGGGCTGGTTTTAAACTACATAAGTGGGCAAGTAATCATTCCAGCATCTTGACAAACAAAAATATACGGAATAATGATAAACTACAGGTTTCACCAGACAATACTATAAAAACACTTGGTATATATTGGAACCCCACTAGCGACCATTTTGAATTCAAGGTAAACGCTCCCCAAGATAGGTCAGTCACAACAAAAAGACAGTTACTATCAGAAGCGGCAAAATTATTTGATCCTTTAGGATGGCTTTCTCCAATAGTAATTGTAGCAAAATTATTAATGCAAGAATTATGGCTAGCAGGATGGTCATGGGATGAAGAACTACCAACAGAAATAAACGAAAAATGGAATAAATACAAGAAGGCACTCCACAAAATAGAACAAAATAGGATCCCGCGTTGGATAAAACACACTAACAACAGTGCGGGACAGATACATGGATTTTGTGACGCATCCGAAAAGGCATTTGCAGCCGTCGTTTATTACTCCGTTATGGATGTACATGGTAACATTACAACAACCTCACTGATAGCAGCAAAAAGCCAACAACAATAATAAAAATATCTGTATCTATGTGTAAAATTCGTAAAATCGAATAAATTAGGTAACATCATATAAACGAGTAAAATAAATATATGCAAAATCATAAACGGCTAGTCAATTAGAGTAAGACTCTTGCAGATCATGAAATTAACACAATTTCCAAAAATTATGAATTAAAAATATTTGAACACAAATTCGGAGTTAATAAATATATTACGGGTTTTTCTAATTTTACGATATTACTAAACGGCGGAACCACTAGCGGAAAATTAATTTGAGTTGGTCTAGGCCTGTGTGAACGGAAAATCATTCACATTTTCCAAAAAGTAGGGCCTCTGGTAGTTAGGTTTAAGGATATTTGAACACATAACCGGGATTATGAAATAAATTCGGTTTTTCCGAGTTTTCCGATATTACTAAACGGCGTAACCACTAGCGGAAAATTAATTTGAGTTGGTCTAGGCCTGTGTGAACGGAATACCATTCACATTTTCCAAAAAGTAGGGCCTCTGGTAGTCAGGATTAAGGATATTTGAACACATAACCGGGGTTATGAAATAAATTCGGGTTTTCCGAGTTTTCCGATATAACTAAACGGCGGAACCACTAGCGGAAAATTAATGTGAGTTGATCTGGGCCTGTGTGAACGGAAAATTATTCACATTTTCAAAAAAGTAGGGCCTCTGGTAGTTAGGATTAAGGATATTTGAACACATAACCGGGATTATGAAATAAATTCGGGTTTTCCGAGTTTTCCGATATTACTAAACGGCGGAACCACTAGCAGAAAATTAATTTGAGTTGGTCTAGGCCTGTGTGAACGGAAAATCATTCACATTTTCCAAAAAGTAAGGCCTCTGGTAGATAGGATTAAGGATATTTGAACACATAACCGGGATTATGAAATAAATTCGGTTTTTCCGAGTTTTCCGATATTACTAAACGGCGGAACCACTAGCAGAAAATTAATTTGAGTTGGTCTAGGCCTGTGTGAACGGAAAATAATTCACATTTTCGAAAAAGTAGGGCCTCTGGTAGTTGAATTAAGGATATTTGAACACATAACCGGGATTATGAAATAAATTCGGTTTTTCCGAGTTTTCCGATATTACTAAACGGCGGAACCACTAGTGGAAAATTAATTTGAGTTGGTCTAGGCCTGAGTGAACGGAAAATCATTCACATTTTCCAAAAAGTAGGGCCTCTGGTAGTTAGGATTAAGGATATTTGAACACATAACCGGGGTTATGAAATAAATTCGGGTTTTCCGAGTTTTCCGATATTACTAAACGGCGGAACCACTAGCGGAAAATTAATTTGAGTTGGTCTAGGCTTGTGTGAACGGAAAATCATTCACAATTTCCAAAAAGTAGGGCCTCTGGTAGTTAGGATTAAGGATATTTGAACACATAACCGGGATTATGAAATAAATTCGGTTTTTCCGAGTTTTCCGATATTACTAAACGGCGGAACCACTAGCGGAAAATTAATTTGAGTTGGTCTAGGCCTGTGTGAACGGAAAATCATTCACATTTTCCAAAAATTAGGGCCTCTGGTAGTTAGGATTAAGGATATTTGAACACATAACCGGGATTATGAAATAAATTCGGGTTTTCCGAGTTTTCCGATATTACTAAACGGCGGAACCACTAGCGGAAAATTAATTTGAGTTGGTCTAGGCCTGTGCGAACGGAAAATCATTCACATTTTCCAAAAAGTAGGGCCTCTGGTAGTTAGGATTAAGGATATTTGAACACATAACCGGGATTATGAAATAAATTCGGGTTTTCCGAGTTTTCCGATATTACTAAACGGCGGAACCACTAGCAGAAAATTAATTTGAGTTGGTCTAGGCCTGTGTGAACGGAAAATCATTCACATTTTCCAAAAAGTAGGGCCTCTGGTAGTTAGGATTAAGGATATTTAAACACATAACCGGGATTATGAAATAAATTCGGTTTTTCCGAGTTTTCCGATATTACTAAACGGCGGAACCACTAGCGGAAAATTAATTTTAGTTGGTCTGGGCCTATGTAAACAGAATATCATTCACATTTTCCAAAAAGTAGGGCCTCTGGTAGTTAGGATTAAGGATATTTGAACACATAACCGGGATTATGAAATAAATTCGGTTTTTCCGAGTTTTCCGATATTATTATACGGCGGAAAAAGTAGAGCCTCTGGTAGTTAGGATTAAGGATATTTGAACACATAACCGGGATTATGAAATAAATTCGGGTTTTCCGAGTTTTCCGATATTACTAAACGGCGGAACCATTAGTGGAAAATTAATTTGAATTGGTTTGAGCCTGTATGAACGGAAAATCATTCACATTTTAAAAAAGGTAGGGTCTCTGGTAGTTAGGATTAAGGATATTTGAACACATAACCGGGATTATGAAATAAATTCGGTTTTTCCGAGTTTTCCGATATTACTAAACGGCGGAACTACTAGCGGAAAATTAATTTGAGTTGGTCTAGGCCTGTGTGAACGGAAAATCATTCACATTTTCCAAAAAGTAGGGCCTCTGGTAGTTAGGATTAAGGATATTTGAACACATAACCGGGGTTATGAAATAAATTCGGTTTTTCCGAGTTTTCCGATATTACTAAACGGCGGAACCACTAGCGGAAAATTAATTTGAGTTGGTCTAGGCCTGTGTGAACGGAAATTCATTCACATTTTTGAAAAAGTAGGGCCTCTGGTAGTTAGGATTAAGGATATTTGAACACATAACCGGGATTATGAAATAAATTCGGTTTTTCCGAGCTTTCCGATATTACTAAACGGCGGAACTACTAGCGGAAAATTAATTTGAGTTGGTCTAGGCCTGTGTGAACGGAAAATCATTCACATTTTCCAAAAAGTAGGGCCTCTGGTAGTTAGGATTAAGGATATTTGAACACATAACCGGGGTTATGAAATAAATTCGGTTTTTCCGAGTTTTCCGATATTACTAAACGGCGGAACCACTAGCGGAAAATTAATTTGAGTTGGTCTAGGCCTGTGTGAACGGAAATTCATTCACATTTTTGAAAAAGTAGGGCCTCTGGTAGTTAGGATTAAGGATATTTGAACACATAACCGGGATTATGAAATAAATTCGGTTTTTCCGAGCTTTCCGATATTACTAAACGGCGGAACCACTAGCGGAAAATTAATTTGAGTTGGTCTGGGTCTGTGTGAACGGAAAATCATTCACATTTTTCAAAAAGTAGGGCCTCTGGCAGTTAGGATTAAGAATATTTGAACACATAACCGGGATTATGAAATAAATTCGGTTTTTCCGAGTTTTCCGATATTACTAAACGGCGGAACCACTAGCGGAAAATTAATTTGAGTTAGTCTAGACCTGTGTGAACGGAAAATCATTCACATTTTCCAAAATAAAGAGCCTCTTGTATTAGGATTAAGGATATTTGAACACATAACCGGGGTTATGAAATGAATTCGGTTTTTCCGAGTTTTCCGATATTACTAAACGGCGGAAAAAGTAGGGCCTCTGGTAGTTAGGATTAAGGATATTTGAACACATAACCGGGATTAAGAAAATTAATTTGAATTGGTTTGAGCCTGTATGAACGGAAAATCATTCACATTTTCCAAAAGGTAGGGTCTCTGGTAGTTAGGATTAAGGATATTTGAACACATAACCGGGATTATGAAATAAATTCTATTTTTCCGAGTTTTCCGATATTACTAAACGGCGGAACCACTAGCGGAAAATTAATTTGAGTTGGTCTAGGCCTTTGTGGTCGGAAAATCATTCACATTTTCGAAAAAGTAGGGCTTCTGGTAGTTAGGATTAAGGATATTTGAACACATAACCGGGATTATGAAATAAATTCGGTTTTTCCGAGCTTTCCGATATTACTAAACGGCGGAACTACTAGCGGAAAATTAATTTGAGTTGGTCTAGGCCTGTGTGAACGGAAAATCATTCACATTTTCCAAAAAGTAGGGCCTCTGGTAGTTAGGATTAAGGATATTTGAACACATAACCGGGGTTATGAAATAAATTCGGTTTTTCCGAGTTTTCCGATATTATTAAACGGCGGAACCACTAGCGGAAAATTAATTTGAGTTGGTCTAGGCCTGTGTGAACGGAAAATCATTCACATTTTCCAAAAAGTAGGGCCTCTGGTAGTTAGGATTAAGGATATTTGAACACATAACCGGGATTATGAAATAAATTCGGTTTTTCCGAGTTTTCCGATATTACTAAACGGCGGAACCACTAGCGGAAAATTAATTTGAGTTTGTCTGGGCCTGTGTGAACGGAAAATCATTCACATTTTCCAAAAAGTAGGGCCTCCGGCAGTTAGGATTAAGAATATTTGAACACATAACCGGGATTATGAAATAAATTCGGTTTTTCCGGGTTTTCCGATATTACTAAACGGCGGAACCACTAGCGGAAAATTAATTTGAGTTGGTCTAGACCTGTGTGAACGGAAAATTATTCACATTTTCCAAAAAGTAGAGCCTCTGGTATTAGGATTAAGGATATTTGAACACATAACCGGGGTTATGAAATAAATTCGATTTTTCCGAGTTTTCCGATATTACTAAACGGCGGAAAAAGTAGGGCCTCTGGTAGTTAGGATTAAGGATATTTGAACACATAACCGGGATTATGAAATAAATTCGGTTTTTCCGAGCTTTCCGATATTACTAAACGGCGGAACTACTAGCGGAAAATTAATTTGAGTTGGTCTAGGCCTGTGTGAACGGAAAATCATTCACATTTTCCAAAAAGTAGGGCCTCTGGTAGTTAGGATTAAGAATATTTGAACACATAACCGGGGTTATGAAATAAATTCGGTTTTTCCGAGTTTTCCGATATTACTAAACGGCGGAACCACTAGCGGAAAATTAATTTGAGTTGGTCTAGGCCTGTGTGAACGGAAAATCATTCACATTTTCCAAAAAGTAGGGCCTCTGGTAGTTAGGATTAAGGATATTTGAACACATAACCGGGATTATGAAATAAATCCGGTTTTTCCGAGTTTTCCGATATTACTAAACGGCGGAACCACTAGCGGAAAATTAATTTGAGTTGGTCTAGGCCTGTGCAAACGGAAAATCATTCACATTTTCCAAAAAGTAGGGCCTCTGGTAGTTAGGATTAAGGATATTTGAACACATAACCGGGATTATGAAATAAATTCGGTTTTTCCGAGTTTTCCGATATTACTAAACGGCGGAACCACTAGCGGAAAATTAATTTGAGTTGGTCTAGGCCTGTGCAAACGGAAAATCATTCACATTTTCCAAAAAGTAGGGCCTCTGGTAGTTAGGATTAAGGATATTTGAACACATAACCGGGGTTATGAAATAAATTCGGTTTTTCCGAGTTTTCCGATATTACTAAACGGCGGAACCACTAGCGGAAAATTAATTTGAGTTGGTCTAGGCCTGTGCAAACGGAAAATCATTCACATTTTCCAAAAAGTAGGGCCTCTGGTAGTTAGGATTAAGGATTTTTAAACACATAACCGGGGTTATGAAATAAATTCGGTTTTTCCGAGTTTTCCGATATTATTAAACGGCGGAACCACTAGCGGAAAATTAATTTGAGTTGGTCTAGGCCTGTGTGAACGGAAAATCATTCACATTTTCCAAAAAGTAGGGCCTCTGGTAGTTAGGATTAAGGATATTTGAACACATAACCGGGATTATGAAATAAATTCGGTTTTTCCGAGTTTTCCGATATTACTAAACGGCGGAACCACTAGCGGAAAATTAATTTGAGTTGGTCTGGGCCTGTGTGAACGGAAAATCATTCACATTTTCCAAAAAGTACGGCCTCTGGTAGTTAGGATTAAGAATATTTGAACACATAACCGGGATTATGAAATAAATTCGGTTTTTCCGAGTTTTCCGATATTACTAAACGGCGGAAAAAGTAGGGCCTCTGGTAGTTAGGATTAAGGATATTTGAACACATAACCGGGATTACGAAATAAATTCGGTTTTTCCGAGTTTTCCGATATTACTAAACGGCGGAACCACTAGCGGAAAATTAATTTGAGTTGGTCTAGGCCTGTGTGAACGGAAAATCATTCACATTTTCCAAAAAGTAGGGCCTCTGGTAGTTAGGATTAAGAATATTTGAACACATAACCGGGATTATGAAATAAATTCGGTTTTTCCGAGCTTTCCGATATTACTAAACGGCGGAACTACTAGCGGAAAATTAATTTGAGTTGGTCTAGGTCTGTGTGAACGGAAAATCATTCACATTTTCCAAAAAGTAGGGCCTCTGGTAGTTAGGATTAAGGATATTTGAACACATAACCGGGGTTATGAAATAAATTCGGTTTTTCCGAGTTTTCCGATATTACTAAACAGCGGAACTACTAGCGGAAAATTAATTTGAGTTGGTCTGGGCCTGTGTGAACGGAAAATCATTCACATTTTCCAAAAAGTAGGGCCTCTGGCAGTTAGGATTAAGAATATTTGAACACATAACCGGGATTATGAAATAAATTCGGTTTTTCCGGGTTTTCCGATATTACTAAACGGCGGAACCACTAGCGGAAAATTAATTTGAGTTGGTCTAGACCTGTGTGAACGGAAAATTATTCACATTTTCCAAAAAGTAGAGCCTCTGGTATTAGGATTAAGGATATTTGAACACATAACCGGGGTTATGAAATAAATTCGGTTTTTCCGAGTTTTCCGATATTACTAAACGGCGGAAAAAGTAGGGCCTCTGGTAGTTAGGATTAAGGATATTTGAACACATAACCGGGATTACGAAATAAATTCGGTTTTTCCGAGTTTTCCGATATTACTAAACGGCGGAACCACTAGCGGAAAATTAATTTGAGTTGGTCTAGGCCTGTGTGAACGGAAAATCATTCACATTTTCCAAAAAGTAGGGCCTCTGGTAGTTAGGATTAAGAATATTTGAACACATAACCGGGATTATGAAATAAATTCGGTTTTTCCGGGTTTTCCGATATTACTAAACGGCGGAACCACTAGCGGAAAATTAATTTGAGTTGGTCTAGACCTGTGTGAACGGAAAATTATTCACATTTTCCAAAAAGTAGAGCCTCTGGTATTAGGATTAAGGATATTTGAAC
This sequence comes from Nephrotoma guestfalica, assembly GCA_963691935.1. Lineage (NCBI taxonomy): Eukaryota > Metazoa > Arthropoda > Insecta > Diptera > Tipulidae > Nephrotoma > Nephrotoma guestfalica. Next base: position 94,702,966 of record OY829915.1, read on the forward strand.
ACATAACCGGGGTTATGAAATAAATTCGGTTTTTCCGAGTTTTCCGATATTATTATACGGCGGAAAAAGTAGGGCCGCTGGTAGTTAGGATTAAGGATATTTGAACACATAACCGGGATTATGAAATAAATTCGGTTTTTCCGAGTTTTCCGATATTACTAAACGGCGGAACCATTAGTGGAAAATTAATTTGAATTGGTTTGAGCCTGTATGAACGGAAAATCATTCACATTTTCCAAAAGGTAGGGTCTCTGGTAGTTAGGATTAAGGATATTTGAACACATAACCGGGATTATGAAATAAATTCGGTTTTTCCGAGTTTTCCGATATTACTAAACGGCGGAACCACTAGCGGAAAATTAATTTGAGTTGGTCTAGGCCTTTGTGATCGGAAAATCATTCACATTTTCGAAAAAGTAGGGCCTCTGGTAGTTAGGATTAAGGATATTTGAACACATAACCGGGATTATGAAATAAATTCGGTTTTTCCGAGCTTTCCGATATTACTAAACGGCGGAACTACTAGCGGAAAATTAATTTGAGTTGGTCTAGGCCTGTGTGAACGGAAAATCATTCACATTTTCCAAAAAGTAGGGCCTCTGGTAGTTAGGATTAAGAATATTTGAACACATAACCGGGATTATGAAATAAATTCGGTTTTTCCGGGTTTTCCGATATTACTAAACGGCGGAACCACTAGCGGAAAATTAATTTGAGTTGGCCTAGACCTGTGTGAACGGAAAATTATTCACATTTTCCAAAAAGTAGAGCCTCTGGTATTAGGATTAAGGATATTTGAACACATAACCGGGGTTATGAAATAAATTCGATTTTTCCGAGTTTTCCGATATTACTAAACGGCGGAAAAAGTAGGGCCTCTGGTAGTTAGGATTAAGGATATTTGAACACATAACCGGGATTATGAAATAAATTCGGTTTTTCCGAGTTTTCCGATATTAATAAACGGCGGAACCACTAGCGGAAAATTAATTTGAGTTGGTCTAGGCCTGTGCGAACGGAAAATCATTCACATTTTCCAAAAAGTAGGGCCTCTGGTAGTTAGGATTAAGGATATTTGAACACATAACCGGGGTTATGAAATAAATTCGGTTTTTCCGAGTTTTCCGATATTACTAAACGGCGGAACCACTAGCGGAAAATTAATTTGAGTTGGTCTAGGCCTGTGTGAACGGAAAATCATTCACATTTTCCAAAAAGTAGGGCCTCTGGTAGTTAGGATTAAGGATTTTTAAACACATAACCGGGGTTATGAAATAAATTCGGTTTTTCCGAGTTTTCCGATATTACTAAACGGCGGAACCACTAGCGGAAAATTAATTTGAGTTGGTCTAGGCCTGTGTGAACGGAAAATCATTCAAATTTTCCAAAAAGTAGGGCCTCTGGTAGTTAGGATTAAGGATATTTGAACACATAACCGGGATTATGAAATAAATTCGGTTTTTCCGAGTTTTCCGATATTACTAAACGGCGGAACCACTAGCGGAAAATTAATTTGAGTTGGTCTGGGCCTGTGTGAACGGAAAATCATTCACATTTTCCAAAAAGTACGGCCTCTGGTAGTTAGGATTAAGAATATTTGAACACATAACCGGGATTATGAAATAAATTCGGTTTTTCCGAGTTTTCCGATATTATTATACGGCGGAAAAAGTAGGGCCTCTGGTAGTTAGGATTAAGGATATTTGAACACATAACCGGGATTATGAAATAAATTCGGTTTTTCCGAGTTTTCCGATATTACTAAACGGCGGAACCATTAGTGGAAAATTAATTTGAGTTGGTCTAGGCCTTTGTGATCGGAAAATCATTCACATTTTCGAAAAAGTAGGGCCTCTGGTAGTTAGGATTAAGGATATTTGAACACATAACCGGGATTATAAAATAAATTCGGTTTTTCCGAGCTTTCCGATATTACTAAACGGCGGAACTACTAGCGGAAAATTAATTTGAGTTGGTCTAGGCCTGTGTGAACGGAAAATCATTCACATTTTCCAAAAAGTAGGGCCTCTGGTAGTTAGGATTAAGGATATTTGAACACATAACCGGGGTTATGAAATAAATTCGGTTTTTCCGAGTTTTCCGATATTACTAAACGGCGGAAAAAGTAGGGCCTCTGGTAGTTAGGATTAAGGATATTTGAACACATAACCGGGATTATGAAATAAATTCGGTTTTTCCGAGCTTTCCGATATTACTAAACGGCGGAACTACTAGCGGAAAATTAATTTGAGTTGGTCTAGGCCTGTGTGAACGGAAAATCATTCACATTTTTCAAAAAGTAGGGCCTCTGGTAGTTAGGATTAAGGATATTTGAACACATAACCGGGGTTATGAAATAAATTCGGTTTTTCCGAGTTTTCCGATATTACTAAACGGCGGAACCACTAGCGGAAAATTAATTTGAGTTGGTCTGGGCCTGTGTGAACGGAAAATCATTCACACTTTCCAAAAAGTAGGGCCTCTGGTAGTTAGGATTAAGGATATTTGAACACATAACCGGGGTTATGAAATAAATTCGGTTTTTCCGAGTTTTCCGATATTACTAAACGGCGGAACCACTAGCGGAAAATTAATTTGAGTTGGTCTGGGCCTGTGTGAACGGAAAATCATTCACATTTTCCAAAAAGTAGGGCCTCTGGCAGTTAGGATTAAGAATATTTGAACACATAACCGGGATTATGAAATAAATTCGGTTTTTCCGGGTTTTCCGATATTACTAAACGGCGGAACCACTAGCGGAAAATTAATTTGAGTTGGTCTAGACCTGTGTGAACGGAAAATTATTCACATTTTCCAAAAAGTAGAGCCTCTGGTATTAGGATTAAGGATATTTGAACACATAACCGGGAATATGAAATAAATTCGATTTTTCCGAGTTTTCCGATATTACTAAACGGCGGAAAAAGTAGGGCCTCTGGTAGTTAGGATTAAGGATATTTGAACACATAACCGGGATTATGAAATAAATTCGGTTTTTCCGAGTTTTCCGATATTACTAAACAGCGGAACCACTAGCGGAAAATTAATTTGAGTTGGTCTGAGCCTGTGTGAACGGAAACTCATTCACATTTTCAAAAAAGTAGGGTCTCTGGTGGTTAGGATTAAGAATATTTGAACACATAACCGGGATTATGAAATAAATTCGGTTTTTCCGAGTTTTCCGATATTACTAAACGGCGGAACCACTAGCGGAAAATTAATTTGAGTTGGTCTAGGCCTGTGTGAACGGAAAATCATTCACATTTTCCAAAAAGTAGGGCCTCTGGTAGTTAGGATTAAGGATATATGAACACATAACCGGGATTATGAAATAAATTCGGTTTTTCCGAGTTTTCCGATATTACTAAACGGCGGAACCACTAGCGGAAAATTAATTTGAGTTGGTCTAGGCCTGTGTGAACGGAAAATCATTCACATTTTCCAAAAATTAGGGCCTCTGGTAGTTAGGATTAAGGATATTTGAATTTGGTTTTTCCGAGTTTTCCGATATTACTAAACGGCGGAACCACTAGCGGAAAATTAATTTGAGTTGGTCTAGGCCTGTGTGAACGGAAAATCATTCACATTTTTGAAAAAGTAGGGCCTCTGGTAGTTAGGATTAAGGATATTTGAACACATAACCGGGATTATGAAATAAATTCGGTTTTTCCGAGTTTTCCGATATTACTAAACGGCGGAACCACTAGCGGAAAATTAATTTGAGTTGGTCTAGGCCTGTGTGAACGGAAAATCATTCACATTTTCCAAAAATTAGGGCCTCTGGTAGTTAGGATTAAGGATATTTGAATTTGGTTTTTCCGAGTTTTCCGATATTACTAAACGGCGGAACCACTAGCGGAAAATTAATTTGAGTTGGTCTAGGCCTGTGTGAACGGAAAATCATTCACATTTTTGAAAAAGTAGGGCCTCTGGTAGTTAGGATTAAGGATATTTGAACACATAACCGGGATTATGAAATAAATTCGGTTTTTCCGAGTTTTCCGATATTACTAAACGGCGGAACCACTAGCGGAAAATTAATTTGAGTTGGTCTAGGCCTGTTCGAACGGAAAATCATTCACATTTTCCAAAAGTTAGGGCCTCTGGTAGTTAGGATTAAGGATATAAAGTAGGGCCTCTGGTAGTTAGGATTAAGGATTTTTAAACACATAACCGGGGTTATGAAATAAATTCGGTTTTTCCGAGTTTTCCGATATTACTAAACGGCGGAACCACTAGCGGAAAATTAATTTGAGTTGGTCTAGGCCTTTGTGATCGGAAAATCATTCACATTTTCGAAAAAGTAGGGCCTCTGGTAGTTAGGATTAAGGATATTTGAACACATAACCGGGATTATGAAATAAATTCGGTTTTTCCGAGCTTTCCGATATTACTAAACGGCGGAACTACTAGCGGAAAATTAATTTGAGTTGGTCTAGGCCTGTGTGAACGGAAAATCATTCACATTTTCCAAAAAGTAGGGCCTCTGGTAGTTAGGATTAAGAATATTTGAACACATAACCGGGATTATGAAATAAATTCGGTTTTTCCGGGTTTTCCGATATTACTAAACGGCGGAACCACTAGCGGAAAATTAATTTGAGTTGGCCTAGACCTGTGTGAACGGAAAATTATTCACATTTTCCAAAAAGTAGAGCCTCTGGTATTAGGATTAAGGATATTTGAACACATAACCGGGGTTATGAAATAAATTCGATTTTTCCGAGTTTTCCGATATTACTAAACGGCGGAAAAAGTAGGGCCTCTGGTAGTTAGGATTAAGGATATTTGAACACATAACCGGGATTATGAAATAAATTCGGTTTTTCCGAGTTTTCCGATATTACTAAACGGCGGAACCACTAGCGGAAAATTAATTTGAGTTGGTCTAGGCCTGTGCGAACGGAAAATCATTCACATTTTCCAAAAAGTAGGGCCTCTGGTAGTTAGGATTAAGGATATTTGAACACATAACCGGGGTTATGAAATAAATTCGGTTTTTCCGAGTTTTCCGATATTACTAAACGGCGGAACCACTAGCGGAAAATTAATTTGAGTTGGTCTAGGCCTGTGCAAACGGAAAATCATTCACATTTTCCAAAAAGTAGGGCCTCTGGTAGTTAGGATTAAGGATTTTTAAACACATAACCGGGGTTATGAAATAAATTCGGTTTTTCCGAGTTTTCCGATATTACTAAACGGCGGAACCACTAGCGGAAAATTAATTTGAGTTGGTCTAGGCCTGTGTGAACGGAAAATCATTCAAATTTTCCAAAAAGTAGGGCCTCTGGTAGTTAGGATTAAGGATATTTGAACACATAACCGGGATTATGAAATAAATTCGGTTTTTCCGAGTTTTCCGATATTACTAAACGGCGGAACCACTAGCGGAAAATTAATTTGAGTTGGTCTGGGCCTGTGTGAACGGAAAATCATTCACATTTTCCAAAAAGTACGGCCTCTGGTAGTTAGGATTAAGAATATTTGAACACATAACCGGGATTATGAAATAAATTCGGTTTTTCCGAGTTTTCCGATATTATTATACGGCGGAAAAAGTAGGGCCTCTGGTAGTTAGGATTAAGGATATTTGAACACATAACCGGGATTATGAAATAAATTCGGTTTTTCCGAGTTTTCCGATATTACTAAACGGCGGAACCATTAGTGGAAAATTAATTTGAGTTGGTCTAGGCCTTTGTGATCGGAAAATCATTCACATTTTCGAAAAAGTAGGGCCTCTGGTAGTTAGGATTAAGGATATTTGAACACATAACCGGGATTATAAAATAAATTCGGTTTTTCCGAGCTTTCCGATATTACTAAACGGCGGAACTACTAGCGGAAAATTAATTTGAGTTGGTCTAGGCCTGTGTGAACGGAAAATCATTCACATTTTCCAAAAAGTAGGGCCTCTGGTAGTTAGGATTAAGGATATTTGAACACATAACCGGGGTTATGAAATAAATTCGGTTTTTCCGAGTTTTCCGATATTACTAAACGGCGGAAAAAGTAGGGCCTCTGGTAGTTAGGATTAAGGATATTTGAACACATAACCGGGATTATGAAATAAATTCGGTTTTTCCGAGCTTTCCGATATTACTAAACGGCGGAACTACTAGTGGAAAATTAATTTGAGTTGGTCTAGGCCTGTGTGAACGGAAAATCATTCACATTTTTCAAAAAGTAGGGCCTCTGGTAGTTAGGATTAAGGATATTTGAACACATAACCGGGATTATGAAATAAATTCGGTTTTTCCGAGTTTTCCGATATTACTAAACGGCGGAACCACTAGCGGAAAATTAATTTGAGTTGGTCTGGGCCTGTGTGAACGGAAAATCATTCACACTTTCCAAAAAGTAGGGCCTCTGGTAGTTAGGATTAAGGATATTTGAACACATAACCGGGGTTATGAAATAAATTCGGTTTTTCCGAGTTTTCCGATATTACTAAACGGCGGAACCACTAGCGGAAAATTAATTTGAGTTGGTCTGGGCCTGTGTGAACGGAAAATCATTCACATTTTCCAAAAAGTAGGGCCTCTGGCAGTTAGGATTAAGAATATTTGAACACATAACCGGGATTATGAAATAAATTCGGTTTTTCCGGGTTTTCCGATATTACTAAACGGCGGAACCACTAGCGGAAAATTAATTTGAGTTGGTCTAGACCTGTGTGAACGGAAAATTATTCACATTTTCCAAAAAGTAGAGCCTCTGGTATTAGGATTAAGGATATTTGAACACATAACCGGGAATATGAAATAAATTCGATTTTTCCGAGTTTTCCGATATTACTAAACGGCGGAAAAAGTAGGGCCTCTGGTAGTTAGGATTAAGGATATTTGAACACATAACCGGGATTATGAAATAAATTCGGTTTTTCCGAGTTTTCCGATATTACTAAACAGCGGAACCACTAGCGGAAAATTAATTTGAGTTGGTCTGAGCCTGTGTGAACGGAAACTCATTCACATTTTCAAAAAAGTAGGGTCTCTGGTGGTTAGGATTAAGAATATTTGAACACATAACCGGGATTATGAAATAAATTCGGTTTTTCCGAGTTTTCCGATATTACTAAACGGCGGAACCACTAGCGGAAAATTAATTTGAGTTGGTCTAGGCCTGTGTGAATGGAAAATCATTCACATTTTCCAAAAAGTAGGGCCTCTGGTAGTTAGGATTAAGGATATATGAACACATAACCGGGATTATGAAATAAATTCGGTTTTTCCGAGTTTTCCGATATTACTAAACGGCGGAACCACTAGCGGAAAATTAATTTGAGTAGGTCTAGGCCTGTGTGAACGGAAAATCATTCACATTTTCCAAAAAGTAGGGCCTCTGGTAGTTAGGATTAAGGATATTTGAACACATAACCGGGATTATGAAATAAATTCGGGTTTTCCGAGTTTTCCGACATTACTAAACGGCGGAACCACTAGCGGAAAATTAATTTGAGTTGGTCTAGGCCTGTGTGAACGGAAAATCATTCACATTTTCCAAAAATTAGGGCCTCTGGTAGTTAGGATTAAGGATATTTGAATTTGGTTTTTCCGAGTTTTCCGATATTACTAAACGGCGGAACCACTAGCGGAAAATTAATTTGAGTTGGTCTAGGCCTGTGTGAACGGAAAATCATTCACATTTTTGAAAAAGTAGGGCCTCTGGTAGTTAGGATTAAGGATATTTGAACACATAACCGGGATTATGAAATAAATTCGGTTTTTCCGAGTTTTCCGATATTACTAAACGGCGGAACCACTAGCGGAAAATTAATTTGAGTTGGTCTAGGCCTGTGTGAACGGAAAATCATTCACATTTTCCAAAAATTAGGGCCTCTGGTAGTTAGGATTAAGGATATTTGAATTTGGTTTTTCCGAGTTTTCCGATATTACTAAACGGCGGAACCACTAGCGGAAAATTAATTTGAGTTGGTCTAGGCCTGTGTGAACGGAAAATCATTCACATTTTTGAAAAAGTAGGGCCTCTGGTAGTTAGGATTAAGGATATTTGAACACATAACCGGGATTATGAAATAAATTCGGTTTTTCCGAGTTTTCCGATATTACTAAACGGCGGAACCACTAGCGGAAAATTAATTTGAGTTGGTCTAGGCCTGTTCGAACGGAAAATCATTCACATTTTCCAAAAGTTAGGGCCTCTGGTAGTTAGGATTAAGGATATAAAGTAGGGCCTCTGGTAGTTAGGATTAAGGATTTTTAAACACATAACCGGGGTTATGAAATAAATTCGGTTTTTCCGAGTTTTCCGATATTACTAAACGGCGGAACCACTAGCGGAAAATTAATTTGAGTTGGTCTAGGCCTGTGTGAACGGAAAATCATTCAAATTTTCCAAAAAGTAGGGCCTCTGGTAGTTAGGATTAAGGATATTTGAACACATAACCGGGATTATGAAATAAATTCGGTTTTTCCGAGTTTTCCGATATTACTAAACGGCGGAACCACTAGCGGAAAATTAGGGCCTCTGGTAGTTAGGATTAAGGATATTTGAACACATAACCGGGATTATAAAATAAATTCGGTTTTTCCGAGCTTTCCGATATTACTAAACGGCGGAACTACTAGCGGAAAATTAATTTGAGTTGGTCTAGGCCTGTGTGAACGGAAAATCATTCACATTTTCCAAAAAGTAGGGCCTCTGGTAGTTAGGATTAAGGATATTTGAACACATAACCGGGGTTATGAAATAAATTCGGTTTTTCCGAGTTTTCCGATATTACTAAACGGCGGAACTACTAGCGGAAAATTAATTTGAGTTGGTCTGGGCCTGTGTGAACGGAAAATTATTCACATTTTCCAAAAAGTAGGGCCTCTGGCAGTTAGGATTAAGAATATTTGAACACATAACCGGGATTATGAAATAAATTCGGTTTTTCCGGGTTTTCCGATATTACTAAACGGCGGAACCACTAGCGGAAAATTAATTTGAGTTGGTCTAGACCTGTGTGAATGGAAAATTATTCACATTTTCCAAAAAGTAGAGCCTCTGGTATTAGGATTAAGGATATTTGAACACATAACCGGGGTTATGAAATAAATTCGGTTTTTCCGAGTTTTCCGATATTACTAAACGGCGGAAAAAGTAGGGCCTCTGGTAGTTAGGATTAAGGATATTTGAACACATCACCGGGATTATGAAATAAATTCGGTTTTTCCGAGTTTTCCGATATTACTAAACGGCGGAACCACTAGCGGAAAATTAATTTGAGTTGGTCTGGGCCTGTGTGAACGGAAAATCATTCACATTTTCCAAAAAGTACGGCCTCTGGTAGTTAGGATTAAGAATATTTGAACACATAACCGGGATTATGAAATAAATTCGGTTTTTCCGAGTTTTCCGATATTACTAAACGGCGGAACCACTAGCGGAAAATTAATTTGAGTTGGTCTAGGCCTTTGTGATCGGAAAATCATTCACATTTTCGAAAAAGTAGGGCCTCTGGTAGTTAGGATTAAGGATATTTGAACACATAACCGGGATTATGAAATAAATTCGGTTTTTCCGAGCTTTCCGATATTACTAAACGGCGGAACTACTAGCGGAAAATTAATTTGAGTTGGTCTAGGCCTGTGTGAACGGAAAATCATTCACATTTTTCAAAAATTAGGGCCTCTGGTAGTTAGGATTAAGGATATTTGAACACATAACCGGGGTTATGAAATAAATTCGGTTTTTCCGAGTTTTCCGATATTACTAAACGGCGGAACCACTAGCGGAAAATTAATTTGAGTTGGTCTGGGCCTGTGTGAACGGAAAATCATTCACACTTTCCAAAAAGTAGGGCTTCTGGTAGTTAGGATTAAGGATATTTGAACACATAACCGGGGTTATGAAATAAATTCGGTTTTTCCGAGTTTTCCGATATTACTAAACGGCGGAACCACTAGCGGAAAATTAATTTGAGTTGGTCTGGGCCTGTGTGAACGGAAAATCATTCACATTTTCCAAAAAGTAGGGCCTCTGGCAGTTAGGATTAAGAATATTTGAACACATAACCGGGATTATGAAATAAATTCGGTTTTTCCGAGTTTTCCGATATTACTAAACGGCGGAACCACTAGCGGAAAATTAATTTGAGTTGGTCTAGACCTGTGTGAACGGAAAATTATTCACATTTTCCAAAAAGTAGAGCCTCTGGTATTAGGATTAAGGATATTTGAACACATAACCGGGGTCATGAAATAAATTCGATTTTTCCGAGTTTTCCGATATTACTAAACGGCGGAAAAAGTAGGGCCTCTGGTAGTTAGGATTAAGGATATTTGAACACATAACCGGGATTATGAAATAAATTCGGTATTTCCGAGTTTTCCGATATTACTAAACAGCGGAACCACTAGCGGAAAATTAATTTGAGTTGGTCTGAGCCTGTGTGAACGGAAACTCATTCACATTTTCAAAAAAGTAGGGTCTCTGGTGGTTAGGATTAAGAATATTTGAACACATAACCGGGATTATGAAATAAATTCGGTTTTTCCGAGTTTTCCGATATTACTAAACGGCGGAACCACTAGCGGAAAATTAATTTGAGTTGGTCTAGGCCTGTGTGAACGGAAAATCATTCACATTTTCCAAAAAGTAGGGCCTCTGGTAGTTAGGATTAAGGATATTTGAACACATAACCGGGATTATGAAATAAATTCGGGTTTTCCGAGTTTTCCGACATTACTAAACGGCGGAACCACTAGCGGAAAATTAATTTGAGTTGGTCTAGGCCTGTGTGAACGGAAAATCATTCACATTTTCCAAAAATTAGGGCCTCTGGTAGTTAGGATTAAGGATATTTGAATTTGGTTTTTCCGAGTTTTCCGATATTACTAAACGGCGGAACCACTAGCGGAAAATTAATTTGAGTTGGTCTAGGCCTGTGTGAACGGAAAATCATTCACATTTTTGAAAAAGTAGGGCCTCTGGTAGTTAGGATTAAGGATATTTGAACACATAACCGGGATTATGAAATAAATTCGGTTTTTCCGAGTTTTCCGATATTACTAAACGGCGGAACCACTAGCGGAAAATTAATTTGAGTTGGTCTAGGCCTGTTCGAACGGAAAATCATTCACATTTTCCAAAAGTTAGGGCCTCTGGTAGTTAGGATTAAGGATATTTGAATTCGGTTTTTCCGAGTTTTCCGATATTACTAAACGGCGGAACCACTAGCGGAAAATTAATTTGAGTTGGTCTAGGCCTGTTCGAACGGAAAATCGTTCACATTTTCCAAAAAGTAGGGCCTCTGGTAGTTAGGATTAAGGATATTTGAATTTGGTTTTTCCGAGTTTTCCGATATTACTAAACGGCGGAACCACTAGCGGAAAATTAATTTGAGTTGGTCTAGGCCTTTGTGATCGGAAAATCATTCACATTTTCCAAAAAGTAGGGCCTCTGGTAGTTAGGATTAAGGATATTTGAACACATAACCGGGATTATGAAATAAATAGGGTTTTTCCGAGTTTTCCGATATTACTAAACGGCGGAACCACTAGCGGAAAATTAATTTGAGTTGGTCTAGGCCTGTGTGAACGGAAAATCATTCACATTTTCCAAAAAGTAGGGCCTCTGGTAGTTAGGATTAAGGATATTTGAACACATAACCGGGATTATGAAATAAATTCGGTTTTTCCGAGTTTTCCGATATTACTAAACGGCGGAACCACTAGCGGAAAATTAATTTGAGTTGGTCTAGGCCTGTGTGAACGGAAAATCGTTCACATTTTCCAAAAAGTAGGGCCTCTGGTAATTAGGATTAAGGATATTTGAACACATAACCAGGATTATGAAATAAATTCGGTTTTTCCGAGTTTTCCGATATTACTAAACGGCGGAACCACTAGCGGAAAATTAATTTGAGTTGGACTAGGCCTGTGTGAACGGAAAATCATTCACATTTTCCAAAAAGTAGGGCTTCTGGTAGTTAGGATTAAGGATATTTGAACACATAACCGGGATTATGAAATAAATTCGGTTTTTCCGAGTTTTCCGATATTACTAAACAGCGGAACCACTAGCGGAAAATTAATTTGAGTTGGTCTGAGCCTGTTTGAATATCATTCACATTTTCAAAAAAGTAGGGTCTCTGGTGGTTAGGATTAAGGATATTTGAACACATAACCGGGATTATGAAATAAATTCGGTTTTTCCGAGTTTTCCGATATTACTAAACGGCGGAACCACTAGCGGAAAATTAATTTGAGTTGGTCTAGGCCTGTGTGAACGGAAAATCATTCACATTTTTCAAAAAGTAGGGCCTCTGGTAGTTAGGATTAAGGATATTTGAACACATAACCGGGATTATGAAATAAATTCGGTTTTTCCGAGTTTTCCGATATTACTAAACAGCGGAACCACTAGCGGAAAATTAATTTGAGTTGGTCTGAGCCTGTGTGAACGGAAACTCATTCACATTTTCCAAAACGTAGGGCCTCTGGTAGTTAGGATTAAGGATATTTGAACACATAACCGGGATTATGAAATAAATTCGGTTTTTCCGAGTTTTCCGATATTACTAAACGGCGGAACCACTAGCGGAAAATTAATTTGAGTAGGTCTAGGCCTGTGTGAACGGAAAATCATTCACATTTTCCAAAAAGTAGGGCCTCTGGTAGTTAGGATTAAGGATATTTGAACACATAACCGGGATTATGAAATAAATTCGGTTTTTCCGAGTTTTCCGACATTACTAAACGGCGGAACCACTAGCGGAAAATTAATTTGAGTTGGTCTAGGCCTGTGTGAACGGAAAATCATTCACATTTTCCAAAAATTAGGGCCTCTGGTAGTTAGGATTAAGGATATTTGAATTTGGTTTTTCCGAGTTTTCCGATATTACTAAACGGCGGAACCACTAGCGGAAAATTAATTTGAGTTGGTCTAGGCCTGTGTGAACGGAAAATCATTCACATTTTTCAAAAAGTAGGGCCTCTGGTAGTTAGGATTAAGGATATTTGAACACATAACCGGGATTATGAAATAAATTCGGTTTTTCCGAGTTTTCCGATATTACTAAACGGCGGAACCACTAGCGGAAAATTAATTTGAGTTGGTCTAGGCCTGTTCGAACGGAAAATCATTCACATTTTCCAAAAGTTAGGGCCTCTGGTAGTTAGGATTAAGGATATTTGAATTCGGTTTTTCCGAGTTTTCCGATATTACTAAACGGCGGAACCACTAGCGGAAAATTAATTTGAGTTGGTCTAGGCCTGTTCGAACGGAAAATCGTTCACATTTTCCAAAAAGTAGGGCCTCTGGTAGTTAGGATTAAGGATATTTGAATTTGGTTTTTCCGAGTTTTCCGATATTACTAAACGGCGGAACCACTAGCGGAAAATTAATTTGAGTTGGTCTAGGCCTTTGTGATCGGAAAATCATTCACATTTTCCAAAAAGTAGGGCCTCTGGTAGTTAGGATTAAGGATATTTGAACACATAACCGGGATTATGAAATAAATAGGGTTTTTCCGAGTTTTCCGATATTACTAAACGGCGGAACCACTAGCGGAAAATTAATTTGAGTTGGTCTAGGCCTGTGTGAACGGAAAATCATTCACATTTTCCAAAAAGTAGGGCCTCTGGTAGTTAGGATTAAGGATATTTGAACACATAACCGGGATTATGAAATAAATTCGGTTTTTCCGAGTTTTCCGATATTACTAAACGGCGGAACCACTAGCGGAAAATTAATTTGAGTTGGTCTAGGCCTGTGTGAACGGAAAATCGTTCACATTTTCCAAAAAGTAGGGCCTCTGGTAATTAGGATTAAGGATATTTGAACACATAACCAGGATTATGAAATAAATTCGGTTTTTCCGAGTTTTCCGATATTACTAAACGGCGGAACCACTAGCGGAAAATTAATTTGAGTTGGACTAGGCCTGTGTGAACGGAAAATCATTCACATTTTCCAAAAAGTAGGGCTTCTGGTAGTTAGGATTAAGGATATTTGAACACATAACCGGGATTATGAAATAAATTCGGTTTTTCCGAGTTTTCCGATATTACTAAACAGCGGAACCACTAGCGGAAAATTAATTTGAGTTGGTCTGAGCCTGTTTGAATATCATTCACATTTTCAAAAAAGTAGGGTCTCTGGTGGTTAGGATTAAGGATATTTGAACACATAACCGGGATTATGAAATAAATTCGGTTTTTCCGAGTTTTCCGATATTACTAAACGGCGGAACCACTAGCGGAAAATTAATTTGAGTTGGTCTAGGCCTGTGTGAACGGAAAATCATTCACATTTTTCAAAAAGTAGGGCCTCTGGTAGTTAGGATTAAGGATATTTGAACACATAACCGGGATTATGAAATAAATTCGGTTTTTCCGAGTTTTCCGATATTACTAAACAGCGGAACCACTAGCGGAAAATTAATTTGAGTTGGTCTGAGCCTGTGTGAACGGAAACTCATTCACATTTTCAAAAAAGTAGGGTCTCTGGTGGTTAGGATTAAGAATATTTGAACACATAACCGGGATTATGAAATAAATTCGGTTTTTCCGAGTTTTCCGATATTACTAAACGGCGGAACCACTAGCGGAAAACTAATTTGAGTTGGTCTAGGCCTGTGTGAACGGAAAATCATTCACATTTTCCAAAACGTAGGGCCTCTGGTAGTTAGGATTAAGGATATTTGAACACATAACCGGGATTATGAAATAAATTCGGTTTTTCCGAGTTTTCCGATATTACTAAACGGCGGAACCACTAGCGGAAAATTAATTTGAGTAGGTCTAGGCCTGTGTGAACGGAAAATCATTCACATTTTCCAAAAAGTAGGGCCTCTGGTAGTTAGGATTAAGGATATTTGAACACATAACCGGGATTATGAAATAAATTCGGTTTTTCCGAGTTTTCCGACATTACTAAACGGCGGAACCACTAGCGGAAAATTAATTTGAGTTGGTCTAGGCCTGTGTGAACGGAAAATCATTCACATTTTCCAAAAATTAGGGCCTCTGGTAGTTAGGATTAAGGATATTTGAATTTGGTTTTTCCGAGTTTTCCGATATTAATAAACGGCGGAACCACTAGCGGAAAATTAATTTGAGTTGGTCTAGGCCTGTGTGAACGGAAAATCATTCACATTTTTGAAAAAGTAGGGCCTCTGGTAGTTAGGATTAAGGATATTTGAACACATAACCGGGATTATGAAATAAATTCGGTTTTTCCGAGTTTTCCGATATTACTAAACGGCGGAACCACTAGCGGAAAATTAATTTGAGTTGGTCTAGGCCTGTTCGAACGGAAAATCATTCACATTTTCCAAAAGTTAGGGCCTCTGGTAGTTAGGATTAAGGATATTTGAATTCGGTTTTTCCGAGTTTTCCGATATTACTAAACGGCGGAACCACTAGCGGAAAATTAATTTAAGTTGGTCTAGGCCTGTTCGAACGGAAAATCGTTCACATTTTCCAAAAATTAGGGCCTCTGGTAGTTAGGATTAAGGATATTTGAATTTGGTTTTTCCGAGTTTTCCGATATTACTAAACGGCGGAACCACTAGCGGAAAATTAATTTGAGTTGGTCTAGGCCTTTGTGATCGGAAAATCATTCACATTTTCCAAAAAGTAGGGCCTCTGGTAGTTAGGATTAAGGATATTTGAACACATAACCGGGATTATGAAATAAATAGGGTTTTTCCGAGTTTTCCAATATTACTAAACGGCGGAACCACTAGCGGAAAATTAATTTGAGTTGGTCTAGGCCTGTGTGAACGGAAAATCATTCACATTTTCCAAAAAGTAGGGCCTCTGGTAGTTAGGATTAAGGATATTTGAACACATAACCGGGATTATGAAATAAATTCGGTTTTTCCGAGTTTTCCGATATTACTAAACGGCGGAACCACTAGCGGAAAACTAATTTGAGTTGGTCTAGGCCTGTGTGAACGGAAAATCATTCACATTTTCCAAAAAGTAGGGCTTCTGGTAGTTAGGATTAAGGATATTTGAACACATAACCGGGATTATGAAATAAATTCGGTTTTTCCGAGTTTTCCGATATTACTAAACGGCGAAACCACTAGCGGAAGATTAATTTGAGTTGGTCGAGGCCTGTGTGAACGGAAAATCATTCACATTTTCCAAAAAGTAGGGCCTCTGGTAGTTAGGATTAAGAATATTTGAACACATAACCGGGATTATGAAATAAATTCGGTTTTTCCGAGTTTTCCGATATTACTAAACGGCGGAACCACTAGCGGAAAATTAATTTGAGTTGGTCTGGGCCTGTGTGAACGGAAAATCATTCACATTTTCCAAAAAGTACGGCCTCTGGTAGTTAGGATTAAGAATATTTGAACACATAACCGGGAATATGAAATAAATTCGGTTTTTCCGAGTTTTCCGATATTATTATACGGCGGAAAAAGTAGGGCCGCTGGTAGTTAGGATTAAGGATATTTGAACACATAACCGGGATTATGAAATAAATTCGATTTTTCCGAGTTTTCCGATATTACTAAACGGCGGAACCATTAGTGGAAAATTAATTTGAATTGGTTTGAGCCTGTATGAACGGAAAATCATTCACATTTTCCAAAAGGTAGGGTCTCTGGTAGTTAGGATTAAGGATATTTGAACACATAACCAGGATTATGAAATAAATTCGGTTTTTCCGAGTTTTCCGATATTACTAAACGGCGGAACCACTAGCGGAAAATTAATTTGAGTTGGTCTGGGCCTGTGTGAACGGAAAATCATTCACATTTTCCAAAAAGTAGGGCCTCTGGCAGTTAGGATTAAGAATATTTGAACACATAACCGGGATTATGAAATAAATTCGGTTTTTCCGGGTTTTCCGATATTACTAAACGGCGGAACCACTAGCGGAAAATTAATTTGAGTTGGTCTAGACCTGTGTGAACGGAAAATTATTCACATTTTCCAAAAAGTAGAGCCTCTGGTATTAGGATTAAGGATATTTGAACACATAACCGGGGTTATGAAATAAATTCGATTTTTCCGAGTTTTCCGATATTACTAAACGGCGGAAAAAGTAGGGCCTCTGGTAGTTAGGATTAAGGATATTTGAACACATAACCGGGATTATGAAATAAATTCGGTTTTTCCGAGTTTTCCGATATTACTAAACAGCGGAACCACTAGCGGAAAATTAATTTGAGTTGGTCTGAGCCTGTGTGAATATCATTCACATTTTCAAAAAAGTAGGGTCTCTGGTGGTTAGGATTAAGGATATTTGAACACATAACCGGGATTATGAAATAAATTCGGTTATTCCGAGTTTTCCGATATTACTAAACGGCGGAACCACTAGCGGAAAATTAATTTGAGTTGGTCTAGGCCTGTGTGAACGGAAAATCATTCACATTTTCCAAAAAGTAGGGCCTCTGGTAGTTAGGATTAAGGATATTTGAACACATAACCGGGATTATGAAATAAATTCGGTTTTTCCGAGTTTTCCGATATTACTAAACAGCGGAACCACTAGCGGAAAATTAATTTGAGTTGGTCTGAGCCTGTGTGAACGGAAACTCATTCACATTTTCAAAAAAGTAGGGTCTCTGGTGGTTAGGATTAAGAATATTTGAACACATAACCGGGATTATGAAATAAATTCGGTTTTTCCGAGTTTTCCGATATTACTAAACGGCGGAACCACTAGCGGAAAATTAATTTGAGTTGGTCTAGGCCTGTGTGAACGGAAAATCATTCACATTTTCCAAAAAGTAGGGCCTCTGGTAGTTAGGATTAAGGATATTTGAACACATAACCGGGATTATGAAATAAATTCGGTTTTTCCGAGTTTTCCGATATTACTAAACGGCGGAACCACTAGCGGAAAATTAATTTGAGTAGGTCTAGGCCTGTGTGAACGGAAAATCATTCACATTTTCCAAAAAGTAGGGCCTCTGGTAGTTAGGATTAAGGATATTTGAACACATAACCGGGATTATGAAATAAATTCGGGTTTTCCGAGTTTTCCGACATTACTAAACGGCGGAACCACTAGCGGAAAATTAATTTGAGTTGGTCTAGGCCTGTGTGAACGGAAAATCATTCACATTTTCCAAGAATTAGGGCCTCTGGTAGTTAGGATTAAGGATATTTGAATTTGGTTTTTCCGAGTTTTCCGATATTACTAAACGGCGGAACCACTAGCGGAAAATTAATTTGAGTTGGTCTAAGCCTGTGTGAACGGAAAATCATTCACATTTTTGAAAAAGTAGGGCCTCTGGTAGTTAGGATTAAGGATATTTGAACACATAACCGGGATTATGAAATAAATTCGGTTTTTCCGAGTTTTCCGATATTACTAAACGGCGGAACCACTAGCGGAAAATTAATTTGAGTTGGTCTAGGCCTGTTCGAACGGAAAATCGTTCACATTTTCCAAAAATTAGGGCCTCTGGTAGTTAGGATTAAGGATATTTATATTTGGTTTTTCCGAGTTTTCCGATATTACTAAACGGCGGAACCACTAGCGGAAAATTAATTTGAGTTGGTCTAGGCCTTTGTGATCGGAAAATCATTCACATTTTCCAAAAAGTAGGGCCTCTGGTAGTTAGGATTAAGGATATTTGAACACATAACCGGGATTATGAAATAAATTCGGTTTTTCCGAGTTTTCCGATATTACTAAACGGCGGAACCACTAGCGGAAAATTAATTTGAGTTGGTCTAGGCCTGTGTGAACGGAAAATCATTCACATTTTCCAAAAATTAGGGCCTCTGGTAGTTAGGATTAAGGATATTTATATTTGGTTTTTCCGAGTTTTCCGATATTACTAAACGGCGGAACCACTAGCGGAAAATTAATTTGAGTTGGTCTAGGCCTTTGTGATCGGAAAATCATTCACATTTTCCAAAAAGTAGGGCCTCTGGTAGTTAGGATTAAGGATATTTGAACACATAACCGGGATTATGAAATAAATAGGGTTTTTCCGAGTTTTCCGATATTACTAAACGGCGGAACCACTAGCGGAAAATTAATTTGAGTTGGTCTGGGCCTGTGTGAACGGAAAATCGTTCACATTTTCCAAAAAGTAGGGCCTCTGGTAATTAGGATGAAGGATATTTGAACACATAACCAGGATTATGAAATAAATTCGGTTTTTCCGAGTTTTCCGATATTACTAAACGGCGGAACCACTAGCGGAAAATTAATTTGAGTTGGTCTAGGCCTGTGTGAACGGAAAATCATTCACATTTTCCAAAAAGTAGGGCCTCTGGTAGTTAGGATTAAGGATATTTGAACACATAACCGGGATTATGAAATAAATTCGGTTTTTCCGAGTTTTCCGATATTACTAAACGGCGGAACCACTAGCGGAAAATTAATTTGAGTAGGTCTAGGCCTGTGTGAACGGAAAATCATTCACATTTTCCAAAAAGTAGGGCCTCTGGTAGTTAGGATTAAGGATATTTGAACACATAACCGGGATTATGAAATAAATTCGGGTTTTCCGAGTTTTCCGACATTACTAAACGGCGGAACCACTAGCGGAAAATTAATTTGAGTTGGTCTAGGCCTGTGTGAACGGAAAATCATTCACATTTTCCAAGAATTAGGGCCTCTGGTAGTTAGGATTAAGGATATTTGAATTTGGTTTTTCCGAGTTTTCCGATATTACTAAACGGCGGAACCACTAGCGGAAAATTAATTTGAGTTGGTCTAAGCCTGTGTGAACGGAAAATCATTCACATTTTTGAAAAAGTAGGGCCTCTGGTAGTTAGGATTAAGGATATTTGAACACATAACCGGGATTATGAAATAAATTCGGTTTTTCCGAGTTTTCCGATATTACTAAACGGCGGAACCACTAGCGGAAAATTAATTTGAGTTGGTTTAGGCCTGTTCGAACGGAAAATCGTTCACATTTTCCAAAAATTAGGGCCTCTGGTAGTTAGGATTAAGGATATTTATATTTGGTTTTTCCGAGTTTTCCGATATTACTAAACGGCGGAACCACTAGCGGAAAATTAATTTGAGTTGGTCTAGGCCTTTGTGATCGGAAAATCATTCACATTTTCCAAAAAGTAGGGCCTCTGGTAGTTAGGATTAAGGATATTTGAACACATAACCGGGATTATGAAATAAATTCGGTTTTTCCGAGTTTTCCGATATTACTAAACGGCGGAACCACTAGCGGAAAATTAATTTGAGTTGGTCTAGGCCTGTTCGAACGGAAAATCATTCACATTTTCCAAAAATTAGGGCCTCTGGTAGTTAGGATTAAGGATATTTATATTTGGTTTTTCCGAGTTTTCCGATATTACTAAACGGCGGAACCACTAGCGGAAAATTAATTTGAGTTGGTCTAGGCCTTTGTGATCGGAAAATCATTCACATTTTCCAAAAAGTAGGGCCTCTGGTAGTTAGGATTAAGGATATTTGAACACATAACCGGGATTATGAAATAAATAGGGTTTTTCCGAGTTTTCCGATATTACTAAACGGCGGAACCACTAGCGGAAAATTAATTTGAGTTGGTCTGGGCCTGTGTGAACGGAAAATCGTTCACATTTTCCAAAAAGTAGGGCCTCTGGTAATTAGGATGAAGGATATTTGAACACATAACCAGGATTATGAAATAAATTCGGTTTTTCCGAGTTTTCCGATATTACTAAACGGCGGAACCACTAGCGGAAAATTAATTTGAGTTGGTCTAGGCCTGTGCGAACGGAAAATCATTCACATTTTCCAAAAAGTAGGACCTCTGGTAGTTAAGATTAAGGATATTTTAACACATAACCGGGATTATGAAATAAATTCGGTTTTTCCGAGTTTTCCGATATTACTAAACGGCGGAACCACTAGCGGAAAATAAATTTAACTTGGTCTAGGCCTATGTGAACGGAAACTCATTCACATTTTCCAAAAAGTAGGGCCTCTGGTAGTTAGGATTAAGGATATTTGAACACATAACCGGGATTATGAAATAAATTCGGTTTTTCCGAGTTTTCCGATATTACTGAACGGCGGAACCACTAGCGGAAAATTAATTTGAGTTGGTCTGGGCCTGTGTGAACGGAAAATCATTCACATTTTCCAAAAAGTAGGGCCTCTGGTAGTTAGGATTAAGGATATTTGAACACATAACCGGGACTATGAAATAAATTCGGTTTTTCCGAGTTTTCCGATATTACTAAACGGCGGAACCACTAGCGGAAAATTAATTTGAGTTGGTCTAGGCCTGTGTGAACGGAAAATCATTCACATTTTCCAAAAAGTAGGGCCTCTGGTAGTTAGGATTAAGGATATTTGAACACATAACCGGGATTATGAAATAAATTCGGTTTTTCCGAGTTTTCCGATATTACTAAACGGCGGAACCACTAGCGGAAAATTAATTTGAGTTGGTCTAGGCCTGTGTGAACGGAAAATCATTCACATTTTCCAAAAAGTAGGGCCTCTGGTAGTTAGGTTTAAGGATATTTGAACACATAACCGAGACTATGAAATAAATTCGGTTTTTCCGAGTTTTCCGATATTACTAAACGGCGGAACCACTAGCGGAAAATTAATTTGAGTTGGTCTAGGCCTGTGTGAACGGAAAATCATTCACATTTTCCAAAAAGTAGGGCCTCTGGTAGTTAGGATTAAGGATATTTGAACACATAACCGGGATTATGAAATAAATTCGGTTTTTCCGAGTTTTCCGATATTACTAAACGGCGGAACCACTAGCGGAAAATTAATTTGAGTTGGTCTAGGCCTGTGTGAACGGAAAATCATTCACATTTTCCAAAAAGTAGGGCCTCTGGTAGTTAGGTTTAAGGATATTTGAACACATAACCGGGATTATGAAATAAATTCGGTTTTTCCGAGTTTTCCGATATTACTAAACGGCGGAACCACTAGCGGAAAATTAATTTGAGTTGGTCTGGGCCTGTGTGAACGGAAAATCATTCACATTTTCCAAGAAGTAGGACCTCTGGTAGTTAAGATTAAGGATATTTTAACACATAACCGGGATTATGAAATAAATTCGGTTTTTCCGAGTTTTCCGATATTACTAAACGGCGGAACCACTAGCGGAAAATTAATTTGAGTTGGTCTAGGCCTGTGTGAACGGAAAATCATTCACATTTTCCAAAAAGTAGGGCCTCTGGTAGTTAGGATTAAGGATATTTGAACACATAACCGGGATTATGAAATAAATTCGGTTTTTCCGAGTTTTCCGATATTACTAAACGGCGGAACCACTAGCGGAAAATTAATTTGAGTTGGTCTAGGCCTGTGTGAACGGAAAATCATTCACATTTTCCAAAAAGTAGTGCCTCTGGTAGTTAGGTTTAAGGATATTTGAACACATAACCGGGATTATGAAATAAATTCGGTTTTTCCGAGTTTTCCGATATTACTAAACGGCGAAACCACTAGCGGAAAATTAATTTGAGTTGGTCTGGGCCTGTGTGAACGGAAAATCATTCACATTTTCCAAAAAGTAGGGCCTCTGGTAGTTAGGATTAAGGATATTTGAACACATAACCGGGGTTATGAAATAAATTCGGTTTTTCCGAGTTTTCCGATATTACTAAACGGCGGAACCACTAGTGGAAAATTAATTTGAGTTCGTCTAGACCTGTGTGAACGGAAACTCATTCACATTTTCCAAAAAGTAGGGCCTCTGGTAGTTAGGATTAAGGATATTTGAACACATAACCGGGGTTATGAAATAAATTCGGTTTTTCCGAGTTTTCCGATATTACTAAACGGCGGAACCACTAGCGGAAAATTAATTTGAGTTGGTCTAGGCCTGTGTGAACGGAAAACCATTCACATTTTCCAAAAAGTAGGGCCTCTGGTAGTTAGGATTAAGGATATTTGAACACATAACCGGGATTATGAAATAAATTCGGTTTTTCCGAGTTTTCCGATATTACTAAACGGCGGAACCACTAGCGGAAAATTAATTTGAGTAGGTCTAGGCCTGTGTGAACGGAAAATCATTCACATTTTCCAAAAAGTAGGGCCTCTGGTAGTTAGGATTAAGGATATTTGAACACATAACCGGGATTATGAAATAAATTCGGTTTTTCCGAGCTTTCCGATATTACTAAACGGCGGAACCCCTAGCGGAAAATTAATTTGAGTTGGTCTAGGCCTGTGCAAACGGAAACTCATTCACATTTTCCAAAAAGTAGGGCCTCTGGTAGTTAGGATTAAGGATTTTTAAACACATAACCGGGGTTATGAAATAAATTCGGTTTTTCCGAGTTTTCCGATATTACTAAACGGCGGAACCACTAGCGGAAAATTAATTTGAGTTGGTCTAGGCCTGTGTGAACGGAAAATCATTCACATTTTCCAAAGAGTAGGGCCTCTGGTAGTTAGGATTAAGGATATTTGAACACATAACCGGGATTATGAAATAAACTCGGTTTTTCCGAGTTTTCCGATATTACTAAACGGCGGAACCACTAGCGGAAAATTAATTTGAGTTGGTCTGGGCCTGTGTGAACGGAAAATCATTCACATTTTCCAAAATGTAGAGCCTCTGGTAGTTAGGATTAAGAATATTTGAACACATAACCGGGATTATGAAATAAATTCGGTTTTTCCGAGTTTTCCGATATTACTAAACGGCGGAACCACTAGCGGAAAATTAATTTGAGTTGGTCAAGACCTGTGTGAACGGAAAATCATTCACATTTTCCGAAAAGTAGGGCCTCTGGTATTAGGATTAAGGATATTTGAACACATAACCGGGGTTATGAAATAAATTCGGTTTTTCCGAGTTTTCCGATATTACTAAACGGGATTATGAAATAAATTCGGGTTTTCCGAGTTTTCCGATATTATTATACGGCGGAAAAAGTAGGGCCTCTGGTAGTTAGGATTAAGGATATTTGAACACATAACCGGGATTATGAAATAAATTCGATTTTCCTGTGGAAAATAAATTAACGGGCACAGCAGCAATTATCCTGACTTTTAATTCACCAGTATTACCGGAATATGTGAGGGCAGGCTTTATACAACTAAGCATTCGATTGTACATTCCAAATCCGTTGAAGTGCACCGAATGCCACAAATTTGGTCACACCAAAAAGAGATGCACAAGTGATCCTAAGTGCTATAAATGTAGTGAAGTAACACCACACAACCAGCCGTGCACTACACTAAAATGCATAAATTGTGGAGAGGCACACACCAGCAACAGTAAGGAATGTCGAGTATATAAACGAGAAGTAGAAATAGTGAAAATTAAAACTGTAGATAGATTAACATTTCCCGAGGCGAAAGCCAAATATTTTCGATTATATGCAAACACCACACCAGCTAACCAGACAACATATGCAGATACACTAAAAACATCCTTTAACCCACCAAACACACCACAAAAGCCGCAAAACAAAGAAAACCAACTAGAACAGACAAAACCACAATCATATCCAAAAACTATTTCAACTTCAAGGCAACAACAGACACAATTAAACCAACCACAACAACAACAGCAACAAAAAGATCAAGTACAACAACAACAAAACCAACACCAGCCGCAACAACTAAAACAACTACTAGAAACGAACAAACTGCAACAACAAATACAGCAAGTACAACGACAACAAGAAAGATTACAACACAACCGCAATCAAATCAACAAACAACTTGTAATACAGCAATGGACATAGAGACAATAAAAAAAATGAAGCATGGCTAGCAATGAGACATTCTAATTTAACTCCAAAAGAATTAACACTATTTGGAAATAACCATGTAAGTATGATTGATGATGAATGAGGGAAGGAGGAGAGAGAACTCATTTGCATTTATAAATGCCCTATCCTTTCTTCATTTCTTTGAATGGTAGAGCGAATGCTGAGATCCAATGAATGCATGAAAATTGGTCAAATAAATATTCGCAGTATATATGCCAATGACGATATGTTGCGGAATTATCTGACCAATAATGATGTGAATGTGATGATTTTGTGTGAAACTTGGGAGCGGGAGGGTAAGACGTTTCGGGTGAAAGGATACAATTATCTGTCCAGACCGAGGGCTGATGGCTTCGGCGGCGTGGCGATATTGGCACGTGCCAATATCAGCCTGGTCCTTTGTGTCATACCGCGCTTCGAGCACATTGAAGTCATCGCGGCCAAAACTCGGAATCTGGACAGAAACTTGTTATTTGTTAGTATCTATGCAACTCCAGTGTTGTCTACGTCTGACAGAGAGAGAAGCCAACGAGATTTTTAAATTTTGTTTGAATGGGTGGAAGGCAAAAGTGACGTGATTCTAGCGGGTGATATGAATGCGCATTCGAGAATATGGGGGAGTGAAAGAACTGATGCTAGAGGTAACTGGTTGACCCGCCTCATTCTGGATTCCGATCTCGTAGTCCTGAATGGTGGTGGGTCGACTAGAATGCCGAGAGTGGGGTCAACAGCCAGCTCGATAGATTTAACTTTAATATCTAGCGGGCTGGCGGGCCAAGTCACTTGGAATGTTACAGATGAGAATTTGGGTAGTGATCATTATTTGATCAAGGCATGCTTAGGTGGTATAAATGTTGACATAGACCGTAAGGTCATTATGAATGGTAAGAAATGGGTCGAACGTATGAATGAGATTCTCACAATGAAAGAGGTAAATGAGGTTAACCAACTTGAGGATGAAATAGAGAGAGTGAATGAAATGTGCACTATAAATATCAGAGGGAATGAATACAAGGTGAATGGTTGGTGGAACAATGAAATCCAGTATTGGTATGAAAGGAAACGGATAGCATTGAGAGAGTTCAGTAGGTGTATATGTCATGAATGCAGAATAAATTATGGAAGAATGAATGCAAAATTTAAAAAGGCTATCCGTAGAGCGAAAAGAAAAAGTTGGCGGGACTATGTATCAAAAATGACACATAGAACCACAACTAAGGATGTATGGGATAAATTTAATAGAGTGAAAGGATATAGAGCGCAAGGCAGAAATGCAGTGTTAGATGACAGAGAGAATGGAGGTGTCTTTTTCCAAATGATTACGGACGTACGTAACAATTTGAGTGATAGGTATGAAGTTTTGCTACCTGATAATGAAAATGAATTTATGAACGATATGTGTAAGGTGTTTGAATGGGAAGAGTTCCGAGGGGTTTTAGAAACATCCAAATCTACTACCCCCGGAACCAACAGAGTGAGTTATAAAATGATTAGTAGATTAGAATTCGAAACCAAGGCGGCCTTGCTTCGAATTCTCAATCAAGTATGGATGAGTATTCAGATACCGGAAAAATGGAAGGAAAGCAGAGTGGTACCTATTCCTAAAAGGGATCGGGATAGGAATCTGGCAACAAATTACAGGGGAATATGTATGTTGAATGTATTTGTTAAAATTGTGAATGGTATGATGAAAGGTCGTATAGATAAATTTGTGAATGAGGGAAATTTGTTGCCGGAAACCACCTTTGGGTTTCGTCACAACCACTCTGCTAATGAGTGTGTAGAAAAGTTTGTGTGGGAAGTACAAAAGGAAAATAAGTATGTTGCGGCGGTATTTTTGGATATAGAAACGGCATATGATTACGTGGTTCCAGGGAAACTTTATCAAATCCTTATGGACTTGGGGTTTCCTTGGAAAATTTGCAAATGGGTGTATGAGTTCATGAATGAGAGAAAGTTAGTTTTATGTGGTAGAGGGTATAGGTTGGAAGGAGCGGTGACTATCGGCCTCCCCCAAGGCAGTAAAATCTCACCGACTCTCTTCAACCTGTATACGAGCTCGATACATAGGTGTAACTCCTCGGGCAAAGTCATTTTGCAATTTGCAGATGACTTTGTCCTGATGGGTAAGGGGAGTACCATCGGGGAGGCCTTGAGTCGGGCTCAAGAATGTGTGAATCAGGTAACCGAATGTTTGAGTGAACTGAATTTGAGAGTAAATTCGAGTAAATGTTGTAGTATGGCTTTTAGAACGAATTGGATGGTTGATGTGCGAATATATAATGAGAGAATTGAGTGTGTGAAATTGACTAGGTATTTGGGAATCTGGATTGACAGAAGAATAAGTTTCAAAGTGCATATGGAAAAATTGGCCGATAATTGTAAGAGTAGATTGAACGTGGTTAAAAGGGTGAGCAAACCGAAATGGAGAGCTCATCCGGGTGTGACTGATATGTTACGAAAGGCGTTAGCGTCAACTAAAATTGCGTATGGAATGAGTATATATGGTGATGGGTCCAAGGTTGGGTTTAAAAAGTTGATGCTTGTGGAGAATGCGTGTGCTAGAGCGGTATTGGGAGCGATCAATTCGACACCAATACACACTCTGTGGTCTGAATTGGGTGATTCGCCTCTTAATTTTAAGAGGGAATGGATCACCGTGCGAGAGACTGTGCGAATGTTAACTAAGAACAATAAATTAGTGAATGAAATGAAAGAGAGATTGCAAAGAGGGACGGTTGACAAAAAGAAAACAAGATCACTGGTAATCTTGGAAAATATTAACATATTCTCCAAGATTCGTACGGCAAATCCGAAAGTCCCTCCGAGCAATCTAATAGTGCGGTTGAAGTTTGGTGACACAACAAAAGCAATGATGAATGAGTTATCGGTTAAGAGTGAATTTTGCAAAATGCGAATGAATTATGTTGCACATGTGGAAGTGTATACAGATGCTAGTGTAAATGTTGATCGCGTAGGTGTGGGAATTTATATTCCTTCAATGAGGAAAGAGAAAATGGTAAGAGTGCATGACTGTATCTGTATAATGAATGCAGAATTGATAGCGATTATGGGAGGGATCAAGTTGGCAATGACACAAGGGAGAAGGAGAATAGTGTTATTCTCTGACTCCCGGAGTGGGTTGGAATTAATTAGTAAGGGTGGGGGAACTCATGGCAATGTGTATGTGGAAATGCTATATAAGTATCTTCAATCTTATGGGAGGGAGGTCATCCTTCAATGGATACCTTCACACCTACAGATTGAAGGTAATGAAAGAGCCGATATGCTTGCGAAACGGGGTTGTTTGATTGAGGATGTAAACGAATATGAATTCATGGATGCCAGAGACGTACTTCGCATGTTTCAGATGAATCTGTGGATAAAATGGGAGAGAGAGTTTGTTGAAAAATGTCAGGTGAAAGGTAAGAAGTACTTTGAGTTGGTTAGGTCTCCTTTGGAAAAACCGTTCTTTAAGGTGCTCAAAGGAGATACTAGAATGTTACGAACTATGGAACGAGTGAGATTGAATCATGGAAATTGGAAAGAATGTTTGAAGAAACGCAATTTGGTTGTGTGTGAATTATGCGAAAGCTGTTTGGTTGTGGAGGACATCGAACATTTGATTCTGAAATGTTCTGCATTTAACCATAGCAGACAAATGTTCGATGTTCTATTGAGTGCAAGTAGTTTGACTGAATTATTACGAATGGGAATGAACGTATATAGAATATGTATGAATTTATTAGAACAAATCAGATAGAAGTGTGAAAGGGGATCGATGTGTGATAATGTAATTAAATTATGATAGTAAAAAATGTAAACAATTAAAAATTGTAAATTTTGAAACGGGCCATATGGCACCAAGTTTTTGGAGCTAGTGCCAAATAAATAAAAAATAAAAAATAAAATTCCTAAATTTTTTTGTTTTGTTTTAGGGAATAGTTCACGTACATGTTTAACAAGACAACTATATATGCATGGACAGATTCAATGGTAACCCTGAGCTGGATAAAAGGAAATCCACACAAATTCAAGACATTTGTAACAAAAAGAGTGTCACAAATACAAACAATGATCCAACCATCTCAGTGGAGTTATGTAAGTTCAACTGATAATCCAGCAGATTGCGCCAGCAGAGGCTTAAAACCAGAACAACTACAAGCTCATCCACTATGGTGGCATGAGCCCAAATGGTTACAAACGTCAACGATACCAATTCCAAGCTACGGCAATTAGAGTATTGATTACCAAAAGTAATTCAACAATACTAACTCACCTGCTACAAATATGTTCCACTTTGAGTAAAGTACAAAGAGTGACGGCGTTCGTGCTTCGGTTTACAAGGAGTATGAAAAAGCAACACATACCGAATTCCTTAACAATAACAGCAGAAGAACTCTCAGTAGCACTAATATACATTATAAAGGATTTACAAGCAACAGAGTATAGTGAAGAGATAAATCGCTTGACGAAGAACAAAGAGATCGCTACCAAGAGCAAAATAGACAAAAATAGTGTGTTACGAGTTGGAGGAAGATTACAAAATTCTCCAACACTCTCATATGAAGAAAAACATCCAGCAATATTACCTCCAGGGCATCCAGCAGTAAAATTGATAATAGATGAAGCCCATGTCAAAACCATGCACGGAGGAACTCAGCTCACTCTGGCGTACATTAGAAAACGTTTTTGGATTATTAGCGGTCGAAGGTGCGTTCAACAACAGATAAGGGCATGCATTAGGTGTCATCGATTCAAAAATAAAATAATACACCAACTTATGGGAAATCTACCGGATGTGAGACTCATCCCTGCTAGACCATTCACCAGAACTGGGGTAGATTATGCAGGACCTTTTCAAGTAAGAACTACTAAAGGCAGAGGTCATAAATCATATAAAGGGTATCTAGCCATATTTATATGTATGGTAACAAAAGCACTGCATATCGAAGTAGTGTCAGATTTAACAACGGAAGCCTTCATTGGAGCTTATAAAAGGTTCACAGCAAGACGAGGCCCATGCACAGATGTCTATAGCGACAACGGTACCAATTTCATCGGCGCAAATCATGAACTAGAAAGAGAAAGAATAAAGGCCTTAAAAGAAGCAAACGAAAAACTCAAAGAAAGGATGGTACAACCTGGCATGTCAGCTGCATCAAATTTTGGAGGCCTTTGGGAAGCAGCAGTAAAGTCAACAAAAGAAGAGTAGCGGGAGCCCTAACTCTCACATTTGAAGAATTAACAACAGTAGTAGCCCAGATAGAAGCATGCCTGAATTCGAGACCGTTAAGCCCAATTACCAACGATCCTACAGACCTATCCGTTTTAACTCCAGGTCACTTTTTGATAGGGGATGCCTTAATTGCTGCTCCTCAACAGCAATTGGAAACCGAAAAAATCGGGAATCTAAGTAGGTGGAAACTAATAGAGAAGTTAAAGCAAGACTTCTGGAACAGATGGTCACAAGAATATCTTCAACAATTACAACAACGTGGAAAATGGAAAGCAACAGAACAAAACTTAGAACCAGGTCAGTTAGTTTTAATCCGAGATGAACGACTACCTCCGACAAAGTGGTTATTAGCCCAGATAACCGAGGTACACCCTGGCAGTGACAACAAAGTCCGAGTGGCAACTGTCTGCGGGCCCGGGAGCACCCTCTTTAAGAGACCAATATCAAAGCTATCTCCGTTACCACAACTAAAAGAAGCCATTCAACAATCTACACCAGAACTAATCAAGACAAGGATCAACAGCCAAGAAGCACCAAAGAAAATGCAAACTAACCTTGTCACAATTACAAAATCGGAGTCTGAATCATCATCAAAAGCTCAAGAAGGCAGTTCACTTACGATAGCGCCACAGAGGATTTCACAAAAACGCACAAATGGAAGCTATGACCACACAGATGAACAACGGAATTTAAAGAGAACAGCTCGGGATTGGATGAGAGGAGCAGCAGATCCACAGGTAAGAGAAACTGCAGCAAAATTAGCCAACAAATTGCATCCTAAAAATCCACCACGAAAGATGAAGATATGTAAAATTAATCCCTGGGCAAAGGCAATATTGTATACTACAACTATATTATCCTTAATGGTTTCGGCAATAACTACCTCCAACCTTAACATAACCCGGTTTTCGGTTCAAACTGGGATATTTTTCGATGAAATTGGGAGAGCCAATGTACTTCGGAGTGAGTGGAACTTAATAATATACTATGATTTAACCAATTACTGGCTTGAATTAAATGAAATACGGGATGCCACCAAGGATCTATCACGAAACTGTAACGCGACCTATATGAAAAACCAAAACACATGCTATGTTATAGCTAAACAAGTAACCCACCTCGTAAACGAAGTAGAAGATAGAAATCAAATATTACAACCGGATAAAACTACAACACGAGACAAAAGATCTCCACTTGACATTGTTGGTCAATATAATAACGCAAACGAACTCTTTGGGGTACTCGATCAAAAAGCAGCAGAAAAATATAATCAGCAAATTGAATCTCTGGCTGAAAATCAGGAATACATACAAGATCTGGTTAAGAAACAACTATCTATCACAGAAGCCACCACCGATATCATTAAGCATGACAGAGAATTAATCATTAATCATTACAAAGTGGTGCAAGATGAACTAGCAACTGTATTGTTTCATGAGGAATTCATGGATGCAACGCTGCGAATTATTGTAGCAATAATAACTTTTAAGGATGTGCAAGAAGCATTAATAGATGTCATCTCCGATATACACCACAAACGCATCAATAATCTATTATTTACTCCCAACCAACTGGAAATACAATTACATCAAATTCAACAGGCTTTACCGAGTCACTTGAACTTACCAACTCGCCAATTAAAACAACTACACAAGCTCCTCAAACTTAAAACAAACGTAATAGATGACAAGGTAATTTTTGAAGTAAAAATTCCATTAATCGACAGGGAAGAATTTCAAATTCTAAATGTGATACCAGTACCAACACTTCACGAAGAATCATACATCTACATTCAACCATCCACACGTTACTTGATGGTACATATCTTTACAGCGTCACGCTTATTACCTATCAACAGAATCCGATGTTCGGTCATGTAAACTTATTCAATCACGACACTTCCTGTGCAATCTTCATCAACCGTTACAAAATGATCAAGCTAGGAGTGGTAGCTGCGAACTTGGATTATTACACCACAGCAAAGAAGCTCTAACCCATTGCGCCGTTACATCAACATCACCTAGCATGATATGGATTCAGCTGTATTTGTTAAATAGTTGGATCTTTGTTGCAGACAAACAGTATACCTTCGATAGCATATGCAATAATACCATCAATCCCATAACCATCTCCGGTACAGGAATTCTTCACCTGCCGGTGCATTGCACCTTGAGTGGGGACACCTTCACTCTATACAGCAGAACTAGTTATACAACATATTTAAATAAATCGTTTATACCAGCTTTCAATTTAACAACGCATGTCATCGAGAAAAGGTTAACCACCACCACTGACGATTCCGATATTGAAGATCTGGAGAACTCAATTAAAACATTGAAGCAGACTGAAGGACATTACCAGCGTCTTAATAATCATGACGTTCATCATTATACTACCACATATATACTATTTGCCATGATGATAACAGTCAGCATTACGATAATCATTTTATGCAAATCGAAATCGCAACACATTGCAAATTCATCAACAAGCGTATAAGTTGCGACTACAAGTCACCGTAGGGCAGCATGTTCAGACCAGCGAACATGATAAACACTATTCAAACTAACGAATAGGTTTTCATTTTTGTCACTAATAATATTTATATATACTCGTATATGTCGGTTTAGGTTAATCATTATTGTTTCCATTAATAAAATTTATATATAAATCAGGAAATAATAGATCATATTTCAGTAGCATTAAGTATATAAGTACATATTATAAGTTTAAGTAAACCCAGCGTTTTATAACTTTTATATTAATGTAAACTAAACAAATTTAATATGTTGTTAGTGTACTTAATTATATGAATTTTGTATAAAAGCCAAACATTTAGAATAAATAATTCAGATTTTTACAAACAGTCAAGTCTCATTAAGAATAGTGTACAAGCTCCGACCCACAGTAGGCGCACTATTCCAACTATAAACACTGCGGAAAAAAACATTTATTCGACATCGAATTGGAAAAAAATTAAAATCGTAATATGTGTAGTTAAAATTTATTTTCTTAACACATTGACCCACACTTTCTAAATGTATGTACGTGTGTCAGGATCACACGATTGATAATTTTTGTAATTGCAATAATGTTTCGTCGAGGAAAGGAATGTATTGTTGAGAATTGAAAAATATGTCGAGTTATTCCTTAAAAATGAAAATGGTTTGCGCGAACATGTTAAAAACGAAAAAGTTGTATGTCTGCTATAGCAGTCATTTGCGCGAACGTGTTAACTCGTCTGTTCAAAAGCGCCAAAACGACACAAGCACCTAAAAACTGAACCGATTCATAATTTTTGATGCCTACAAACACACAAATATAACCACAGAAAAATTACACACGTTTCGTGTCTCGTATTTTGAACAAAATCGACCCCACATATGTCGTTTTGTTCTCTCATCCATGAAAAAGGAAAACAATAGATTATTGTCGTTTTTTGTTGTTATGTTGACGAAATGACTAATTCATGTCAAGTCACATTAGCTTCTCAAATTACTTGTCCACCGTGAGACTACAAGTGTGGGATGGATGCCTTCCGTGACAATGTCTTAAGCGAAATATGAATGACATGTCTTCGACGTTTCTCATTCTATCAAATAATTTTAAAATGGCGGAGCCAAACAATCGAGAGAAATAAAAAATTACATTTCATTTCATGTTTACTCCTCGGCCCAATCTCATCATAATTATTTTAATAAATAAATTTTATTATTTTTTTATATTATTATTACTTGTTTGTCGAATATGAAAGTAAACATTTTTTAATGTTTTATTAGGAAAATTTAAATATAATATTTTCTTATTTTTTTTATATTCAATACAAATGTAAAGTCAGCCATCAGGAACACCAACACATGTGTCGGAAAGATGATTCTAATAGTATTTAATAGTATTAGTATCTTTTCTTTGGATGTGTTGTATGGACTGATGGACATGTACAACACATAATACAAGATGTCTGGTGGTAAATTTTTGTATGTATATCTGAACATAATTTATCTCAGACATATCATTTACTATTAATCTAAGATATATCATGTACAATTCGTTTCAGACATGTCACATTAAACTCGTCTATGACTTCTCACATAAGATTCATCTCAGATATACCGTTATGGGGGAATTGTTTAATTAATATATTATTGTTTTTCACATCACTTTATATCTATATCGATCATGGTCAAACAATAGATTTTATTTTCCGAAGGTGGTAAATGACCAATGAGAACGATATGAAATTTCCTCGAAACGACCGTTTTTTATCCCATATGACCCAATTCTACTTATTACATGTTTGATCACTTTACATTTCTGACACTCTATGCAACGTTTTACACAACTACGTATTTCGTTCAACGAACGAAATTGTTTTGGAACAAATAGTCGTTAATTACCATTTGATATCTCAATGAATTGATCGGTTCCAAAAATTGAGATTTTTCCGAAATTCAAAGTTGAACTTGCTTCAGAAAGTGCCTTAAGTTCTGAATCATGTGCGTGCGTTTCCGCCATAGCTACATAATCGATTGATGTTCCGATATCTATTTGTTGGATTCGCGATAAGAAATCAGCCACAACGTTGGAACTACCTGAAATATGTTGTATATCAAATGTAAATTGTGCTATAAAATCTAAATTTTGATATAATGAAAAAGTTAAAGGTTTGTGATCGGTGTATAAAACAAACTCTCTTCCTTCAATAACAGTTTTAAAATGTTTATTCGCTGAATAAGCTGCTAAAAGTTCTCTATCATAAGTTCTGTAACGAATTCCTGCATCGTGTAGTTTTCGTGAAAAGAAAACAAAGGCTGCCACCATTCCTCTGTTAGTTGTTGTAGAACAGCCCCAACAGCTACATCAGATCCTTGATATGATATGATATGATATGATAGAGGCGTACAGGCCAGCCATAACAGCGATCCTAGGTACGTTACCATAATCCTGAAATATCAACAATCAAATAACAAATTATATCTGAATGCGAATAATATTTCAGCATCATGCGGGCCCTGCCTGCATCCTTAACAGAAAAGGTTAGTTAGGAAAGGATGTTAGTCACAGAAACGACTAGGGCGAACCGCAGCAAAGTAATTTTCTAACTACTTAAATATATTAGAATGTTAGTCTCAATTAAATTCACACTCTAGATTAGAGTTTGTTAGTTAATTAATGTAAGTTAGTTGTGTTTGAGGTAAAGGATACTAATATTCATCATATGTATTCGGCATCAGTCCTACTAGACTGGTTAGGTTATTTAATTCACATCTATGGGTCATCTCATCACATACTGCTTGTAACTTTATTTTGCCCTATCTTCCCATCCAACACCATCTAACCGAGGGACTTCACGTTCGTAATGACACGGCAGTATTATCATACATATGATGACCTAAATATTCCGTCAATAATGTCAAAATAAAAAAAAAATTAAAAAAAATATTAAAAAAAAAAAAAAAAATAAAAATAAAAATTTTAGATTCGGTATTGTCATTCAGCTACCTATATTTAAATTCATCCAACTAAAAGCAGGGTTAATTTATATCTAACATTCACACAACTTCGCTAAAACATAACCTGAATTCAACCAGAAAGATCGTCGAAAAACAACATTCCATAGCAAGAAGTCTTTGGATCGTTAACATATTTGATTGTATTGAGTTTATGCTCAAAGCGTAAGTAATTAAATAGACCACCTGATCAAGAATGTTGCAATCACAATCTTCCCTGACCTTCCGGTGTGTAAAAAAAAAATAAATAAATAAATAAATAATAAATTTTAAATAATAATAAAAATAAATTGAATTATATTTGCCGACAACTTTATTGTTTTAAATCAGGACTTTCGACAAAATTTCAATTTATATTTATAGAATTGTTTAAAGTAAGTGAAAATTATTAAAATAAGTTATGAAAATGTAATTAAATTTAAATAAAAACCCAAATGGATAACACAATCCAACATATTTCAGCTCAAATGATAAATTTCCTGTGGCAGAAAACTATTTCCTCCTTTCATTTGGTTGACGTCTGTGAAACAATGCTTTCCGACTACCAGGATGTCATGAAACGTATTATAACTAGCGATGAGTCTTGGATCTATGCTTACGACTCGGAAAAAGGCTATCAATCGTCCGAATATCGTACCAAAGGTGAGCCGAAGCCGAAAAACCACGTCAAAGCAAGTCAAAAATCAAGGTGATGTTGACAGTTTTCTTCGATTATCAAGGTGTGGTGTACTTCGAACTCCTACCGACCGGCCAAACTGTAAACAAGGAATACTATTTGAGTGTTACGCGTCGTTTGCGCGAAGCTATTCGTAAAAAGAGGCCGGAATGAGTCGACAACTCTTCGGTTTTGCACCACGATAATGCACCTTCTCATACTGCATTGGTTTTACGTGATTTTTTCGCCAAAAATTCCACCCATATCGTTCCGTAACCACCGTATTTGCCTGATTTAGCTCCGTGTGACTTTTGGCTGTTCAGCAAACTCAAACGACCGCTCCGGGGAAACCGTTTTGAGTCAATTGAAGACATTAAACGTGAACCGCTACGCGCATTGGAGGCTATTCCGGAAATTGACTTTAACAACTACTTTAACGGTCATTCCATTATATTTCAGGGAACCGCCCAAAATGACCTTCTTAAATTTAAATTTTTGTTCTTTTTTATTGTTGCTCTGATAAAAAAAGAAGACACGTGTATTTTTATTTTTTATTTTGACATTCGAAATTCCCGTTATTCGATATGTCAGTTTTGACATCTTTCGCACTTTTAATATTGTGTCTATACATAAAATGTTGTATTTTCCGTTCTGTAAAAGATATTGTTTTTGTTTTAACTACGTTAGAAAGGTTAATATTTATGGTTAACAAATAAATAAAAAAAAAATTTCAAAGTACCGTTATTTTCCAAGTTATGGCAAGATAGATGTGCGCACAGCTTTTTACCGCTAGAGGGCGCAGCTACCAAAATCTTCAGCCTTTCAAACAAGCTATAAATCATATTTGCACTGCATCTAGTTGGGCTGCTACATGATTTTAAAGTTGAAAAATTACAAAATTTTCATTTTTTTCGATGTGAATATGAATCAAATTTAGGGAAAAGAGCGACATATATACTATTCCTAGGTTATTCCTTGATCACAATCATTCTTGATCACAATTAAGTAGAGCATCAAATGAGTCTAAAAGCAAAACTTTATGTTACATACTCGTAGTTTGAGCATCAGAGGATTTTAAAAATGAAAACGTTATTTTTTGTTCAGTTTTATTATACATTACAAGTTTGGGTAAAGTTGGGGTAAAGCACTAATTTTATGATTTTAAAACACAATAATACAATACTTGAAATGAGTCAACAAGTACAAATTACAAACACATTTAAATATTACAGAAAGAATTTTTCTTCATAAACAACTTTCATTTACCACTATTGAATTGGAAAACATTTTAGTATTAATAAAGTTTAAATCGGCATTTTTCGTTACCTGAAAAATTTGTCTAGTATTTTTAGCTGTGCTAATATTACGACTCTCTTATTTAGTAACTTTTTAGTTGATGTGTATTCTAATTTAGAAACATAGTCAAAGTGCACGGACTTGATGTTACTTCTAAATTTACACCATTTAAAAAAATCTTCTGGGTTATTAAAAAGACTGTCGTCAACAGTTCTCAATTATGCTAATCTAGCGGTTTTCTTAATGGTGCCTTCTATACCATCTGATGGTCCTTTTCCATGGCTAGGAGCAAGGAAATTCCATTCGCAGTTAACGCCAAAATCCGCCTTGTGATAGTTGATGTTTACAAAATTTTTCTTATTTTTGAATTGTTATACCGCTTTATCAGAAAAATAATATATTTTCGTCGGATTTGGATATTCAGCCCCATGTGCTTGTACAAATTTTATAAATTTCATTTGAAAAGTGTACACTGCTACAGTATCATGCGTATCTTCTTCTGAAATTACTGCGTAGGAGAGTATGCTTATATGAACCTGTTGCTGATTTATAGTAGGCTACGATCGGAAATAATATTGCTTGCAGTATAAAATAATGTGCTGCTTGTACATCATTCTGAGTGACAAATTTAAAATTTTCCAAAAAATCCAAAATCACTACATATTCTCCTTCTTGTAAATTACTTTTTACTGACTTTAGATATCTTGACTGTTCTTTGGTTATGTAGTCATGTTTTCAAAATGCTGCTAGGCCGAATTTCGAAGATTCTGATAAAATACCGGCAATTTCGTCAACTGAAGACGTGATCTTTATCAGTTTGTATATATTTTGAACGGAAATCCAATTATTGTATGTCACTATCTATTACTCCAGATTTTGCAGCATCTTTCAGTTGTTCTATTAATTTATACACCAGACTGTTACATTCCCCACATTTACCTGTAAACAAAGATAAAAGTAACGTCTATTTAGACTAATTTTAAATATTTTCGAATTGCATAATATAACTAATAATCTTACCTTCACAACAATCCCACGTCAAATTTTCACAGGATATGTTCTTTAATAACTGTTTTTCATTCATAATGGCAGGATCGCAATTTAAAATTTTTGATATAACCGGACACAATAAATTGTTATTCTGATGAATTATGCACACACAAACATTATGTGTTCCAGGTTTTCCAGCTAATATGCATTCTTTTGGGCGAAGCTCGGCAAATTTAGAAAATCCAATATTTTGATTTGGATTTTGTTCCAAAAAATGTTGGTATGCCTCGGATAAGTTGCATAAAACTAGCATTTTCTGTTTTTTAATGCGACCTTCATCAATATCAGGA
This sequence comes from Nephrotoma guestfalica, assembly GCA_963691935.1. NCBI lineage: Eukaryota > Metazoa > Arthropoda > Insecta > Diptera > Tipulidae > Nephrotoma > Nephrotoma guestfalica. Next base: position 94,741,656 of record OY829915.1, read on the forward strand.
ACACTAACAAAGTCATGGGTTCCAGGAAGATGACGACTGATGTCCATACTTCTGTAGAATTCCTCTATTAATGTAATTATTTCAGGCGGGACTCCAGATCTAGTTTTTCTAGTAATTCTCTGGTAACAAAGTTAGAAGGAACATTTGATGTGCGTATGATGTCCCTTGCTGGTTGTATGCTCTCCAAATCTCATTTGAAATATTGGATTTTTAGGTTTAAAACTTAAAACACATTAAAATTGCATTTAAGTTCTATATTTGTTTTACTAAAAGAGATGATTACATGCAAATTTGAAATTTGAAATCCTCTGGTGCTCAAATTATGTAACATAAAGTTTTGCTTCTAGACTCATTTGATGCTCTACTTAATTGTGATCAAAGTTATTTATAGGAATAGCATGTATATCGCCCTTTTCCCTAAATTTGATTCACATTCTCAACGAAAAAAATTAAAATTTTGTAATTTTTCAACTTTAATACCGGGTTTGAAAGGTAGAGGCTGATCCTCTACCTTTCAAACCCTGTATAAATAGTATTAAGATTTTGGTAGTTGCGCCCTCTAGCGGTAAAAATCCGTGCGCACATCTTGCCATAACTTCGAAAATAACGGTACTTTGAAATTTTTATTTATTTATTTGTTAACCATAAATATTCACCTTTCTAACGTAGTAAAAATGAAAACAATATCTTTTACAGAACGGAAAATACAACATTTTATGTATAGACACAATATTAAAAGTGCGAAAGATGTCAAAACTGACATATCGAATAACGGGAATTTCGATTGTCAAAATAAAAAACAAAAAACACTTTTGTATTCTAAAGTCCCAGTTGCATGTAGAAAATTGCTTTCGTCTGCAAATTTTTGTAGGTAAATAAGAAGCATCCACTATATAAAAATATTCAATATGCGAGAAAGAAATAAACATATATAGTAACGCCATAATTTTTTTATAGGAAAATTATTAATTTATTTTTAATTAGTTCAAATGAGAAATTTACATTTTTATCTATGGCGTCTGTTTTTATTATGATTCCTTAATCTTTTGTAAATAGAAAATAATTTGTTTTTGTTAATTTTAAAAATGTTGCCATAAAAATGCTCGGATCGAATATATTTTATGACAACATTTTCATTTTTATAGTGGGTTTTGCAGTGTAGTGGCTCAAAAAATCGTCTACAAAATTTTGTTGGGATATATTTCTTTTCTTGCCTCTCATGTGCAAACAGTCAATGTTATATCTCTTTCATTTTGCAGAAGAAAAATGTTGGTCGCATGTAAATGGGGTATAATATTACATAAGAAACACGAAAAAAAAACAAAAAATTAAAA